>JAPXFY010000019.1:20121464-20191464 GCA_030674185.1 Monoplex corrugatus
GGGAAATGGGATGGGAAGCTCTTTGGTTGGCTTAAAGGAATGTGTGGACACTAAACTACAAAATTCACACGCTCTATTACTTCGATCATGTTGGTCTCATGGGACACGAGAATCTAGCTAGTTAAACAACGAGAATAAGCGGCTGATATCTTGAAAGACTTGAAGTCGACAGAAACCTAAAACACCATCGTTAACAGATGATTTCACCCCACTCGTGCCCATCACTGACAAGTTTAATCCTTTGACTCCTACACCCTAACCACCTACTGCAAAAACTGAACCTTTGACTCCCTTAGCATGTTCACCAGCTACTTAAAAGTGAGACCCCCCCCCCCCCCCCCAACCAACTCCCAACCAGTGCTGAGCGTGAGAAAACTGGGACCATATAGTCAAGTCTCATCATCTTTATAATGTGCGCTGAAGTTGTTGCTCAAATTTCCTTACCAACACTACAGGTGTATGTTTGTCTTGGGCCAGGTGATGTCAATACAGCCCTCTCATGCAGACCCAATCCTAGACAGAACTCCATAGCATGAAGATCATCATAATAAAGAATGAAATCATCAGTTATTACAAGTTATGAAAACAGTCCCAGAATCAGTGGTCTTTCGTGCCCTGGTCTCGTGGAGACCTGTGTTTATTTCCTCAACTCAGTTCGATGCTCCTAGTTTCATATTCCGCATCAGAAAATTAACATGTGCCTTATGATGGCTCTTCTTCTTCTTCTTCCGTAAAGTCTTCACAATCAACAGACTGATTATAATGCGACTGTGAAATGGGGGATCTGCTTTTAAAAAAAACTATTCTGTTTCCTATTTCTTTATCACGAGATTACTCACATTCATACTACAAAGTGACACCCCCCACTCCTACCTTACCTACTCATTAGCCTGCACAAAAAACAAAACAAACAAAAAAGGTAAAAGCTATGTGCGGAGCTGTCAGCAGGCTACCACGTTCGCTTTTCATCCATTGCTATGGACTAGCTGACCCCAGGTTGCAGTAGGCAACTCAGGCCCGCAACATCCTTCCACACAACGAGACAAAGTATGGAGAAGTTTACTGGAGGAGCCTGTTGACCCGTGACACAAATGTGTCAGGCGTCTTGGCATCGACGATTTCCTGGGGCAGAGAGTTCCAGTCCACAATTGTTCTAGGGAGGAACGACATCAGCCGGTAGTCGGTATAAATGGCTTGACACTGTTGGCTCCCACTGGGATCTTGGGATGTCAATGGTTCATCAGAGCTTCCTCTGGGTGGACAAGGCGGTAGTCTCCTTATCAGGGGTCACACATTTGGTCTGGCTCCGTAACTGACAAATTATTGAGCATTGTTAGCGCAGGCCTTAGCAAGCACTGTCTTTAACGAGTTGGATCAGAACAGGTATTGCCGAAACACAGGGAAGCGATTCACCAGCAGTGGGTGGGTGGACTTTCGACGGCTTGATAATGCTGGCTACCATGGGCTGGGATTTCAAATAAATGAACTTAGGGTTGGTGGTGAGTTGACGAACCAGACTGAGTGGCGTGGGATGAAGGCCACTAAAATGGTTAAGAAGGTAAGGTAAAAAAAGTATACTGTACTGTCTCAATGGCAAAAATACACACATTCCTATTATGTGGCACTTACCATTTTGATCTACTTGATATAAACACATGTGACCATGTGAAAGTGGTGAAACTGAGAAAGGAATGGCAGGAGGAGACATGCACACAGAGAGAGAGAGAGAGAGGGGGGGGGGGAATGGTGCTAATGCTTAAAACTGTTTGTTTCAGTGTTCATGTGTTTGCTTACTTACTTGCTTGTTTCTTTATCATTGTTATGTAAGTCTGAACTCATTCCTTTTCCTGATGACTTCATTCATGAAATCATGCAACAGTTTAAGGTAGACTGTTTACTTGTTTGCTTTTTCTGGTTTGTTGTTGTTGTTGTTGTTGTTTTTAATTTTGCTATTTGGATGAAATAATGCCATGCTAATTTCTGCGCAAAAGCTGTGAGTTTCTTTTTCTTTCTTTGTTGTTGTTGTTTTATTCTTATGAAAAATCTACTGAATGGTTCTTTATTTACTTCCCTTATGATGTAGTTATCATTTCAAAAAATGTTATTTATCCATTTATGTATTCTTTTCTTTCTTTCTTTCTCTCTTTATTTTTCTCTTTCTTTCTTTCTTTCTTTCTTCTTTCTCTGTCTATCTATCTATCTATCTATCTATCTATCTATTTCTATCTATTATCTATCTATCTATCTATCTCTCTCTCTCTCTCTCTATCTATCTATCTATTTATCTATATATATATATATATATATATATATATATATATATATATATATATATATGATATGTGTGTGTGTGTGTGTGTGTGTGTGTTGTGTGTGTGTGTGTGTGTGTGTGTGTGTATGTATGTGTGTGTGTGTGTATGTCGTTATCTATCTGTGTCTACCTATTATTATCATTCATTCATTTACATATATTCATTCATATGTTTATTAATTATCTATTATTTGATTAAAACCGTACTGGATAACGTAAATTCTAATGCTCATAGGAACATTCAACAGGCCCAGTAATCAATCAGAAGGTCTTGGGTTTGATCTGCTTGACACCTCCATCTGGTGGGTAAACGAAGATTTTTCCCGATCATCAAAGTCAACATGTGTGCAGTCTTACCAGTGTGTAAACCCCCTTCATGTGTATGCATGAAGAATATCAAACATGCACATTAACAGACCTGTAATTCATGTCAGTGGCTGGCTTGTGGATACATAAAAACACCCAGCATGCACACGCACTGAATACCGAGTATGCAAACTATGCAGCAACATATCACCTGTGTAGTGCGGGCAAAACAATGGCCATACATACTTTTACGAATATCAGAAACCCTAAAAAATATGGAATGTTAATCATTCAGAGAAAGCAAATGCCACTGTTGTTCATGTATTAAATGTCAAAGGCTGCTCCTAAAAACAGTGTTTACCTCAAAGGCAAAACGACTACATACAACATGAGCAAAGTGTAACTCTTAGTTTATTTCTGACATCAGTGGCATCCTCATGCTGTGTGAAAACAGTCACTGGGTCAAAATACTTGTACCTGACCCAAGAACTTAAGAGCATGTGATTCAACTTTCAAAGAATCACAAAAAGGGCTCTAACATAAAAATAAAAAATTTCCATTACGCCAATGTGCTGGGAATATGGCATGGCTATTAGGCTACTTAACCAGCCACACCCTTTTTACTAGCCCACCATTTCCTATTTTCCATTCTCTCATATTCTAAGCATTCCACAAACAATATCTATTGCAGTGACTCTAGTGTTGCCTTGTCGATTCTACTGATGCAATATTCTAGTCATGTATTGGAACATGAGTGTGTGGGTAAAAAGCCATACAACAAGCAGTTCTTGTCCGCTCACTTAAGGGTTCAGCAACGTCAGGACTATTAGTACTTGGATGGGTGAACACCTGTGAATGCTTCGGTGCTATTGGCAATTTAGGCTGGCAGGAAACAGTAGAAATGGCCACACACAGCAACAGAAACCCTAAAAAATACAGAATTCACTGGCTCCTGCTCCCTCTTCCCTTACCCTATCTCCACCCAGCACAAAGCTTCATCTGTTCCCCATTCTATCTTTCCATTTCTTTCCATTCTCCATTGGATATGGAGCACACTGTCTGACTCTGAATGTGATGAGTCCCTGTTACACAAACTCCAAACACCAAATTCAACAGTGCCTGTTCTGATTCAACATGCATAGGACACCACCTGTGAAGTCCCCGACTAATGATATGTTGACAGTGATCATTTTGTTGTGCAGCGAATGAATGTCTGCTGTTTACTCAAAACTTTGTCTATTGTTATTATCTATAGGTGACCTTAATCTTTGATCAAAAAGTGCGGACATAAAAAAGCACCACAATACCTAGGTCATATTGTTTTATAAATTTATAAACGTCAAATGAATAAACTACATCCAAAACAAGTGTGACTGCCCGCGTTCAAGCAAACAGGAACCAGGAAAAACATGAAAGAAGAACATGAACGCGTATTTAATACAACAAAACAAGACAGGCGCAAATTTTCAGCCAACTGGCCTTTGTCAAGCATAAGATTACAAACAAACACTAGATGCAAAAAAATTGAGAAAAAGACTGAAACTTCCCTGCTGCTGTCTTCAATGTGAGAAAAGGGACAAATTTTTTGTATCTGGTGTTTGTTTGTTTGTAATCTTACGTTTGACAAAGGCCAGTTGGCCAAAAATTTGCGCCTGTCTTGTTTTGTTGTATTAAATACGCGTTCATATTCTTGTTTCGTGTTTTTTCTGGTTCCAATAAACTACATGTTATTTTGTCCATTAATGCTGCTTCATTGGCCACAGATTTTGTGAAAATGTCATAATGCTGTGATACACTGACTGCGAAGGAGAATGGGGATGATCAAGTAAAGGTTATGTGATGGAGTATCTTTTTTTTTCTACACTCAAGACTGTGTGGTAGAGCTGTGTTTTAACAATAATTTGTATATATAATATCCTGGCAATCTCCTGGCCAGATATATTCAGACACCTATAGTATGGTCAGAAAAATTAAATAATACACACACAATGCATTTATGAAGTGGATGAGACAAAAGACTGCTTGGTCCCTACCTTCCCGACCAGCCCACAGTGCACTCAACTCCAAATAGGAGCTGGTCAGGACCAATAAAATCCAACAGTGACTTGGGTAGATGGGATTCAAACCGACACCCTCCCAGTTGTTAGCACTTGTACTGCCTACTTTGCTTCAATGACTGGATAACTGGGAATTTCTGTGTGCGACAATACATTCTTCTCTAACTGAAACTGTTACATAAATTTATCACCTGAAATTAACAATTCTGGTTCCTTGTCTGTGTGAAACAAATTATATATTTTGCTTAACACAGGTCAGTACTACATTTAACCTGAAAGTGAATAGTTTTCAATTAAACTGATTTTCTCAAGCATTTCAGATTCCCATTCTTGTGTTTCATTTTTCAATAAAGTTTGATTATGCTCCACTTCCTGTCATACAAGTTTCAGAAAACCAAACTGCTTTCCTGATACAGCCTACCTTTCTATGGCAAAGTACAAACCAATGTTCACTTGCAGATGTGGTCTTGTTTGAGTACTTATTTCATTTTGCATCATTATAACAAATAAACAGATAAATAAAAGGTATGCACAAACTCTATTCGAAACTCTTATTTCATATTTCAGAAAATCTTTCTGCTTTCCTGATTCTGTCTACCCCCCTCCCCCCCCCCCCCCCTACTTTTTTTTTTTTGTTTGTTTTTTGTTTCGTGTGCAATACAATGAACACTGCTTTCCCTTGCAGACTTGATCTTATGCACAACCTTTTATAACTGTAACCTTAAAAATGTGTATACGGGAAACTGTTATGAGTTTAAACTTAACAATTAAAAAAATCAATACATAGCGCTGATAGGTCCTCGGCGAAATCACAAATGAAAGGAAAAGTTTATCAACTTTCTAATTCACAGAAATACACAAAACGAGATCCAACAACAATTAGGTATGAAGGCCATAATTTGTAGCTGCTACTCTTAAGTATTCGTGAATTCATCTTACGACTGTTCCATTTAACTAAGTTTACTTCTTTAGTTCTTATCGTTTTCCTGAAGGCGGAAGGGGGTTGACAGTTGACTCTCTCACACCTGTCGCAGGTGTTGACAACAACTCCAAATAACGTGACAAACAAAGTAAAACAGACTCACGATATTTTAAATACAACTATTCACTGAATAAATCAATCGGCACTTACCTCAAAAACCACCAAATCCAAAAGCGAAATCTCTGTTTCTGTCTCTAAATATTCCTCGAGCAACGTCCTCGACAGGTATCGGGCACACTCAAACCTCTTTTGCATTGTGTGTACACACATTTTGATGACGTTTACCCGCTTTTCAGCTACTAACGAAAGAAACAAGCAGACGGTTTTCTGTCAACGCAACTTTGAAATATTTGTGACAGACCCCGTTAAATATGTTGTAAATAGTTGTAACGATAGACCCCGCTAAATATATTGTAAGTAGTTAAAACAATAATATTGCAAACAGTGTTTTGTAAAGGTGCAACCATTGATTACTAGGTTTTAGCGAATTCTGTAGCAGACGACAAATTTACGCTAGAACTAGAAGAGAAGCAGCTATTTCTTCTGTCAATGTGACGTGTTGTCAACGAAGTTAAAATTGAAAGTCAGGGGCGCGATAGTTGAGTGGGTAAAACGTTAGTCTTCCAGTCCCGAGGTCCAGGTTCGATCCTGCGTGGTCGCCAGTGTGTAAAACCCGCTTTGTTTGAGTGACAACAGGTCGTGCAAGAGACGGAACACAGGCCATAGAATTTAGAAAATGAAATGAAAATTTCTGTAATTTTATTAAGTTAAGCCATTTGCTTGTATGAAAACAGAAAGAAAACGGAAACTTGTACAATACTTCTGATGTAATGGAAAATGTCACATCAGCCAGTGACCAGTCAGTTGTGATGCTGGACATAAAAAAAATGGCTACATTTATACAGTAATAGCAAAGCAAGAGTACTGAAATTGGGCCTTTTATCAAATATGGATGATGTTACTAAGATAATGTATAAACATTGTAATTCTATCAGTTTGTGAGGGATAAAGTACAGTTTCATGTCCATCATCATGTCCGACACCAGTTCATGTTTGCATATACTGAGATATCACAGAAACATCCAGTATAGGTGCTAAGGAGCGTAAAACAAAGTACCCTGACAATTTTAAAGAAAAATGAAACGCCCAGAAGCAATCAGTTTATCTTTTGTATTTCTTAAAAGAATAGGCAAGTGTCATTTGTGACTCTTTTTAGTAAGGAAATGACAAAAACAATGGAGTCCAGTTTTGTACAACTATAGATTCAAATGAGATGAATAAGGATTTGTAATTTATGCTTTGTTGACTACACCAAGGCTTTCGATCGGGTAAGACATGATGAATTGATCAACCAACTGGAGAGACTCAATGTTGATGGAAAAGATCTACGAATAATCAGAAATATGTACTGGGAACAAACAGCTGCAATGAGAATAGAAAACAATGTAAGCTCTTTCCAAAATATCAAAAGAGGAGTCGGACAGGGTTGTGTTTTGTCACCAGATCTGTTTTCACTTTACAGCGAAAACATCATGAGAAACCTGCAAGAAGACCCTGGATTAAAGGTTGGAGGGAAAATGATAAACAACATTCGATATGCAGATGACACCGTGCTAATTGCAGAAAGTGAAAGAGACCTACAAAACCTTGTGAATATACTAGAAATAGAAAGCAAAGGTAAGGGGTTGGAACTAAACAGCAGGAAGATTGAAGTCATGGTGATCAGTAAAAAACATGAAATACCCTCATGCAAAATAACAGCAAATGGCACAACCTTGACACAGGTTGATAAATTCAAATACCTGGGAACGATCATTTCATCAGACGGCAGATGCACATCAGAAATAGCCGGTAGAATCGGCCAAGCCAAAACAACATTCAATAAGATGACAAGCATTCTTACCAACAAATGCCTATCAATTAACATCGGGAAGAGAGTTCTTGAATGTTATATAGAACCAATACTGTTGTACGGATGCGAGACGTGGACAGTCAACAAACAAAGCCAGAACAAGACTGAGGCAGCCGAGATGTGGTTTCTAAGAAGAATGTTGAGGGTTCCATGGACAGCAAAGAAAACAAACGAGACGGTCTTGATGGAGGCAGACACAAGTAGATCACTCATAAGGAAGATAAGGAAAAGACAGGCAACATTTATAGGCCATTTTATGAGGAAGGGGGATTTGGAGCACCTGGTCACAACGGGAAAGCTGGAGGGAAAGAGAGCACCGGGTAGACCCAGGGAGAAAATGCTGGACGGACTTGCAGAGTGGCTGGGGATGGGGAGGGTGGGGGAGATGCTGGGGGCAACGAGAGATAGAGGCAGATGGAAGTCCATGATCGCCAACGCCATGCGGCAGGGCACCTAATGATGATGATAGATATGAATACAACAAAAAAGACAAAATGAAATCAGTCCTAAAAGCTAGCATGGTGGTCAAGCCATAGTTATTTCTTCATTTCAAAGTCATACATGAATCAAATGTGAAAAACAAAACTACTTCCAAAAAACTGCATAACTTTCATAGAAAGAAGTTGGCATGCTGAGCCTCTGTATTGCACTCACACGCACGCACACACACACACGCACACACACACACATGCACGCACGTACGCGTGCGATCGAACACACACACACACACACACACACACACACACACACACACACACACACACACACACACACACCACGCACGCACACACACACACATCTATATAATTTATATCTATATCTGTATATACGAAGCAGAACAGGTTAAGTTTTTGCAGCTGGCGGATGGGGTGCAGGAGTCAAAGGGTTAATAGTTTCAGACATTCTGGTTTGCATCCTGACTTTGCAACAGTTCTATGATGTTTGTGGCATGTCTGTGGATGTCCTATTTTCGCATGGCCCAGTTTGACTGTTTTCTTTTTACAAAGATCAATATTAACAACCCGATCCAACATATCACCTGATATTGTAGTATTTATCTCTTTATCATGTAAGCTGTTGAGAAAAATACAATCTAACAAAGAGAAATGTTTTCGGACAGTTTATTTCTCAAATCAAACACACAAGGGCGTGTCATCACAACGTTTAGTCACTGGCTCATATACACATAGAACATGAAATACACATGTTAAAAATTCTTCAAAAGTGTAAACATTAGCCATATCAGTATCCAGTGGCTTATCATAAGACGTATGAAAACATGAAACACCCAGCATACACCGCCAATGACGACAAAATATGCGAACTGGGCAGCAACACGCCGCCTGCACAGTGCCAGCAAATTAATGAATATATACATGCATCTGGGATTAAGCATTGCCTGGAACAAAAACAGAATTTCTGTTCAACATGAAAGTAAAATAGAAGGTAGTCTTAGTACGGTAAATGTAAACTTTACCGCCCCATTTTTTCTACTCAGTGGAAGTAAGTTGTTCTGCATACCTCCCTCAATATACAGACCGATACAATTAATGGCCACAACAGTAGTCCCACCCCTAACCCTCACCACATTTTAAGGGCTTTGTGTACGAAACTTATCAATGAAATCTTGCGATAGCAGTAAAAAAAAAAAATGAACAGTCATATCGTGGAGAAGATGTGCGAGATGAACATAGGGTGGTACAGTTACCGTCTTTGTGATATGCGTTGGGAACTCGATCACCATTAACGGTAACGACTCAAACAAGTTTACTGCTCATAAAGTCGTCCTTACATTATTACAGACCTATTTTGATGAGTTGGTTTGCAGTTGTTTTCCCTCATTATCTCCAGTTCTGTGTTCAGTTCAGATGATAGGTACAAGAAGAACGGTTCTATTTTAAACAACAATTCAAAAAGAATGAAAATGCTTGAAAATACTTTTTAGTTCCTGTCTGAACTACTTTTAAAATAGATACATCAAGTTTGGGAACAAGAACGCACAGATGAATCAAGTTTTAGTTGAATAGCAGCTATTCTGTGTTATTCAAATGTAATTGTGTCCTGAGAGCACTGTTGCCACCAGCTCACTATGTAGTAGGCTGATGTAATGTTGGCTCCAAAGGGAGGAACTGCTAAAGATTCCTTTGTTGGCAGTCTGGAGAGTGCTGCAACGGTACCCTCACATATTGTCGACTTCCTAATCAGCAGTGAGTTAAAGTGCCCAGCCCAGTGTACCGTCAGCTTTCTCTGTCAGCTGAATGGAGTTGTCGGAGGTTTAGATAGATGTTGAGCAAAAATGCCGTCCCTTACACTACATGTACAATCAGGCCATCACGGTATGATTCCATGTCTTTGGCCATAACCCCAGCCTGGAGTTCTGCAGCTTTTGCGCGTCCCACCATTGATTCTTCATCTAGCGCAGTTTTCGTTGGGCAATCTACTTTGTTGGTGTTTCTGCTTTCTCTTCTCACAGGCCTTGTCATAGGCCTTGATGTCTCTGGGTTTTCGTCGTCAGTGTTCTTGGGTTGTACTCCATTACGTCTTTCCTCTGGTATCCGGTAAAGGGCAGTCCAGGTGATGTTATCATGTTCTCAGGGCCTTGACGTCTCTGGGTTTTCGTCGTCAATGTTCTTGGGTTGTATTCCTTTACGTCTTTCCTCTGGTATCCGGTAAAGGGCAGTCCAGGTGATGTTATCATGTCTCAGGGCCTTGACGTCTCTGGGTTTTCGTCGTCAATGTTCTTGGGTTGTACTCCATTACGTCTTTCCTCTGGTATCCAGTAAAGGGCAGTCCAGGTGATGTTATCATGTTCTCTTTGGATGATGCGCCTAATCCATCTCTATCGTCTTTCTATGATGATAGTGCCCATACTCTCAGTCTCTTGACTGCATTGGGCTAGTAGATATTGGTTGAATATCGTGTTGGGACATACGGAAGATTCTTATATGATTCTTCAAGGATAGTTTGTGTGGAAGGTTGCTAGCTGTTGGTAATGTCGTTTTCTGTCATTTTCCAGCATTCTGAGCTGTACAGTAGGCTGGAAAGGACACTGCTCTGGTACAGTCTCACCTTGGTGTTGATGCTGTGCTTGGGAGACCTCCACATCATGAAACACCTTTAAATAACAATGCATTATACAGTGTCTGGCTCTCTGCTGCTAGGAGTCGATGAATTCAAAACAAGTGTGACTGCCCGCGTTCAAGCAAACAGGAGCCAGAAGAAGAAAAAAAAAAAGAAAAGAAAAAAAAAAAACACGAGAAAAAAAAAATCAGAATGAATATTTTAATACAAAGGCCGAAAATTTGCGCCTGTCTTGTCTGGTAGTATTAAATACGCGTTCTGATATGTTTTTGTTTGTTTGTTTGTTTGTTTTTTTTGTGTGTTTTTTTTTTCGTGTTTTTCCTGGTTCCAAGGAGTCGATGAGTTTGAACACTGTATTCCTATATCTAAGGGAGTCTTGAATTCAAGGGTGTTTGGAGACTTGATACACTTTATTTCGGCACATTCTGTTTTGGTTGGTTGGTTGTGTGTGTGTGTGTGTGTGTGTGTGTGTGTGTGTTGTGTGTGTGTGTGTGTGTGTGTGTGTGTGTTGTGTCTGTGTCGATGTTAATAAAGGGGTAACGGTTGTCCCATAACCCAGAGGTCATTTGGGAGTGAGGTGGTAGAGACCTCACTTTTTCTTGGGGCTAGCAGCGTGAGAGTGGTGCCCATTTCCTCTTCCTTGCTGCTTTACCTTTCCCTACTTTGGAAAAAGTCAGGAACCCATTCACAGTTGGGTAGACTCGAGGCCCACATGAACGTGTAAAATACCATGGGCATTATTCGCATTTGTGCAGATTCATGTAGGCAGATCACAAGGTGAGTGCTCTACCTCTGCGTCCAGCAGGTGTTAATACACATCTCCACATTTCATTTTAAATCTATAGGTTGCATACTTCTGGAAATTTTCCTTTGATCCCATATACAAATGCATTTCTGCTGGAAACAGTAACAGAAAAAGAATGTGTATGTTTCAACGACAACAACAACAGAGGAAAAAGTCTGTGCAAATCTGATAATCTATCATAGATTGATAGTTTGTCTAATCTAATTTCAAATGAGATCTGCTGATAGTCTGTCTAATCCGTTGCATTTCAAATGATGTCATTTCTAGTTTATAACTATAATTATTTCTCATTTCTGGTTTATGACTATAATTGTTTTATAATCAAAGGGCCTAACTCTTGAGAATTATCTCCCATGTTACACATATCAATGTAAAATCTAGCAGATCATGATTAAGATGGAAAAAAAAAATTACTTTACAAAACAATTTTAATACCAAAGAAATAAGAGGGAAGCAGGGAGAATTTTTTATAATATAATCAAAGGACATAACTCTTAAGAATCATCTCCCATGTTGTATAGAACTTCTCAAATCTAACACAGTTTGCGCTACCCATTCAGCTAGCATAGAAGCAGATACAAAGTACAAAAACAGTAAGCTCCTCTTTGAGGAGTGTTCTGAGCTTACTGTTTTTGTACTTTGTATCTCTTCTATGCTTGCTGAATGAGGAGCGCAAACTGTGTTAGATTTAAGAATTCTATACAACATGGGAGATAATTCTCAAGAGTTATGTCCTTTGATTATATTATAAAAATTATCCCTGCTTCCCTCTTATTTCTTTGGTATTATAATTGTTTTGTAAAGTAATTATTTTCTTTTCATCTTAATCATGATCTGCTAGATTTTACATTATATATGTAAAACTTTGCAAATACCAGATAAAGCAAAATATTGTTACCGCTATTAAACTTTGTATCCATCGTATTTTCTTTTTTCCTTTGTTTTTGTTTTGTGTTTGTTTGTTTTTGGGAGAAGGGGTTGTTACACTGGAATTTTTTCCACAAGAAATTTAGTTCCAAATATAAGAATACGTTCATTTATGTGTTTATTTGCCACATTGTTACAGCGTGTCTTAATGTATTTTAAAATTCATTCCAAAATTTGTGTACGTATAAATCGTTCCACGAGTTGTGTTTAATGTTTTCTCTTGTTGGTATAGAATAGGCAAATCACTGTGAACAATCCGCATGTCTTTTAAGACTAGCAAGGATGCAGTGTCGTTCTTTGAAACAATTTCACTTTCAGAATTTTGTTTACTGTATCATAAAAACATATTTCAGTCAGTAGTTATATCTACACTCTGTTATAATGATGTACAGTTGAACAGTTCAGTGAGATGGCTTGTGAGGTCTTTGGGCCCATCTGTAAACTAAACAAATGTTTGAAATGAACAGAGTTTCACTTTATTCCTTTTACTTTTCTCTCCAAACCATCTATAATCTAAACAAACTATAAAATGAAGAAATTTTCACTTTATTCCTTTTGCTTTGCTGTCCAAGTCATCTCTAAAGTAAACAAACGTAGAAAATGAACAGAATTTCGATTTATTCAAACCAGCTATAAACTAAAACGTATAAAATGAACAGATTTTTGCTTTATTCTTTTTGCTTTGCTGTCCGAACTTCAGTGCCACCTCAGTGGCCTTGATCACCTACGACTTATTCCAGCTCCACAAATACACTGTTAAGTTTCAAATTCAGACAAAGACCCAATGCCAGGAGGCCCACAGTAGCCATAGTTGTCAAACCTCCACAGGCCCACCCATCAGAGGAAACCCTGCTGAGTCACTTTGGTGGAGTTCAATAGTGCCCATTTTGATCCAGTTTATTAAGGACACTGCCCAGTAAGCCCCCTCCTAACAACAGCAATTGCTCAGTCCCATGAAATGAACAGATAGTTTCAGTTTCAATTTTAGTGTGTGTGTGTGTGGAAGATGGTGTCTCCACTCTCAGAATGAATTCCATTATCACCGATGCCACATACACCAAGTGATGTATAAGATCTAAAATGATCATGGTATAAGCCCCGTGCAGTTAGTTTAACTGATAGATAATGCTGCCAAGATTGATTCTTGTTAGTATTTGCCTAATTTCACTGACACAACAGGATGACATAGTGTTGACAAAGCTATAACTGAATCTTCCAAGAAATTCATCCAAGTAATATTGAAATCTAAGAGTACGAGTCACAGCCCTTTGAATGTTGTGGTTAATATTGGTATGAAGTGATAGGACTTGCTCTCTTGCTGGATAGGAAAGTCATCTTTTCTTTATTTGCGAGTGATATTTGTGTATTAAGACCACATGAGCGACATACACGTGCGATGCAGAGAGTAACACATGTACACACGCACACACACACACACTTGCACAGAGAAACACATGCCACACACATATAAGCTAAAAAGCAATTTATTATTAATTTTGTGTTACAAATTGTTTAACATCAGCGATATTGGTCTAGCTACTGTGAAAGTTAAACTGTATTGTTAAACATACATACGCTGAGTTTTTAATGTATGTATAGCCTTGAAATGTACATAGAAAAGATTGACTGAGCGGCAAGGCATAGAAGGTCTACATGCAAGTGCTTGACACAGTGCATGGCTAGAAAAGCCATGTGACATTGCCAGTTTGTTGATAACTACCGGCTGAATGTGTCTATTTCATTCATTGTTTGTGTTAAGGCACTCGAGTGTCTTTGAGTTGGCCTTGAAAATTTATACATTCAAATTGCAAATACTCTACGTGAAATATTAAACTCAACAACCATTCACTGTCTAATCAACTGATGTTGTACTACTATGTTGTAAGTCATATTACTGTGCTGACACATACATAACATACATTTATTAGAACAATATCAACTACTGTTTATATTTATAAAAGAACAAAAACAGATGAAATAATACGAAATAACTGTAAGTGTGATTTTACGGATATTGGCCAAAGTGCGCAACAAAAAAACAAACAAAACCAAATGGAAAAGTGATTATAAAACAATGCAGCAATAAATCTGAAAACTCTTCTTCCTAAGCGGTCATTTACATGATTTAAAATCCGAGTAATTGTAGGTACAATGACTTTCTTCCTTTGTTTTTGTATGTTTTGTTGATCACACATCCTTTAGCTGAATTTCTCCTTTTATAAGATGGATTCATGAAACATGATGACTACGAAATGAATTCGGCAAAAGTGTGCTCACTGGATGTGACGATTAAATTAAAATGGACGGAACAAAAGCAAGAAAAAACAGACATGTCAAACAAAAACAACAAGGAACAAAAAAAAAGTTGTTTTTAAAACTGAGTAACTGGTTAAGAATGGCCTTTATGGCAGCTGAAATGACACAGTCTTCATATAAATGGAATCAAAACAAAGACACATCTAAAACTGAGAAACTCATTCAGAATGGCCATTATGGCAGCTGTAATGAAGCTGTCTCCATACTCTGCAAACAAAAAGTCAATGCACAGCTAAGACAGTTCCAAAAAATTCAAAGTAAAACTTATCACAGTCGCAATCTTCATGATGATAATGTGTAACGCTTAGTCATCATGTACAATTATTTACTGTAACTAACAGGGATCACCAAGAACGGTCATAAAAGTTTAACAGAAAAATATGCTGTTCAATTACGCACTAAAAAGAGTGAAGGAGAGGCAAAGTAAGGAAAATTACCACAACCAAAAAAAAACAAAAACAAACAAAAACAGAAATCATTTGGCATGCTATAAAGTGTAAACTTTCGCCTAAGGTATGGGTATGTTGACGACTGCAAGTGTGTGTGTGTGTGTGTGTGTGTGGTGTGTGTTGTGTGTGTGTGTGTGTGTGTGTGTGTGTGTGTGTGAGAGGGTGAGGAGGGAGAAGGGATGGAATTTGTTCAAATTTTTTAGATAGACTCTTTGGGATTCAACAATATACAAAAACATTTCCTCAGCCAGTTTGCAAAACAAAAGACAACAACATTCATCTCACTCAAATAACAATAATTAAAAAAGGTAACCCATCTGGCAACTTAAAGAAATAAACTAAATACTAATGACACAGTCTGTGTTGTGTGTCTAGCAAAGTGCTGATGAATAAGCTGCATTACAGATTACAATACAGACCACAGACTGCTCTTTATACTAATGCATCCAAATGTATTACATCAAGTTTTCAAAACTACTGAATATGAATATTTTCCAACATACACATAGACAGATTTAACAATCAGTTTGTAGAATATAAATCTTTTTTTATAACAACATTAAAATCTTTATCACAGCAGTTTCAAGAAACATAAAATAATGATGATACTGATAAAAAAGGACAACTGGCACTTTTACATCCACACACACACAAGTATCTATTTAAAAGCAACAAAAATACAAACTTTCACCACTGTTATCACATGTGTATCAAAATTGCGGTTATACAAAAAAAAAAGAGGTTTCAAAATACCATAAAACAACAGTAAAAAACATTTATTTTTCGATGATTATGAAATATATATTTCATGTTTCAACCAATACTGAGCAAGTTAATTCCATTATGTGTTACATTCATACAACAGAGATAACATGACAGGTCATTACATTCATGGACAGCATTTTGGACCATACCACAAGCATAATCATGCTTACAGATTCTGGACATAAACAGCAAAATCACTGAATGTAATTGTACATGAATGCTTGACGACAGTGAGCTTGTAATTTGTTGATCAAATCAGCAAGATGGCTAATTTGTACTTTGCTGACGGATAATCATTTTGAAAACAACAGATATGATGCAGTTAAATCTGTGATTCAATTAAATCACATTTATGCCACTCTTGGTTTTTGTGACATAATGTTAAGATCAAGAATAATTACTTTTTTAGAAAAATGTTATAAACCATGATAAAATTATACAGTACTTAAATTGATTAGAAAAGTGTATATCCAAGTCTTCAGTTTCAGTCTTAAGGATATGGTGTTTTTTGTCTGTATAGCTTATTATCAGATTTTAACTACACATGACACTTGACAATACATCCTATATTCTACATCATGTTTTATCAACAACAACAAAACCAACACACATCTCCTGGTCATATCATCAAGATAAATTTGATTTAACCTCTGACACTGTGTCCTCTTTAATCTTATTTCTCAAGAGCTTGAAACTGAAAACAATTCCAACTTACAGCATGAATTTTCTGTCCTGACCCTAAAAATAAGGTGGATTTTCCACCCCCTGAAGTTCAGGAAAGAAGTCCTAACAGTTACAGCTATAAGACAAGAAAATATATGAGCTCAGGTCAGCAGTGAATCTTTGGCTGAATATGTAACATAACACAAAAGCATATATAATCTATGGCCAATACATGTCCATAAGTAACAGCCGTTTCTCTTTGTGGGAATCAGCACTGACACCTCTTCTCTACGACAGCAGTATAATGAGGACACGAAGACACGAAACGAAAGCCAGGCTGCTCACAGGATGTGGGTGATCACCATGTGGAGAAGAGGGGTGGACGTGGCATTGGCGGCAGGAAGTCATGGTGGTGCTGGGATTGCACTTGTTCCAAACCACTCTGGAATCGTGCATGAGGCTTCATAAATGGACTGGGCACCTCACTGGCTTCCCCCACAGCACACTCCTGCAAATTACACACAAAAAACAATAGTTTACATCTGGATTTTTAAATAGTATGACTTGTATTGTTTAGATAGAACACTTCTTGTCATAAATGAATTAAATGAAAGCAAACTATATAAAATAAGACAACTTACAAACAAAGCTACTTCTTTAAAATAAGATGACTTACACATAATTTCATTTTGTAATCTGTCATCCCTCAAACCACCAAATTACTACTTATAATTTTTTACCCTTACCAAACACATGCATTCACTGATTGATATCAAATTTTTCTCTATGCACTGTTAAATTTGTCTGTCTGCACAAAACAAAAATATGAAATACAAAAATATTTTAAAGTTTTCTTTTCTTGTTTAATAAAACAGTTTTAAATTGATATTTCACTATAGCTAAAGAAAACACTATGCTGGTATGCACTATGTACAAAGGTGAAAAAGATTTAATGCATAAAAGTGAACTCTGGATCACTGGACTGGCAATAGGGGGACAGGTCTCAGTCGCAGCTTCCTAACCACATAAATTGTCACTGCATGTTCTACATGTGCAACATCTTTTTTTTTAAATACTTCAAGTTGAGAGTTGTGACATCTATCCCCTATATCTTCCCTGAAGATGACATCTTTCACCCACTTCAAAGAAACACAGTTTTGGTCTGTGTGTGTGTGGGGGGGGCACACTATGCACATTTCTATAACTGATTTCACTGATCACGCACACTGGTATAACTGGTTTCATTGATAAGGCACATTGCTATAACCGATTTAGTTGATTAGGCACACTGGTGTGACTAATTTCATTGAACATGCACATTGCTGTACTGTAGCTTACTTCACTGATTATGCACACTGCTATAACTGATCTCATTATGCACAATGCTGTTACTGATTAGGCTGATTATGCATGCACATTGTTATAACTGATTTGACTGATTATATACAGGGCTATAATTGATTTGGTTGATTATGCACACTGCTACAACTAGATTTGGTTGATTATACACCATGCTGATTTGATTTGGTTGATTATCACACTGCCAGGGTTATAACTGGTTTGGCTGATTATGCATGCTGCTATAACTGATTTGGTTCATTATTCACACTGCTATAACTGATATTCATTATTCACATGGCTATAACTGATATGATTCATTATTCACACAGCTACAACCGATCTGGTTCATTATTCACGCTGCTATAACTGATTTGGTTATTATTTACACTGCTATAATTGATTTGGTTCATTATTCACACTGCTATAACTGATTTGGTTATTATTTACACTGCTTTAATTGATTTGGTTCATTGTTCACACTGCTATAACTGATTTGGTTCATTGTTCACATGCTATAACTGATTTGATTGATTATGCACTCTGCCAAGATTATCACTGATTTGATTATACACAATGTCAAGGTTACAACTGATTTGGTTGATTGTGCACATTGCCCAGAGTACAATTGATTTGACTGATTATGCACATTGCCAAGACTATAACTGATTACAGCATTAATGATCTTTGAAGCAAAACTGAAGCACCAGACCATCTCTTTGCAGTTTATGTCTGACTTGTTTTCTTTACTCTACTGTCTGTCTTTTGTCTACCCTTAAGCACACTCTGGAAAAATATGTGGCTGTCTTACCCCAAATAATTATTCTCCTTGTCCTTGCTGTGCTCTGATTTTACCCATACAGAAAAGTAAATAGAAAAAATTGAACAGACAACCGCCACCATGCGCAGTTATCAGGTTAAACTAGGCATGGGTTGCAGAAAAGAACAGAGAGAGGGGTGCTGGGGATTCAGTTATATATGAAATACTATTATGACAACAATGTACAATTACATTAGTGCATAAATGAGAATACAAGATAGCGAGGTGAAAGCCATTCCCTATTTCTGGTGTCTCTGGACATTTTTGTGTGCGTTTAACAAACTCTGAAATGTGAATATCTTATGATATTGCTTAGACTTTGAAACTTGATTTCATTCTACTAGTACTATTCTGACTGACTTCAAAACATAGTTTCATTCTACACATACAATTTTTATTTTGAAACTATTCAACGTCTGTGTACATAGTAAGGCCAAAGCATCTGTAAGTGTGACTACAAACAACTGCCGACAAAGTATCTGTATAAATAGCTGACAAACACATGCAAGCCAGCCTGCATTTATAGACAGATGCATACAGACACATGAACCATCAGTCTATACTCTTATAATGAAAAGCAAATAACCTGAGGATGCAGCAGTCATATAACTGACAGAAATAATTTTTTAAAAAAGTGTGACAGCATACAAACTATGAATAAAAATCTTTGGAATCTTAAACAAAGTTAAATCAAGTTGGATGATATTTCAATAAACTGAGATGACAGAATTACAGGACTGAAAGACAGGCTCTTTTTCCTCTTCTCTCATTCATTCGCACACACAAATATACACACTATGATCATGCACTAATATCTCAGCTGTCTGAGACCACATATTCTTGAAAAAAAAAAGAACATATACCCCCTTGATTTGCCTTTGACACTCTGTCCAAAAATTTCATCCCAGAAAAAACACATTAACAAGTCAGCACAGCATGAAAGTCACCAAACTGACATGAAACAAAGGATTTCCTAGGAACAAGCTGACACCAGCAGCAGTTTCATTATTCATGTCATTTACACAAACCAGACACACATAAAAATCAACAAAATAAGATGGGCACAAATGTTTATCAAGCATACACAAAAGACAATAAAAAAAAACCTCAAATTCATAAGATTTAGGACAAATCACCACCACATCAACTAATGTCCCTTATGTTTAACTGAGCTGGAGAAATTGACTGATATGACATCATTTTGTCCTAAATCTTATTAATTTCTTTTCTTTATTGTCTTTTGTGCACAAAGGCTACTTGGCTGAACATTTGTGCCTATCTTGTTTTGTTAATTCAATGCACCTTCTCACTCTTCTTCATACGTTTTGGTTTCTAATTACTTGAATGCTGGCAGTCACTTAGCTTCAAATTTGTTATTTATACTACTGAACTAACTTCGTAAAAATTATAAGAAGAGGACATCTTAAAAAGGCAGTCATAAGATGCTGTGAAATGAAAATTTCAGTAGGCGCAAATACTGGGAACTACTCAACAGTTCTGTTGTCCACTCCTTATCAATCACTTACAATTATTGTTAGTCCACACAATTACTGTTATCCCCTTATCACACAGAAGACATGTTTCATTCTTTTCCTGCTATAAAAACACTGATTTTCTATCATTTCTCTTTCAAAACAAACATAACATTTTTACTTTTGCTGTTGCCCTTCTCAAATGTTCACACTTTGTACACACACACACAAAAATAATTCATAATCAAGTATACAAACAATTACTGTTCGCTTCAACCAATTTCATCCTTACGAAAATGAAATAACAATTCCATTCCTTATTAAGCATACCAAGACTCTTTCCCCAACTGTTTACATAAAATGATGTTCTAGTTCTGCCACAGAAATATATGGAAAAGACCATATCTTACGCACCTGCAAGTTACAGCAGACTTACTAACTCTTTTTGATAGAGCCACAGACTCAAGATCATCTGTCCTCAGCTCAATCCCACAAACATAAAAACATAAATAATGGCTTGTTTGCTTCCCAACATGATGCTCCAATCATTCTGATGGTGTCAGTGTTTCATACTATAGGTCCTGTTCCCTTTCCTACGTCAAGACCTTGCTAGTACAGGACCAAGGAATTGCCAGATAAAGCTGGCAGACGAGATGGAACACATACAGAATTGCAGTATGTGATGAATCCCTCTTGAACAAACCCTAAACTCTAGACTTGCAAGTCAGGGTTGTTGACAATGTTCAATCCCATCTTGAGACCTTCGTTAGGTAGAATACTGTGACTGCAAGTCAGGGTTGTTGACAATGTTCAATCCCATCTTGAGACCTTCATTAGGTAGAATACTGTGACTGCAAGTCAGGGTTGTTGACAATGTTCAATCCCATCTTGAGACCTTCATTAGGTAGAATACTGTGACTGCAAGTCAGGGTCAATGTTCAATCCCATCTTGAGACCTTCATTAGGTAGAATACTGTGACTGCAAGTCAGGGTCAATGTTCAATCCCATCTTGAGACCTTCATTAGGTAGAATACTGTGACTGCAAGTCAGGGTTGTTGACAATGTTCAATCCCATTTTGAGTCCTTCATTAGGCAGAACACTATGATTGCAGGTTAGGATTGTTGACAATGTTCAATCCTATCTTGAGTCCTTCATTAGGTAGAACACTATGATTGCACGTTAGGATTGTTGACAATGTTCAATCCCATCTTGAGTCCTTCATTAGGCAGAACACTATGATTGCAGGTTAGGATTGTTGACAATGTTCAATCCTATCTTGAATCCTTCATTAGGCAGAACACTATGATTGCAAGTTAGGATTGTTGAAAAATGTTCAATCCCATCTTGAGTCCTTCATTAGGCAGAACACTATGATTGCAAGTCAGGATTGTTGACAATGTTCAATCCCATCTTGAGTCCTTCATTAGGCAGAACACTATGATTGCAAGTTAGGATTGTTGACAATGTTCAATCCCATCTTGAGTCATTCATTAGGTAGAATACTAAGGTTCTGGACACTGAAAACTACACCTCGAGAAGAAAAATCACAAAATCATGGACAGTTGACCACCATTCAATAAAGATCTTAAACTACCTCCCATCCACATGCAAATGTTTTCCCCATGTGACTGCAAGTGACAAAGGCCAATATGTGAGAAATATACCTCATGACTGAACATCACTATGATCAACATCTCAAGACAGCAAACGTTCAGAACACATTTTGTCATACCACTTCTGCAGGACATCAGTTCTAAACTGCCATCATTCACTATCTGTTAATTGCTAAATGAAGTTATTTCCCAAACCCTAACAAACGCACAATGAATTAGTTTACATCCCTTAGTACATACCAAAGAAGACATATTTTCCACCCTTCAATAAACAAGATGACATCAGTATTCTTCCATATCCAACATAAAAAACACACTCTTTTCCAAGCTCTTAAAGACACAAACACTGAGAACTAGCGAGAAGTCTAGCTGTGAGGTGCGGTGAGGTGAGAATATGAAGTGATGGTTACGACAGTGTTGGTTACATCACGGCACACACCTAAGCAGTGAAGCGCACTACTGGCTCCTGGCGGCTGCTGCCGGCACTGCTGCCACTCAGTCTGTATATCTGCTGCAGCTCCTGCTGAAGTGGGGAGTGGAAGGGGGAAGGGGGGCCGTAAACTGCCCTCCCTGCCTACAGGTGGGGAGGGGACAAGACATTAGATGGTTACAAAAAAAATGAATGTGAGACATTTCAAAACACACACGCAAGACATGGTAGTCAGTGAACTTGTCAGTAATCTGGTCTTTTCATAAACAACTGATTTGTTCATGTTTTTTGTTCTTTGGTTTGGGTTTTTGGTTTGTGTGTGTAGTTAAGAGTGAGTGATGTGTGTGTGTGTGTGTGTGTGTGTCACTCTGTGTGTGTGTGTGTGTGTGTGTGTGTGTGTGTGTGTGTGTGTGTGTGTGTGTGTGTGTGTGTGTGTGTGTGTGTGTGTGTGTGTGTGTGTGTATGCACATGCACACATGTGTGTGTAAAGCTGTATTTCAAACCAACCTTAAGTTCATTCAGCCAGTGCTAGCTAAAAAGTGAAAGAATCTGAGTAATATACAGTAGTTTGTGACAAATGTTTTTACATGACAGACATTACAGAGTTGTAATGCTTTGATTTCATGCAAGTCCACAATTTTTTTCTTTAGGCATATAAATGTAGATATGGTTACCGTACTTGTAAAAAAATTTGTAAAGAGGATGATGGGGCATTAAGCTGTAATCCTAATACTGGTTTTCTTTTTATTCATACTCAACTCTAATACAGTTCTAGACTGGCTGAAGATAGAACATGGTGGAGTGCCCTGAAGCCAACTGCGATGTGTAACACAGGAACACCTAATGATATGGTGTCTCTTCTTCTTAAGCTTTCAAGTACACTGTACATGGGAACTGAACTGGTTGTGGGGTTAGAGAGATATGCCTAATCCTCCCCCTTTGCCTAGATGGGCGCTCCTCACAATATTATAGATACAAAGCACACACACACTGTGAATATGCTCTCTACCTGCCACTAGCTGTGGATACTGCAAATCTTCTAACTACCACACATCTGTTAGTACATCACTTGCAACCATGCCAATAACATATTCAAAGCACTATATATAAGACACAGCCACACCTAATCTTAACTGAGGAGGGGAAAGCAACCTTGCCAAATCATTTGCGTTTTCATTGTTATCATGCTATACTATAAATTCAAATCTTTTTGAGATGCAAACTAAAACCATGCATTTATAAAAAAAACAGCCTGTAAAGGTCTAAAAGAATGTCAGAAGCAAAGAATCTAGATGTTTTATGCAGCAGTACATCTTCAGTACAATCTAAAAAACACAACTGTGAACAGACATTAAACAAAAGATTCTTTCCTTCCAATACTCTCAGGTGTCACACTTAAGCAGAACTGTTAATTCATTTTAAAGTAAATTTCCCTTCACTGGTTTTAATTCATCATGTTGAGCACTGGTCATCCACACTGCTGGGGATCAAATATCCTCTATGCTGTGACTGGCAAAAACTGCTACACTAGATCCAAAACAACAATCTACAAGTATGTTGACTCCACTGCCAAGAAGGACTCAAGATCAGAAGTTTAAAAAAGCTGCAACAGGGAACTGTGCTTTTTGCTTATCTTTTGAGTTTGATGATGAATTAACCAATACAAAAAGTATTTTTTCAACAGGGAAAAATCATGAGTGGTAACACTCCCCACAGACATATGAAATAAACACAGTGAAAAGAGGAGCAGACTCTTGGTATGTCGGACATTTATTTCACTTTGCTGGATGTACCACCTTCAGTCTTACGCATACTGATATTGTTTCTAAGCATGCCCAGTATGTACAGCAACTTCTACTATATCAGAATGAAAAAAAGTTACTGAAATCAGCATCTGATTGGACAGATTTTTTATTTCCACCCGCCACCTACCCACCCCCATGCACCCACCCAAAAATCTAAGCATTATTAGTATGTTAAAGCACTTAGAAAATAGTGCTACACGAGTTAAAAAAAATGTTAATCAACATAAAAATATTAGTACTTTTTTCAGTAGAGTCTGAACAATATGCCAGACTCACAGTTTTATTCTCTACAAACAAGAAAACAACCAACTCTGTCTAAACACAAAAGTTGGTTAAAGGACTCAGTACTGATTTTGTAGCCTGTGAAGTTGTTCACATTTTGCTGGGTGTTACAATCAACTTTCAAAAAGCAAACACCACTAAATGCAAGGAGTAATATTAAGTCTGCACTTAGAGGTATGCACACAGATTACAGGTGAGAAGGCACACCGCAAGGCATAAGGGGCTGGACTGGCAAAAAGGGAAGGGGGGGGGGTGTCTAACCTGTACGTCTACTGCCTTCACTGCATGCATGAGTCATTTAGCAGATAGTTGAGGAAGTTCTTGTTCTGCAAGTCAGACACAGACCACATCATCATTAGATAAGGTGGGGTAGGGCGGCCAGCAATGGCTGGGTGTAGTGATAACAAGTAGTTAATGACAAAACCCAGCACTGCTATTGCAACTCAGTGGTCTTTTTTCTGACATTATGGGTACACAGATTAATTCTTTTTCCTTTTGAACAGATCATCACAGAGGCAGTTTCATTTTGCTAACCTTTTATTTTTGTCCAATTTTCTACACAGTATTAATGGTCACAGAAGCTCAGACAATTTCTACAATCCTATAATGATGACGACGATGGGGATGATAATCATGATGCTATGGAGTTCCACCTAGGATTGAGACTGCGTGATAGGGTTACGTATGCTTACTATTACTATCCTGGCATCAGGCCCAAGAGGTACAGACACTTGTGGTATTGGTCAGGAGATTAGAACAACAGCCTCAATGATGTATCTGTGGAGAGGATGAGACTCCACAGGGTAATCCCAGTGTTCCCAATGATCCTATAGCACACTCAACTCTGGGTACAAGCAGGATGAGACCAGGAAATCCCACAATGATTTTGAAAGGACTGAAGGGAATTCGAACCCACAACCGTCCTATTTGTAGTCACTATGTTAACCACTGCACCATGGCGAATCGTTTACAGACATTTTTAGATCAGTCCTTTAGAAACCTTTCAGTCAGGACACTGGCACTAATGACTTTTCACACAGCAGTCTGCTGTGTTGTGCTTTGAGGTTGGCATTTAGTTCTTGTTACTGTTCAGTTCTGACTTTACAGTAAGCTAATTGTGAAGTAATACAGAGCTGTGTGCTGAACCAGTTAAATCTGGATACACAACTAAATCCCATCATAGCAGAACAACAGAAATAATGTGTTCTTGTACATCGTTCAGAGTTCAATGTATCCAAGATGTCAAACAGTATGGCCACTGAATTACAATAATCAGGCCATGTTCTATCATTAGCCACATATAATGAAAAAGGAAGTGGGACTGCCTTGTGTGGGGGTCTGTGTGACAAACCGTGTGTTAACTATGTTAAAATGCCTGGTGACTTAACAAGCTGCTCATGGTGCTGGATAGGTGATTCATATCTTTACACAGGTGAATATAAAAAGTAGTGATATACAAATGGGTACTGTGCAAACCACAGAATAAATCATATGTATACCACAAGTGCCACACCATCTAAGTCCATGCTCTGTGTTGGCAAGCACAGTCAGTTTTACACAATGCCTTCCCCTGGCATGTGGACAAAGTGAAATGAATCTTTCAACAGTGTTAGACATTAGATTCTGTTCTACAAGCACAGACAGCTGGGGCCTGTTTAGTGCTCTGTATAATAAGTTGACTAGGAGCAGCCAGCACTACTAGACCAAATTGTTATCTAAGTCAACATATGTCAACTGCAAATACAGTCTGACATGAGTACCCAAAGTGTAATCAATGATAGACGACAGCTTTTTTCTGCCATTTGTCTCATATCTGGTGGGCATCCTTTCTCATACCCATCTCCATTCATTTAAAACTTGACTAAATGGCAGAATGCTAATCTGAAAAATTTTCTTTTCACTTTTCGAATCCATCAGAAGAGAGCTTTCTTAAAGTCGTTTCTGAATAGAATTAGCATCAGCTTTTGATGTTGTTTTAGTTTGTTTCTTTTTTCTTCTTTCTCTGTGGTATGATTAAGGGCAAAGAGATGTACTCCGCTTTCCAGGGATACAGCATGAATTTAAACCTGCTTGAATATATTGTATTTATCAACATTCCATGTGCCTGCCTTCTTCATCCAATTATGAATAGGTACCAAGCCATGTTCAGAACTGGGAAGGGTAAAGCAACGAGGAAAGGTGTGGACTTCATTTTATACAGTCTTCTTGTCATGAGATAACCTTTAGGTTTGCCAAGACTACAACCTAATTGAAGACTTTTGTGAACACATGAAATGCTCACTTTACTTTTTAACATCTCACATAATATAAAACAAACATCAAACAGAACATAAAACAAGCATCAAACAGAACAATGCATACAGAAAAATGAACATGAAAAAGAATGAAACACATGGATGCAAAACTGTGAATACTAAAGACAAGTCCCGGACAGACAGTGAAACAAGCAGACCAACTGTGGTTTACCCCCACGCTCCTACGCCTTCAGAAAGGCAAGCACTACCAGCACGACTGTCAGCTACAGACACAAAGGAATGAGTGTTTTCTCATAAACATAAAAATACTTTTCTATATGCTCCCTCTCTTTCTCTTTTTCCTCTCATGAAAAGTAATTTGGCCTATGTGTTGATATCTACAGCATTCATAAATACAGTTTTATTTTATTTCCCTCCTTTTCCATATGTAAAGTCTTCTAACCTTTCTTTATTACCCCCCAAAACATGAAAAATATATGCTGAAAGAGTCAATAAGGCAAGTAGTTTTATCATTTACAATATTCAAAACAACTTTAAGTCTTTCCTCAAATGTCATAAAATAGTTCATGTTTCCTTACTATAAAGTTATCATCACAAAATACACAACACATTCATACCTGTCATACTATCCATGGATTGTACATCTTTCCAGTCTCTTAAGTGTTAATGAATGAAAGTGATACATGTTGTTTACAAATCTAGTAAAATGAAAAAAACTGCACAACAATCTGAGTACAAATAATGATCAAGGCTGTCAAATTCTAATGACCTTTTCCCTTTAATTCACCTACACCACAGACTGCTAAACAACACCTACAGTTAGTAAAAGGAAGCTGTTTCTTTTTGAAATGAATGGAAATTTAAAAATAACTGAAAGAATTTTTTTACAATGGATCAATGAAATAATCCTGAAATCGGGAAAACAATACTTGAAAATACAATAGTCAAAAAAATGGAAGGGATAAAAAACAAGAGGCAACAACAGAAATTACAAAAAAATGTACTCCTTTAGTTCATAAGAATAAAATGCCATTAATGTCAGGTCATATGGCAAACACTTGTGTGTATTGTTCATGTAAACACAGAAATATGAATAATTCCATTCATAATCATACAGTGTGAGCAATCCATGTCAGTGGACGTCACTGCACTTTCATAAAAAAAGCCAAAAATGGTCAGGCTATACATGTATTCCCCTTTTTACGTCAAATAGTATCGATCACTAAAATACTGACCACTCTGCATTTATCAAGGACAATTTAGACTGACTACTATTACCACAAGCCACTGTTACAATTGCTTTCAAATACTGGAAGTTTGATAATGTCTTTTCTGATACATATCAAAATGTCTTTTCTGATTATATATATATATATATATATATATATATTATATATATATATATATATATATTATAATATATATATGTTATGTATATATATAATATTGAAATTACTTAATCACAAAGGCAAAGAAAAAAAACTGTCCACTGGGAATTTAGATTTGATGATCTTTAAAAAGATTTCTTTAACATACAACTTTGGAATTAGAATAGACATGTAAATTAAAAAAAAAGTTTTAGCCCTATTCTTGATCTCTCCGACATTACATCAGTGTCAACTTCTTTCAAACTTATACAAACAAGAAGTCTCATTGATTCAGGCCACTACATACAAACTGGTAAAGATTAATCTACAAGATAAACTGACAAGGTCTTCGCCAACACATTTTTTTTTTTTACTTGTTATTAATTATGTCATATGCCGTTTCAACATTCAGACCTAAAGGAGTCATGATAGGCAATAAGCAGAAAAAGTCCACAGTCCTGCCTTCATTAACAGCTGAAGAGTTAAAGATTCAAGTAGTGTTAAGCATAACATGTGCATTAGTCACTTCACTGTGATCCGATGGTTCAAACATCAACTCACCGATTTTCCGCTGGCCCGAATGCCAGATGTAGGCTGAGTGCTGACTCCAGAAACAAATTTTCGGAGGGGTGCACTTCCCATCTTCTGTGCTGCTGCACCAGCATAGGGTTGGCCTGTCAGACATAATCACAGACACCATCACACACAATTATTACTATTATTATTGTCATTAGAGTTTACAGTCTAGCCAAGTGCTCACAGCCATATCAGGGCAATAACCATTTCAAAATACACACGTTTAAACACATCAGTGACTTTGGTAAACACAAATCTTGGAAAAAAATATTGCGTACACATAAAACTGTATTTGAGCACACAATCCAAAGATGCTCCTAGCGTTGACCATTCCACCCGATTTGCCACCAGAGGGATTCAGAAAACCCTGAATGCAAACGCATGAACACAACTAGGTGCACAAAAACACACATAAAAACTGGCCTACAAAATGTAACTAAGCAGTTCATATTTCCTTAGATCTAAAAATGCAGTTAATTTATGCATCCAACTATTGATGATAACAGTTGGAAAGTATGTAAGGCTTTATAGAAACATAGAGGTGAGTGGACCAGCAAGAAAAACAATCACAGAAGAAGAGGTGATAGACAATAAATGGGCAAGGCAGAAACAAAGAGAATGACAGATGTTCTAAAAATTCCTAGCACAGAATTACCTTAAGTTGGGACACTATACTGAAAGAGCTCCTACAACTAAGTCAACACACATAAATGAATTCAGACACAAAAACCACAACTACATGATGCCATAGAAGCAACAACAAATGAGATGGAACAAACACTCTTCAACATCTTTGTGACAGTCACGTCATAACTCTGACAACTTACCCACTACAGGGTCAGGGCGCGATGACTGGGATCGAGACTGTCGGTTGTTGCTGCTGTTGTCGTTGCCATAGCGAAGGGGGCGAGGCTGGCCCGTGTGGGGGTGGACCTGGATGTTGGCCGTGTTGCCATGAGGATGTTTGTTGGCCTGCAGACAAGGAGGCTGCTGCTTCTCCCTGCAAGATCAAAGTCACACATATTGGACAGGCTCTCAACTGTACAGCAGTTATACGTGCCATCAAGTGGACTGACCAGATATCCAAACAAAAGGTCTGGGTTCAAACCTGCCAGGATGCTTCCTGCCTGCAAGGTAAAGGGTGGACATTCTGCTAATCTCACAGGTCAACATGCCTGTAGACCTGCCATTGCTAAGACCCCCTTCAAGGTATATGCATGCAAAACATTGAATATGCTGGTTAAAGATACTGTAAGTCATGACAGTGTCCTGTGGCTTGTGGAAACAGGATGCAAGCCCATCAAAGATAGAGTATGCAAGTGTGCAGCAATATAGCAACTGCACTTTGTGGGTTAAAAATGTGCACAAATGCATAAAAGAATCAGAATTCTTTATACATATATCTCAAAAATATCAAGAAAAATGTGCCACTACTGTGCAGTATCAGCCTTTTCTTTTTCATGTTTGTTTCCTTTCCTTTTAACCAAAGTTTTTTTTTCATTTGTTTTGTTTTTGCTGTTGCTTTGGGTTTTTTGCTCATTTGTTTGTTTGTTGCAATGGGTTTACCATGTAAATTCAGGCTGCTCTTCCTCCAAAGTGTGTATCACTGTAAAGCAGCGCCACTCTTTTTTTTTCTCTCTCTCTCTCTGTGCATTTATATCTGTCTTCCTACAAAAGTTGTTTTTTCAACTGAATTTTTGGCAGAGCATTGCCAAGGAAACTTTAACATGTGCCAAACGCATGCTCCACACAGAACCTCGGCGTATCATCTCATCCAAAAGACTAGAACTTCAACCACTATGCAAGTTTAGTGGGGGAAGAGGTGGGACTGGGTATGTTTATTCTGTGATCTGAACCCAGATTTCTCATGTCCTAAACAGGTAAAGCACCTCAAACTCAATCGCACTGTGCCATAATCTGAAGCTTTCTCACTTCAGTTCGTATATGGGAAACAACTATCAAAAATGAAAGTGAAGATTTTCTATGGGTTGCTTCCCTTAGACCAAACGTTGCCTATCTGTTTCTACCAAGTTCTCTATGTTTTGTAAACAATGGAAGTGAATGAGATCCAAGTTTCAAAATGGCTGAACAAAAACCAACACATGTCTTGAAGTGCCTTTATGTGCTAAAATAACCTTTATCTTTGATGTATCATCTCATTCACAACATCACGATATGCTAGGTAGGACCTCAGGACCTGGCCAGCTCATGGGTTTATGTGCAGGCTTAGGGCTTGTGCCATGACCATTTTGGATCTTCTCCATCACTTGGCACAAAAGGCATCAGTGCATATGGAATTTGTTTTGAGCATGGAGACATCACATTCAGAAACTGAAACTGGAACACAAGACTATCACCCAGACACCAATGATGGCCTAAAAAGAGCGCAGAAACAGGCATCATCTTTGCACTATCAGTCTATCATATCAAGACTAGCATCCTGACCCCCACTCAGGGCCTACTAAAGGGGTAGGAACATGCATAATATATAGGGGACTTGGTTAATCATCTCATCCACAAATGTAGCACCCACACATTCACTCAATGCTTAGACAGGGGGTAGAAAAATCCTAGTCCCAACATTATGAGCTTGCTACTTCCTACTTCCTATGCAAGTTTTTACCAGTTAATTCCCACTGCCCATCCACCTGCTGCAAATACTTCAACCTTTCATTCCTTCAACCTAACCACCAGCTTCCCACAGGAAGCTAGTGGACAGGGTGAGGGAAAGATACAGCCGAGTTTCTCTTCTGCTAGCAAAGCTGATAATGCAGAAAACTGGTGGATAGGGTGGGGGAATGAAACAATTAACTTTCTGCTCTGTTACTATGGCTGATAATGCAGAAAAGTGGTGGATAGGGTGGGGGAATGAAACAATTAACTTTCTGCTCTGTTACTATGGCTGATAATGCAGAAAACTGGTGGATAGGGTGGGGGAATGAAACAATTAACTTTCTGCTCTGTTACTATGGCTGATAATGCAGAAAACTGGTGGATAGGGTGAGGGAATGAAACAATTAACTTTCTGCTCTGTTACTATGGCTGATAATGTTGAAAACTGGTGGATAGGGTGGGGGAATGAAACAATTAACTTTCTGCTCTGTCATTATGGCTGATAATGCAGAAAACTGGTGGATAGGGTGGGGGAATGAAACAATTAACTTTCTGCTCTGTCATTATGGCTGATAATGCAGAAAACTGGTGGATAGGGTGGGGGAATGAAACAATTAACTTTCTGCTCTGTTACTATGGCTGATAATGCTGAAAACTGGTGGATAGGGTGAGGGAATGAAACAATTAACTTTCTGCTCTGTTACTATGGCTGATAATGTTGAAAACTGGTGGATAGGGTGGGGGAATGAAACAATTAACTTTCTGCTCTGTCATTATGGCTGATAATGCAGAAAACTGGTGGATAGGGTGGGGGAATGAAACAATTAACTTTCTGCTCTGTCATTATGGCTGATAATGCAGAAAACTGGTGGATAGGGTGGGGGAATGAAACAATTAACTTTCTGCTCTGTTACTATGGCTGATAATGCAGAAAACTGGTGGATAGGGTGGGGGAATGAAACAATTAACTTTCTGCTCTGTTACTATGGCTGATAATGCTGAAAACTGGTCAATAGGGTGGGGGAATGAAACAATTAACTTTCTGCTCTGTTACTATGGCTGATAATGCAGAAAACTGGTGGACAGGGTGGGGGAATGAAACAATTAACTTTCTGCTCTGTTACTATGGCTGATAATGCTGAAAACTGGTGGATAGGATGAGGGAATGAAACAATTAACTTTCTGCTCTGTTACTATGGCTGATAATGCTGAAAACTGGTGGATAGGATGAGGGAATGAAACAATTAACTTTCTGCTCTGTTATTATGGCTGATAATGCTGAAAACTGGTGGACAGAGTGAGGAAGTGAAAGGGATAAACCACCAGGCCACCACTCCAAAACTGTGATACAAATCATGAGCAAGCTTGACAGGTCCACAAACCTTCTGAGGTACACAGGGTCTGGCTTTGGTTCGTTCACATTCATGCTGATTTCTGTCAGGCTCTCATCATCCGCGAAATCATTCAACTGTTTTTCTTCACCAGCTGACAAACATACAAGTCATGAACTAAGTAAACACAAACAGCACAAAACCATAAAGTAAGTCAACACAAACAAAATAATCAAAGAATTCTTGATTAATGACAAATAAACAAATGCCATCTTAGTGTGCCCCATGTTGTATGAAAGAAAATTCATGTAAATCACCACAGGAAGCATTTACACTTTCAACACAAAGATTGTGGGTTGAGATTTAGCATATAGTCATATTGTGGGCTGAAGGGAGAAAAGTGGCAGAATGGTTCAGACATTCCCCTGTCAACAACTAAACTCGAGGTTCCAGGGTTCGCTCCCTGTAGAGGCCTCGGCTTTTCTCCTCAGTTTGACCGAAAAATCAAACTGAATGTCTAGTCCTTCGGAAGGGGACGAAAAAAACGAGTCCGACCCATGTGCCTTCTAGCTGCGCATGCTAAAGATCCCATGGCAGTTGAAAATCATGAAGAGCAGGGTTTTGCCTGGCTGCCTTGGTATAAAACATTGGAGAGATAGGCTGGTTTCCCATTCCCATCCCTTGAAGACCAATTAGCCTTCTTGCCCTTCTGAAGTCTTGGTTAAAAAAACACGTGAATATGAATATAAATTTGAAGCGAGGGAGAGGGGATGGGCATAGCCTCGAGGTGCTGGCCCTGGGAAAAGTTGAGGTCTCTGCCACTTCACTCCCCTATGACCCCAGGGTTATGGAACTATCTAAGTAGGACCTCAGGACTTGGCCAGCTCATGGGTTTATCACATTATGTGCAGGCTTAAAGCTTGTGCCGTGATCATTCTGGATCTTCTCCATCACATGGCACCTGTGAAGCTAGTGCATATGAAATTCAATCTGAGCGGGGAGACGTCATCTTGAGAAACTGAAACTGAAATTGTGGGCTGAGGTTTACCACACAACCAGACTGTGGACTGAGCTTTACTACACAGTCATAATGGTTACCTGTCTCATAAACAGATTTTTATAAACAGATAAAAAAACAAAATCTCAATCAAAATGACTGCCGGCATTCAAGCAAACACAAATCAGAAAAACATGTCATTTTATCCTGCCAGAACACTACATTTGGGAAGCTGTCATTGTATCCTGCCTGGATAGTACAACTGGGAAGTTGCCCACAGAGAGAGAGAGAGAGAGAGAGAGAGAGAGAGAGAGAGAGAAAGAGAGAGAGAGAGAGAGAATGAGAGAGAGAGAGAGAGAGAGAGAGAGAGAGAGAGAGAGAGAGAGAGAGAGAGAGAGAGAACTCAGAACTCAGAAAATGTTTATTGTACATCTATGATCAGCCTTAAGCCACAATACATGCATGGGGAAGGGGAGGGGAGGAGATCAGGTTTTCTTATACATTCATACAAGTTATACTATCAGACTGCAGTGAACTCTGTCACGAGAGAGAGAGAGAGAGAGAGAGAGAGAGAGAGAGAGAGAGAGTGTGTGTGTATGTGTGTGTGTGGTGTGTGTGTGTGTGTGTGTGTGTGTGTGTGTGTGTGTGTGTGTGTGTGTGTGTGTGTGTGTGTGTGTGTGTGTGTGTGTGTGTGTGTGCGCGTGCATGCTAGGTGTTGCAAATTTATTGTTTTTAGTCTTTTGCATACACTTGAAAAAGGCCAGTCGGCCAAACATTTGCACAGGTCTGTTTATTTTGTTAAATCAATTACACATTCTACTTCTCCAGACATTGGATCTTGAATCTACTACTCATACAGCCAGCCAGCCAGCCAGCCAGCCAGCCAGCCAGCTGGCAGAAAAAGCCCTTACACATATGAGTTCTAGGCTGTGAAGAAGAACAAGCACAAAGTGTATGTAACATATGTTACCTCTTGTGGCATCTTCATCAGGTTCACTCTGTCCATCCTGGAAAGCATCACGTGTAAAACGATGAGCAGCAGTGGTCCATGCTACTGCCTGCAACATATAATATACACGCACACTTATATACAGTTCTAGTTAGCATCAAACAGACACTATGATTTTTTTTGCCTGTGTAATTTTTGGCAGCCTTTTTTTCAAAAGAAAAATTTGTTTTACTACTACTACTTCTACTGCTACAATAACATCAACTACTACTACTAGTACTACTACTACAATAACAACTACTACTACAACTATTACCACTACTACTATTTCTAATAACACTAATGATAATAATAATCATAACAGTAGTAATAATGACTGCTTAACCCTTTGACTCCCGCAGCCTGTCCACCAGCATCCTGCTTTGCCAACCATGCTAGTGAAGCAAAAACTTAACCTTTTGACTTCCTCACCCTATCCACCAGCTTCCTGTTGGAAGCTGGTGGATAGGGTGAGGGAGTCAAAGGGTTAAGTTTTTGTTGTTGGTGGATAGAGTGTGGGAGTCAAAGGGTTAATTGTAGAACCAGTTATCTCAAAAGAGCACCAAGCACTTCACAAAAGCAAAAGTGACAGAGTCGAACACAGGCACAGCAAACACATGTCAAGCTGTAACCAGAGGGGCAGACCAAAAACATGATGTCAACAAAATAAAAGAAACAAAAACCTATAAACATATATGTCAATCATTTCTGCAAATAAAAGAAAAACATCTGTGAATAAAACCTGCTATGATTCTGCCATAGTCAATGACACTAAAACTTCAATAAAACTTTATCATGGGATATCCAATACGGATTCTGCACATGTATTTTGTTTCATTAATGATTTACGTGTTATTTGTGGTCAATTCACAAAATCAGTGGATTTTTTTTATGAGTCACAGAGGCAAAAGAAGAAACATTACATCTAAGATATAAAGAAAAATTGTGTTGTCTTTTTTCCGAAAAACTTTTTTGCATACATAATCTTTCAAACTATACCCAAATCTTGCACACACATACACACACATTTACTCACACACACATACAAGTACACACACACACACACACACAACACACATACAGACACATAGAACATAACTCATTCCAGCTGTGCTGTACAACAGCCCAAATGTGCATGCTCGCACATACACACACACATACACACGCACAAACATGCACACATAAAGTGATAAACACACACGTAAGCACACACACATAAACAATTACAATTTTAAAAAGGTTATCTTAATACACATGTACACTATACATGTACTTGTATACATAATACTATTAATAGTCTCTCTCTCTCTCTTTCTCTCTCTCTCTCATACGCAAACACACACTCTCTCTCTCCCTCACACACACACACACACATACACACACACACAGAACATAACTCATTCCAGCTGTGCTGTACAATGCAGTAAGTCAGCTTTTTTTGCACTTGCAATGTGACTCACACAAAAGAGAATTCTGAGGTGTAAAACTGGGGCTTGTAAGGCTCAGTTCTTCCTTTTATTAATGAATTTTGAACTCAGTATCGCATAATTTAGTAAGATCATTGTAAAGTAATCTGTTTTGCAGTGATTTTCAAAATCATACCACAAAGACTGCAGTGTCTTTCATGCACATCTAACTTGTAAAAGTTCTTGAACTGATAATGCAGGCAGGTTCTCAAAATAATATCCTGTCCATTCCTGCAACTGGACTCAGCAATTGGTATTTCATCCTTCCTTTAATGACCCTTTTCCTGGTGTCTCAGTTCAAGGTAAGAAGGTCATTAAGCCATAATCATGGTGTGACTGTTTTTTAATCTTAACAGTTACTGTGGATTTTTGAACGTTTTGTAAAAAGTCACACACCCGAATTCTGTGATTCCCACAGTCCAAATCTATGTTTGAGTTAATAACTTTTAAATGCACACACACACACACACAAATGCATATATATGCACATATAGGCAGACAGACAAAGCCAGAGACAGAGAGAGTGAGTCAAAGAAAGAAAGAGAGACAGAGAGACAGAAAACATTCTAAAACTTAAAAGAGTGACCACACACACACACACAAGCATGATGCAGAGATGCACAGTCAAGTGCACAGAGAGACAGAGAGAGAAAGAGAGAGAGAGAGAGAAAGAGAGAGAAGAGAGAGAGAGAGAGAGAGAGAGAGAGAGAGAGAGAGAGAGAGAGAGAAGAAGAAGATTAAAAAAATTTAAAAAGTGAAAATATGAATTCATAAAGACATTGCATGCACAGAAGATACACTCACACACACACACACTGACAAACAGACTCGTTCACTAATCACCTGTCCATTGGGTCGACACAGGATAGTGGTACACTCAGGACCAGTGCCCCATTTCTGTTGCTCCTTCCATATAAAGTCCTGTGGAGGGTTGTGGAGCTTGTGGTCATTGCAGCCAGCGTACACCGTAATAGTGGAGTTTGGGGCAAACTTGGTGCGAGGAGGGAAACGGTAGACAGCCACGGGGCTACCTCCTACATTCTGCTGCAGCATGTAGCCCCCAAACTCTATCTCCTGTAAAACATGTTGTAAAATCCTGATTCAGAGGCTGCTTCCCAACTCTTGCCATTCAAATCAACATGAAACAATCACGTGATTTTGTTTGTTTGTTGCCCTATCTTTTACACTGCTCTTGTTGACTTGTGTCACTACCCCATGTGCTGCTCATCTAAGCTCTCCAACACAACTCCAAACCCATCGAAACTGAGGTCACCATGACAGCATGACATGAATGGCCACAGAATCTGGGGCAATTTTTCACGATGCTATGATGGACAGTGATGATGCTAATCTCTATAGAGTTCTGGAATGAGACTGTGTGACAAAGACTGTGCTCTACACTCACTTCATATACTGGCAGACCCAAAAGATACAGACAGCTGCAGTGATGGTCAAGGAATTTGAGCAACACCCTCAATTACGCATCTGTAAAGACGATGATATTCGACTGTGCACTATGAGTCTTCCCAATGAGCCCATAGCATGCTCGACTCTAGGTAGAAGCCTGTTAGGGAAAAAATCCCACTATGATTTCATGTTCTGAATTCAACAAAGATGGTGCAGTAGTATGAGGGTCATCCTGTGTGTAAATTGTGAGACTATGTCTAAAAAATATATCAAAACAAAACCCAAAAAATGGCCAATACTGATCCGTATTCTTTTGATGTAACATTTCTTCTTTCGAATAATCAATTCCCATCTGTTGGGAAGGCCCAAAATGCCTGTTCTTAAGATAATCAGAACTAATTTATTACTGTTTCAGTGTTTGGCCACCTCCACTTCCAACTATCTGAGTTATCTAAGTTTTAGACAAATATACATCACTAAAGGGTTCTTTCAACTTGTGGAACAGATCAAAGTCTGAGGGACACAAATCTGAAGAATTGGCAGATCATCTCATTGATATCATAACTGACGTTACTTCTCCGCTCTGTAGCAAGTTCTAAGTGCTGTTATGTATATTAAGATCAATGGGAAATCATTTAACAGTGTTTTTTTTTTTCATTTCTTTTAGATTGCAGGTATTAGTATTTTAATCAAAAACATCCTATAGTACTAGTACCAGTAGTCTTGATTAACTACATTTTTTTCCAGTTGAATGCAATGTGCCATCAACATACCCTTGTTATTATTATTTATTATACTTAGCCTGCATATATATTATATATATGAGCAAGTGACAAAAGGTCGTCCAAAAAAGCCAACAAAAAGTGGATTTTTCAAAATAGTTTTTATTAACAGCAATTTTGTCCAAAGGAAGACTGATGTTTAAGGGTCATAAAAATATACATAAAAAGATAACTCATGCACCGATGTTCCGCTAGTAATGCGATAAGGCATCATAACGAGCATCTGACGGTTGTTATGCTGGACATTCAACTTTATCAATATTCCTATTTGAATGTCTCTTATACAGCATAATTGTTTCAGTGGGAGTAAGACTGAGTATTACAGCTAAATTTCATTCCAAAAGAAAAGGCATCTGTGCAGTTTAAGATCAAGTTTCACATGAGATGGTATGTCCGACATAACAACCGTCGGACATATTGATTTGTTCTTTATTGCTCAGTTGGAAATAAGACAGTAACTGCATCCTCTGATGATTTTCTGTGTTGTTGAGGGTGCATTTCATGTAATGAGACCAAGTATAGGACCCACAGTAGCCTTGTTACCATGATATGGCGTTTTTATCTGACAGTTGTTATGATGTTGCATTGGACATACCCAAGTATTTCCCAACAATGCAAAAATAACAACAGTCATTAAAAAAAATGGGCATACTTTTCCTTTGAGTACAGTTATATTGTTATTGTTATATTTTACACATAAAGGCCTATAAAACAAACTAAATAAGTCACAATGATCATGTAGACACCTTAAACAGAATCCATCTGACAGTTGTTATGGCCTCACTGTTGGACATACTCAACAAACTGTTCATGTGCTGACAGGAATTAGATTATTTATGATCAAAATGAATAGAAACAGTTTGACAGTAACAACAATAATAATAACATGTACATTTAGGGCACCTGCTCTCTCTGATAAGCTCAGAGCGCTTACAAATCATATGAAAATACATTTTGTGGTTAAAGAACATAATTACAAATTACAAGAAACCAAAGAAAGTTGCAACATTAAATGTCGTTTTGACACTTGATGACAAATATGTTTTCAAAATGCTTTAAAACAGGTTACTGGTTAACAAATGTAATTTCACAAGAAAACATGTGGCAAAATTGTTTTGTTTGGTTGGTTTGTTAGCTGTTCTTTCTGTCTATTTAACTGAATGTACAAAGACAAATAAAGGAGCAAACATTAAGTCAAATTGTCATGCCACAAATTATGATATCAAGCAGTCTGAGACAAGGTTCATCTTTATGGCAAAAAATGATGACTAGTTGCAACACATCAGAAACAAGGAAAATGGAGCCATAATACTGTTATGGTACAAAAGTAGAATCAAAAAGATTCTTGTAAACATTTGATTTTTACTTTCCCAAACAACATCAGCATTGACTGTGATTAGCTGCTGACAATGACACAGTGTCAATGGAAAAAACATCATCATAACAGACTTTCCAAAAAGTATTATTCATGGAGCACTTAAATTTGCATACTGAACATCTCATAATATTTATGTCAATATTCATTGGTAAACCAACAGTCACATCACTGGAAACCGTGCACAATGTCAATTTCAGGAGTGAGCAAAATACAGCCACATGCCAAAACAAAAGCTCATTTTATGTCCCTATTAGACATCAAGGTCAGATTTTGGTCTACTTTTTAATTTAAAAAAACTGCATCCTCTGATTGCTCATCAGAGCATTCATCTCCATCTCCACCTTTTCCTTCAAAACACGGACACGTTCCCAGGAAAGATCCTCTTGCAAGGGCCAGACATAGAATCCCTTTCGAGACTCCATGAAACTGAGTTTGACCATCTCTTCCTCCCTGTCCACTTCCAGCACCTGAGCAACATAGTCTTGTCAAAATGCTCACAACAGTTCTGGTACATAGATGCTGCATTCTGGATTACAGATCCTGAAAGGATGTCATCTTCAACCAGTCTTTTTATGACACCCCCACAAGCGTCGCAGGGGCTCTTGCCATGACGACTTCCAAAATAGCATCTCTCCACAGCAACATCAGCAGCAGCACTGTTGGCAAGATAGTGGAAAGGAAGTTTTGACTTGTATTGTGCAGCACAACCATCAGAAAATATGACCATTTTATCCAGCTGCCCCATGGTGGCAGCAAGATGCTGTTTGGTCTGCTTTTGTATGACCTGCACCATGTGGGCATCATGGTTGAGATCATCAGAGAGAAAAATTAAATAATCAGTGACGAGATCCACACAGTTTGGGCACTGGTAATAGAATACACATGGATGAACAGTGACCTGATTGTACCCCCAGTGGGCACTTTGCACCTCATCTTGGTATCAACACAGAAAGTTTTCTGCGAAATCCATGATGACAATGGCCCATTTCGGAGGCAGAGAGGTCTGGATGGTTTTCAACTGATGGTGCTGCCAGCGGAAGGTGAACAGATGCTGAGAAAAGGAATGGAATTCTTTCAGCAACTCATTAATGAGAGTTTTCATTGTTCCTTCTCTTTGTATCAGCTCCCTTCGTTTCCCTCTCTCTGTCTGTACCATTTGCCATGACTTCCATTTTACTGGACTGGCCTGGTCTTGATGGTCAACAAGATGGGTGTCAATATGACACCTGATTTTCTCGACACCACATTGTTTACATTTGCGCTGTAGGCATGACAGTGTGGGTTGAGGACAGAGACTCATTTCAGACAGTTCATCTCTGCCATCAATCGGTGCAGTAATGATCTTGTTTACTGCATCAAGTTGTAAGTCAATGTTTGCACAGATCTCACACAAACACTGACGGAAAACTTGTTTTCGTGATGTCAATATGCTGTTTGGCAAGAGACGATAAAAAGTTCTCAGAGAGACCTTTTTGTCAGGGAATTTTTGGCAAAAGTCCCTGTGCAGTCTCCTCAGTCTCTTGGGCAAGATTTTCTTTTGTTGCCCAGTTTTTTTAGATACAGACCTTTTTCCTGGGATGTCCACTGCAACATCATTCAGAAAGTTCAAAGCTGTCTTTGATGCTGGGGAACTCTTCTTTCTTTTATACAAATCAGCATTGTCCGGTGTAACTGATGTGTCGACAAAATCATGCAACAGTTTTTTCAATAATGCTGCATCTCTGGTTCTGGACTTCTTTAGGTCATGAAGCCGTGCTTTGTAAGCTGCTTTCAGTCGTTGTGGTGACGGTGAATTGACATCATGTTTTTTCTTTGGTGTTGCTGTCAGTGTAGTTGGAGTGGAAACACCAAATACAGGATTCCCAGACTGTGTCCCAGAGAAAGTTGTAGGGATACCAGTTGCCTCACCTGACAACAGACAAATAAACGTAAAAAAACAGTAAACAAATACAAAATCAAAAAGTGAGCATACATTTTAAGCAAGTATTAAAATCATTTCTGATGAAACATGTTTCTTTTTTCCTTGTATGTGCTACGAGTATGACTGTGTGAGACTGAACACCGACTTAAAAGCTCTTAGACAAAACAAACACATAAAACAAATACATACACCCCTTGCCATTCCTCCATTTTACAAGCTGCATTTGAAAGAGGTGAACTGTGAAGAAAGAATAAATGGAGGGACTGGGAGGAAGGGGGCTGGTGGAATCTGGTTGCTGGTCTCTACTCCTTCACATTTTATCAAAAAGAATTATGGAAATAGCCGAAAATGTGCACTTTCAAATTTTCAAAGTAAATATGTATCATAATGAAAATAAACTTATCATTTATTAATCACAAGAGATACTGATGGTCGTTACGACAGACATACTGAATGATAATGTCTTCAACTATGAGAGTAACAACTGTCAAATAATCGCCAGATTTCCCACTAATCCTATGATCTGAACTTTAGTTCTGTCATGTATTTAAAGAAGAAGCAAAATAGAAATTCCAAGCCGTTTTCTGCCCCAGTTTCACGTATAATTGATACATTGATTAACTTAATATCCTTCGGTTGTTATTTCGGACATCGCTAAAACGATGTCCTAATCATGTGTCATGCACAAAACATCGCCCAAAAGTTGCGGAAAATCCCGTTGAATTGCCGCCACTGTACTTTTGGTTCACTTGCATGTTAAAGAATTTTAATCATTTACAGAAACACATTTGACAGAACAGCTGAAACCAATGTTTCTATCATTTTCTTCTGACGGTCGTTATGCATTTGACAGTTGTTACGATTTCTGACGGTCGTAATGATTGTGGACAAACAACATTTCCTCACCTTCTCTGCTTCGACGCACCATTCTTGACGAAAGCTCCAGCCTCGATTTGAAACCGTTTGCCTTGAGTGCTATTTAAAGCACGGCATGGGATCTGTAAGTTCGTTGTTTGTAGAATTGCGAGAAAAAATACGGTCGTTATTTTCTGACATACTGCTTACTACCGTATGGATTTCGCGCTCGTTTGCAGCCATTGAATCCAATTTGGTTCGGAAAACACCTTTCTCCATTCGGTTAGTGTTGCCTGACATGCCGAGTTATATGAACACGAAACCGAACCGAACTTGATGTGAACGATCGAGAGATTTGCTGACCGACACGATTTGACATTCAGCGTTACGACTGTCAAACGGATTTTTACCGCTTGACTGCATCGAAAACAATCAGAAATAGAAACAGTTTGTGATATTAACATGTTCGCCGTTGATTTTTCTGCATCTTTTATTCATACTGTTGTGATGGTATGCAATTTAGATATGTATCCAGGCTTCGACACCAACCGCATCACTCGTCCGCCATCTTGAACGGGAAAATTTATCTAAGAAAAGCGTACAACTTGGGCATTTTCAAATGAAAGGCAGACACCCAGACTCACCATGTTATATTATGTATCTCTTCAAGGTATTATAAAGCATCAAGCAATAAATAAAGAAGCATTGGTAATTTTTTAATTCTTTATTTGTGCGATAAATATACAAGGGGTCTGGACGATCACCTTTTGTCACAAGCTCATATATCATCATTACCATTTTCAAATGTCATTGCTATCTTCTGAGTCTGATGGACCCCAGTTAGAGAGGTAGAAGTGTGTCATTCAGATTACTGTCTTAGTTTAATTCTGACTCATAGTCATAGTCATGATAGTGTATAACAATAACATAGGTTTCACTGATAACAATTCTATTCATTTTTAAAAACTGTCGCCCTCATTTCTGTATCTGTTTAACAAAGTCTCTGCAACTGTGACGCATACCCATTTTGCTGCAATATATCTTATTCTTAATTAATTTGTTAAAATTGCATGAACTGAATACAGATAACGCCAATGTCATGAACAATTTCTTCACATGTTACCTGCCTCTAAGTCTAACATTCAAAATTCTTATTTTTGAACATTTCTCTTGTCAGTAGACTTAACTGGCTTCAACAGAGTATGCTTGCCTTTAGTAGGGCTTTACTGCCAATTTGTCCATCTTTGAAGAACGATACCCATGATCTACAAGCTGTTGCTTGTGAAAAAGACTTAAGTGTCTTTAACACTGCACCAGAATGTTATATAGAACCGATAATGTTACACAGTTGTGAGGCGCAGACAGTCAACACGCAAAGCCAGAACAAGGTTGAGGCAGCCAAAATGTGGTTTCTAAGAAGAATGCTGAGAGTTCCATGGACAGCAAAGAAAACAAACGAGACAGTCTTGAGGCAGGCAGGCACAAGAAGATCATTAATACAGAAGATTAGGAAAAGACATGCAACATTTAAAGGACATTTTATGAGGAAAGGGGAATTAGAGCACCTGGTCACAACAGGAAAGCTGGAGGGAAAGAGAACACCAGGTAGACTCAGGGACTGAGGGAGAAAATATTGGATGGACTTGCAGGGTGGCTAAGGGCAGAGAGGGTGGAAGATGTACTTGCAGCAACCAGGGATAGATTTGTGTGAAGGGCTATGACTGCCAACACCATGCAGCAGGGTACATGATGGTGATAATCTGGCCAATAATGCTGTATGGCTTTAAAGCCTGAATGTGCAGAAAAGCACCTATCAAAATAAGACTGAAGCAGTAGACTCTATTCTAATAATCTAAAGGTGTGGTTCTACAGGTGGTTTCTAAAGAGTCAAATGGACCGACAAAAGAACAAATGAAAACATTTTGAGCAAACTCACAATCCAACGTCAAGTGCTGGCAGAAATCAACAAAAGAAAATGAAATACAACAGCCATGCAACCCACAACAACAACAAACAACACAACTCTAATCATGGAGACAATTAGGAAAGAGTTTTACTTATTTTAATGCTTTAAATTTTAATACACGATTCTGACTTTGATCACAAACACACCTCTACACCATCTGTTTGTTTTGAAATGAATTTTGATATTCCATAATTCTGAATGTCATCAACTGATCAAAATTCTCTCTCTCTCTCACTCTCTCTCTCTCTCTCTCTCTGTCTGTCTTGATTTGTCTATTTCTTGTTTACAATAGCATATGAGATGACAACTGCAAACAACTTCTAAGATCTATTTCTTGTTTACAGTAGCATAAGAGATAACAATTGTAAACAACTTCTAAGAGAGTAAAACAAAGTCTCCCTGCATGTTCTTCTCTCCATCCCTCCCTAACTTCTTCAGTTTGCACCTCTTCTCCCCCTCCCCCTTCTCTCTGCCTGTAGAGATAATGCAATTTTAATACAAGGGACAATAGAAGAAGCCTTAAGCCTTAAATTAAGGCCCTGAAACAACTTGGGGTGCTATACAGAGGCTGGCCCAGAACAGACAGAAGTGAAGAAACTGCTGGCATAATTCAATAATTGGCAGGCAGTAAGTAATGCAAAGAGGGTAATCTTGTAGAATAGAATACGAAAATAATTGGAAAGTTACCCACCTGAACACCATCGTTGAGGAGACGCACGTACTTCCCGTCCTGATGTACCTCAAAGATCTTCATGTCCCCTGTGGCACTGTTGGTGAAACAATCCTTCATGTCAATGGTCATACTCATCTTCGCAGATTTATTATGTTCACAATATCACAACACACACTGCTGACTGAAGCTCTCCCAATGAATAACACTCCCACAAACCACATATGAAAGAACAATGAAATAATCCAAATATGTCTGCTGAAACCACCACCAAAGAAGCAGCTGATTTCTTCCCCCTCCCGTTTAACTGTTGACGAGTGACTGATTTTTAATTGCTGGACACCATTGTTTTCTCTCTCTCTCTCTCTCCCTCCCCCTTTATAAAACACTAGATCTATATTTCACACCAAGACGCAGTCAACCCTGATTTGTCGAATATTTGTCCAAAACAGAATCGGTTGGCCGACACAAAAGTTAACACTCAATCTGTAGGCTATATCAAGACACAACTGCCGAGTGGTACCACAATAATGAACACACCACAACTCAGTGAACTGGAAGACAATTACAGTAATATTCCTGGCATCAGTGAAAGCACACAGTGCAAAATGCGTGAAGCTGGCTCAAGGCAATTTATTGGTTATAAAATTCCAAACAGGTCTAGATCTACATCACGAAAGAACACCACAAGCGTAAAGGTGTAGCTGTGCATGTAGCGGTGCAAGGCTGTCAACCTACCACCCTTCAAGTCATACCGATATTCTCCACCCTCTTTCCTTTGTTGTGCAGAATATATAAACACCATTAGCGTGCACAATACAGATCTATTGAAACTCCGTTCATGAACGCAATACGAGCCTAAGGCAAGCCTTCTCCCCCATTGTGCAAGAGTACAATGAGGGGAGGCTATTGGCTGCCTAAGTACAATCAATCACTGTCAGGAGTCTATATAGTGTTGAAGATTTAAAAAATGCTATTTCACAGTAAATCTTGATATCTGACGAACGAATTTAGATATGAGACATACAGATACATATAAACTCACTCCACAATTTGTACAATGAACCTGATACATTCATTCTTAAGCTTTAACCTAGAAAAAAAATCAAGCTGTAAAATAAAAAAAATACGGTAAACGTGACCCTACTATAATGTGCCAATGTGGAGAGGAAAGAACCCAAAGAAACGAGCACGTCCCCAGGACTGTACGGCTAAGGCTGGTATCCAAGCATGGCCCAGCAACCGGTGACTTAGGCTTGCCGGGTGCGGACCCCACGGCAGAACAATCAGTAATCAGACCGCTGGCTTTGATCCTGGCCTCGTGCCGTGCCAGCTATGTTTAGCCAATGGGTGTTTGATACTTCCATTCGTACAAATCACCCACCCTCTGGCTGGCCCACACCCCCACCACCGGCCAAGGTTTTATATTTGCCGTCAAGGCAATGTATGGTCTATTACTGTATTTGCCGGATACCTTCAGTGATTAATGGCACAGACTGGGGGTTGATTTCATCGATCAAATCATTAACTTTTGATAATGCTTGTTTGATGGATGACTGGAGTGACTCATAACGGACTGCTGGTTAATTTCAGCAATCAAATAGTCAACTAAGATAAGATGTACATATAAATCTAAAACTGAAAATAGGGGTCTTCATAAATGTACATACAACACAGAAGGACCCAAATACTGGCACAGCGCTCTGCGAGGATCTTCAGGACTGATATCAAGCCAGGTCTTTTGGACAGCTACCAAGCCACCAGAAGTCTTTTGGGTCCCCCCACCCCGCCACCAGAAGCCTTTCTGGGTCCCCCCCACCCCAAGCCTTTCTGGGTCTCCCCCCACCCAAGCCTTTCTGGGTCCCCCACCCCACCCCACCCCCCGAACTGTTTTACTAAAAGGTTTCTGTTTTGTTTCATTTTGGATCAGTTCATTCTGTTCAGTGAAAGCTCTCTCTTCCCTCTTTCTCTACTTGTTTTTGTTCCTGCTTACGTTTGCAAGGGAGATAACTCTCCCTTTCTTGGGGCCATGACAATCTATTTACATTTGTTTTACTCAGGTTCTGATGATATTTGTTTGCTAGACAACTTGAGTTTGGTAATTCCCTCCAAACACATCATACCACCAGCCAAGGTTTCTCTGCTGTCAAGACAGTGTCTGTCCATTGATTTGTTTGCTAGCTAATTGGAGTGACTAATGACAGACTGTCAATTAATTAAATAAATCAAATGTTAACTTTACATGGTAGCCTATTTGTCTGCTGGACAACTTGAGTTCAATACTTCATTATTCATATTATGAACCTTACATTTAAATCATGCCCAACTTGAGTGACAAGTCGTAAGTCAATGTCACCAATCATTTTATGAACCTTACATTTAAATCATAAACTTAAAATTCTGTTTGTACACACAGTGGTTTGAATGTTTTCATGTACAGAAGCGTGTGTCAAAGAATGAAAAACGACTGCAGTTATGTTGTCACATTTCTTCTCCCGTTCACCATGACGATGGTACTGCATGACTGCATTACATCTATATTCTTCCCCTCTCTCTCTCTCTCTCTCTCTCTCTCTCTCTCTCTCCTTCTCTCTCTCTCTCTGTGCTTTCTTTCAGCTTTTTTATGGAATGCTGCAATGAGATCTTCCAATAGGGATGATACATTACCATTCACCTATTTTATAATTTTTGCAGTTTCGATGACAAGTACAGCCTTTCCTGAATAATTCCCACTGTTATCCTAATAACCACTTGCCAAGCTTCTTAAATCACAAGAGCCCTGAGCACTTGATAAAATCAGAAGTGACAGGGTGGGCACACATAAAGCAAATAATGTCAACCCTCACCACTCTGATGTAACAGACACATATGACAGGAACCAGAAAAAAGTGAGAGAAAAAAATCAGAATGCATATTTAATACAACCAGACAAGACAGGTGCAATTTTTTGGCCAACTGGCCTTTGTCAAGCGAACAAACACCAAATACAAAAATAAGGAGAAAAAGACTGAAACTTCCCTGCTGCTTCGTACAATGGGACTAAAGGACTAAAGACACATATGATATTAATGAGGCAATAAAAGTGAATTAAAATAAAATCTCTAGTCAATTAAACACTGTTTTAGTCACCTATGATGATTACACTTTCAAGCAGTCAGACAAGCTAAGTGACTGGGGCTCAGCTATATTTGTAAGTGCTTGAAGAGGTGATTACACATATGGGTTGCCTAAGCCCAGGTCACACACAATCTATCTACTTGTTCTAAAGGCTCACTGTCAGAATAATAACAATAATCCATAGTACTTAAGCCTTACTCGTCCGACCAGGCTTTCTCTCTCTCTCTCTCATGAGTGTGTGTGTGTGTGTGTGTGTGTGTGTGTGTGTGTGTGTGTGTGTGGTGTGTGTGTGTGTGTGTGTGGTGTGTAAAGGACAATAGGATTAGTTTTGCATGGCTGCCTCTGCCTATTACACATGTAATTCTTGTGACTAGCATCATAGTCTTAAATGGCTTTGTGTCTTGCCATGTTGCCTACACACACAAATGACATAAAACACCTGGTACTTTGTAATGTAGCCTACTAATACTATTGTCTGTTAAATTTCTTCTGTGTTTTATTATAAAATATCTTTTCTTTCATGTGTATGTGTGTGTGCGTAAATTTGCAGATAAGTAAAGAATGTGTGGTTGTGGTGTGTATGTGCATACATGTCTGTCTGTCTGTGTGTGTCTTTTTGAGTGAGGTTTTATGTGTTTTTGTAAACAAAATGAATAAGCAAAACTTTTTATCTGTTCATGGGCTGGGTTTCACCCAATTTCGTTCAAAGGTTTTGCCTGTTAAATTAAGAAGTTAGAAACATGTAAACTAAATGCTCATGGCTCTGCATGGACAGGGTGGGGGAGGGAGAGGTCACAGCTACCCAAATAGCTACCAAGCTAACTACATCACAATCCATTTCACAACCTTCACAGACATACCTAAAACAAATCCACATTAACTACTAGAGGCTCCACAATATTTAAGTATAACTGGACATACCAACCAGAATGCAACCCACCAGACGCTGAAAAAAGTATACAACAAAAGATATCTGAAATTAAGAGACAGATTAAATAAGACCTAAATCAGTGGCGTGAAAGAGAATTTGAATCGTAGGGCAGACCCAGGAAGAAAATGCTGGACGGACTTGCAGAGTGGCTGGGACGAGGAGGGTGGGGGAGATGCTAGGGGCAACGAGAGATAGAGACAGATGAAGTCCATGATCACCAATGTCACTGCGGCAGGGCACCTGATGATGATGATGAGGGCATCTCTCACGCAACACAAGTGCCTGATAGGAATAAGTACTGCAGTTTACTAAAAAGTACAAGCCAGTGTCTAATGCTCATGACTGATTACAAAGAAACTATGTTTGCGAATCAAGCTTTACTTTTCAGTCTGACCAGTAACAAAGAATCTAGGTGGACGAGTCAAACTGTACTTTCCACTTTAATCCCACAATGATAAAGGAATGCAATCTGCAGAGCTGCAAAGTCATTTGATTTTTATGTGATGGTCCTCTTGTACTGTCCTACTAAACCAAATATACATGATAGAGCTCGATACAAATTCACTCGCAAGCTCAAAAGTCTACCAATGTCAGTGAAAAAGGCAAGCGGCAGGTCACACAATACTCAATCTGATAAGTAAAAACTAGATGCCCATTGTCTGATGAAATTTACAACATGAGGAACCCCATGAGACACCAGATACTTTTAGGTGGTAACATTTTTTTTTCGTTGATTTTAAAAATGAACAATGACATGACTGTTGTACAATGCCTGCTGGTGGATCACCTAGTTTTGGTTCAGTGGTAAGGCTGGGACTGTACAGTCAAATATTATCTACTGTGTGTGATGCACATGGTGACTATTGCAAACAGCAGTATATAGCACACTTCCCCACCCCTTAACTAATTTAGGAAAATATTTCTAACCAAATCTGTAATACTTTTTAAGTCAAAATGAACGCAAAACTTTTCACTTTTACTTGTTTTCGTTCTCAATCTCAAAACAGGTCTCCTTTCTCCTTAAATACAAAAATAACTATAGTTGAATGTGAAGAAATTGGCTAATTTTTGACAGCATTTATCAAAATACAATTAGTTTTGTTTATGTTTTTGTTTTTGTTTTCTCATCTAAAGATACAGAATTTTCATGATCCATACAGACAGAACTGGATGTAAATACTGCTTAACAAAATCTTGCAACAGATTTAACTATCTAATCCAAAGGCATCTGTCACATCTTTTTTTAAGCCAAAGAATCGATCATTTGTGGGAAAGCAGAACAGTGGAATGAAATGTAATGAAATGGAACACATCCTGACAAAGAAAGAACAGCTACAGTAAGCATAGGACAAAAGATAAAACGGTTGTCCAATAAACCTGAGGTCACTGGGAAGTGAGATGGTAGAGACCTAAACTCTTCACAGTGCCAGCATTATGAGGACAGTGTTCATCTCCTCTCCCTTGTTGCTTGACCGTCTATAACCCTGAACCAGGGTCAGGTACCCATTCACAGCTGGGTGGGAGCGAGGCCATGCGCACAAGGTTTTTACCCCAAGTCAAAACTGAACTCATGGGATCAGACTAGAAAATAGGGCTCTCTATCTCTGTACTGTGAGACCACATGCACAGAATTAAGATCTCTAAAGTATATGGTGTAAATGTAGACTTCATTACTTTTGCTGTATTTGTGTCGCCTATTCGACACTACATACAAAAATGCTACAGAGAGATAAAAGAAAATACATCATTGCAGACAACCTTTGTATTGAAAACACTCTACTGCCTGCAGACAGGTACTAAACTCTATTGCAATACTCTGATATCAAAATACGGTAACCTATCCCACCCACCCCCAAATATTGTTCAAAATGGAATGAAGAAATCTTAAACTGCACATTCCAAGATGCACAAAATTAAGGATAAAAAACTTAAATGGCTTCAAAACTGGATCCTTGCAACAAATGTTTTTAAAAGAAATGAAAACTGCCAATGATAATCTATGCAGTTTCCGTAGAGAACATAATATGAAAGCTTTGAACATCTTTCATAGAGGTGTCACCATACAAAACTATGTACCAAAATGTTAAAAAAAACTGTTCAATAAAAGATGTCCTCTATCATGTAACATGAAACTCAATGAAAATATGGTTTTAACTTGGAGCAGATGTTGGATTCTGGAGTGACACGATTCTGGACTTCATAATATTATTTGCTCAAATGTATGTCCATAAATGCAAGTTAGATAACAGCTTAACCGACATTTCTGCTTTCAAAAAAAGAGCTGAAATACATATACAAAATAGAAGACTATAATGCAAAAATCAAGGGTAACTGTACCAAAATTTCTGGCAGACTGGTTATTTTATTCTTCAATTATTGACTCCTCCAATGCAAATGAATCAATTATGACTTTCCATTATATGTCATGTCAAATCTGTTGGCGGCAGTGATGACGTAAGATTCATATCTGTATTGTATGCCTCAATCTGACAGCTTATGCCTATCATCTTATTGACTTTGGAAATGTTGCAGCTGACAGGTTGCTCTATGTGTTGTTCCTTTGTACGTTTCATTTCAGAATTCCTTGTTCCTTGTTTTGGAGATTTTAATTCTTCCCTCATACTGAAATGTGTTTGACGATGTGTTGTGAATGACATTGTGCATTGTAAAAAAAATGATACAAAGAAATTACCAAAAATATCTCTGAAGCATTTCCAGTCAAATCATCACGAATCATTGCAACAACACCAACCATCAACCTCATCAGTCATCACTGTACAGTATGGTTCCAACTTTCCTCTTTGAGGCAGAGGAATTATGGCAGGAAAAAGAAAAGCATTCTAAAGTCATGTGACAAGTCAAAGGCAAATGAGGACGACGAACAAGAAACATCAAGACACAAACTGGACCATGGGCATTGATGTTTCCTGACAGTTAGTGAGAATAATGCACATAGTGAAAAGTAGCAAAAATTCTGATCAAGTGCCAAGTGAAATATCTTGCAAAACATGTACATTCTTAACACACTTACTCTTCTGGCTTTCTCATCACTGTCAGCATTAAATGGGAAAAAAGCAACACCATTTTTCACACAGACCCTTGCGTAACAGTACTTAAAACATGTAGTCTTTGAAACCAGAAACACATGAAACTAGAATGAGAACACTTACTATATACACACACACACAAAAAAGATACATGCAGATGTTCGGCCAATTGGCCTTTGTCCAGTGTACACAAAGATGAAAAACAAATACACAAAACTTAGGGAGAAAAAACAGCAAGACTTTCCTGGTGTTTCATTGAGCTCAAATTGATCAGTTAAACAGACGTTCTCATTCTAATTTCGTGTCTCTGGTTTTCATTTGCTTGAATGCTGACAGCAACTTTCATTTAGTATTTCTATGTAATATTAGACTCATTGATTCATTTTATGCCACAAAGAATTCAAGTATTTCTATGTGCACAAAACATCATTTTACACTTGAGAAGAAGAGATGAAAATTCCATACGTGTTTGAACCAGTCACCGTGATGTAGTGGTAAGTGCAATGGACTAGCGACTGGAAGATTGTAAGTTCAAATACCCATCAGCCCCTTCAAAAATCAGTGCGGTATTTTTTGGCTCCAACCAGCTCCTACCCAAAGATGAGCATGCTGTGGGCGCATTGAGAAAACCACACAGTCAAGTCTCATCCACTTCATGGATGTGTCTTTGATGGTGTCACTAAAATCTTCTGACTACCACCACAGGTGTCTGTATCTCTCGGGCCTGGTTGATGCCAGGATATATCATGATAGTAGGCGTAGAGTACAGCCCTGTCACACAGTCTTAATCTCAGGTGGAACTGCACAGCATCATGATTATTATCATCATCATCCTCATCGCATTGTAAAAAAAAAACTGTGCCAGAGTTTATGGCCATTAAGGTGATATAGAAAATGGCACAGAAAAAAGTGAGCACAAAGGAGAACTCACTATGGGCGATGATAAAAAAAATCAATAACTGAATATGTGAAATGCAGATAAAACACCGACATGGGAAGAAAATGTTAAAGTTCTGCTGCTGCTGCATAGCGTACGAGAATCAGAGGGTTAATCATACAATCTAACCCACAGTCAAATATGGATGGCAGAAACAGATCCAGCAATACAGCTACCCATTCAGTCTGAGGAACACCTCAGAAGAAGATTAAAAATAAATCACCTGACAGAAACTGATATCAATCTTTGAGTGTTCTTTATTCAATGAGCTATTATTCACTAAATGGCCAAACAATCATGAACTACGACACAAAGAGCTCCACAATCATACAAACAAGTCAAACAACAACCATGAAAACTATGACATGATAATCAGCACCAACAAGACAGGTCGATAGGATGAACATCTGACAAAATGGATCAGAACTGAAAGGCAAAACGCTACCAAAGTGCAGAATTTCAATACTCAGGAAGCTTATTTACAAAAGACGGAAAAATAGACCAGAGCCCAAAATGTAATGCTGAGAACTGCAAACATTCACCCCTTGTGATATCCTTTACAACAAGAATTATGAAGTTATTCCGGTAGTTCAGCTAATTCTCAGATACCCTCAGATTGTTATGAAATGTTAATGAACTGTTGTATGTTATTATCTGACACTGTTACTTCATTGTTCTAAATTATATATGTAATTGTTTCCATTCTTCCCTTTAAACTCTCTGCCCCCCCCCCCCCCCCCCCCCTTTTGTTTTTTCCTTTTAAAATCATAATTATGAATAGACATTAAATAAAAGATTCCTTCCTTTACCTTACCCCTTGTAAAAATTCCAAACATCCCTACAGAAACATAATAAGCCAGACTTATCAGTACAATCTTCGTACCCACACTGACTTACCAGAGCCAGACCTGGACATCAAACAAACCCTTTCAAAGAAAGATCATAACATGCAAGACGAAATGTCTCAGAAGAGCAATAGACCAGAAGATACAAGATTAGAAATGAAATATTTGAGAGACGGTTTGAACAACACTTGTCAACTGTTACATCACACAACGGCAGATCAAGTGGTTTGGCCATCTGACCAGGATGCCAGTCCTTCTAGCTTACAAAATCAGATGCTAAGGCTTCAAAGGCAGCCGAAGACCACAGCAGCACTGGACAGATGAAGTTACATGCTCCACAACTACAACATGACTCTGCACTAGATTTTCTGTCTAGCTGCAAACCACCAGTTTCATCTTCCTGTGATACTTCACATTACTGGCAGATGCAAAAAGTAAAGTTTTTTTCATCAGTTAGTTAGCTGACACACAAGCATGTGTCACACACAGAAACTTCTAATTTGTATCATGGTTATTAAGTCCATCAGACCTGCACACAGACAGAATTCTGTGGACAGGGCAGGAAGGTCAAAGAAGCAAACTTCACAGCACAGCAAAGAGAAACTCTGCAGTTGTTCTTACCTTGAAGTGGACACAGTGTAGTCATGGTACAAGGCCGACAGAGGTCGATCAGTTCTCATAGGGGTGCTCTTGGGCCGACCATGAAGAGTGTCCCGCTGAAGATCATGGAACATTTGGTCGAAATAGTCATGACCTTGACCAAGGTCACTGGACACAAGGGCCTGGTTTCGTTGACGCTCAGCTGTAATAAAATGCAGAATGGTGAGTACTGTTCACATAATGAGCTTTCTTTTTTTTTTAACTTTTTTTTTGTGTCACTGTGATCTTAAAAATTATTCATCCTCAATCACATTCAGACTTTTGACTCTCTGCTGGGTCAGATACTTCAAATTCATCAGCAAACAGGTGATATATTTTTACAGCATTCTCCCCTTTCTTATCCCGTGACAAAAATGTATGCATTCAGAACTTCGACTTGTCTGAAACCTATATAGCTTTCTTTAAATGGGTTAAAGGTTATCCATATAAAGCTAAAAAAAAATCCTTGCCAACAATTATACGTTATACGGCCCATAAATGCCCCATTATTAAAACTATAAACATAAAGAAGAAAGGAAAAAAAAATTGGTGAGAATTAGAAATTCAAGCAATAGAATATCAAATTACTCCATTAATACCAACAGATTACTTTCTATCCACTGCTTCTCATGCCTGTTGACATAGCAGACATTGCACCTGATGTTTCTGCACATAAACATAATTTTTGTTTTAAAATCTCTCCCTCCCTCTCTTTCTTAACACACCATCTTTAATGTAGTTTTGATACTACTAGTCCTTCCTTTATGAAACAACAAATTTTTGTAAACTTGTAAATGTTTTATAGCATTCTAATGCAATCCAGTTTTAGTTTCTCGTACATTGTCTTCATTCCCAAAATACATTCAATATGCATTTATGCCACAGATGCCATGGATAGAAAAGATGTCATAACATACGCCATAAGGCTGTGCAGAAGCTCTATATTGGTGGCAATGTCTTGAGAAACCGTGGCTCCGCCTACAGGTTAAAACCACAACCATGAATTAAGAGCATGGCACTCTTACCAACTGAGTCAAGGGCCACCGATGCAATCCATTACCTCTTGAGCAATACTGGAGTATTTTTTGTACATTCAGCTATTGTGTTGAAAAAACTGATCTCAGTGCTGTTAATCCCATCTTGTCTGAACATAACAATGTGCACAAATAATAAACAATAATATGCCTCCAGTTAAGATTCTTTTCTGGCATTTTTCTAATAGCACTGTGACAAAAGCATCTTCACAGTGTCACAGTAATGGATTGTGTGCTGGATTTTTCATCCAAAGGTGACTGGTTAATGTTTCACCAGGTATGCACAACTTTACAGGGCTGGTGGGCTCTGTGGATACAGATGTGAAATCAAGGTTTTGAGTTCAAGTCCAGCCTACAACATAAACATCTGTATGAAGAACAATAGAAGGAGAACTCAAGGCCCAAAATCCCCAAAAAACCTGGGAAGCACACAGACGCTGGCCCACAACAGACAGTGTGACATCTACGTTGCTGTCCTACAAGTCAATGGCACAATGGCCACTTACTAAGCAAGCATGCATATTGTTTGATGCAGAATCCAGATCCTGTTCAGTTACCATCTCAAGACCTTAAACACACATTATGAGTAGTCTTTGCTAGTAAATTTGGAAGGCACACGTATGGAGGTGTGTGATGATTCCTTTAAGAACACTTTTACATCTCACAATATTATATAGTTCACATTTATTTCTTTCCAGCACTAACATTTTACACTAGTACAGTAACTGACGTATTTCAAAATTGTTTCTTTCTGGTAATTATATTCATACAAAATTATAAATACACTGCCCACAGTTACTTTTTTCTCACCGTAATTTCTATACCATAGACAGGCATGGTTGTCTGATGGTAAAACTTCACATTTCCAACTGGAAGGTCCTGGCTTTGATGCGCCTAGACACCTCCATCAGGTGAGTAAAGAGTGGAGATTTTTCAGATCTCCCAGGTCAACATGGGTACAGGCCTGCCAGTGCCTAAACCCCCTTCATGTCTATGCGCATACAGACTATCAACTATTCACATCCAAGATCCTCTTAAGTTGGGTCAGTGGATGGCTTATGGAAACATGAGAACATACCAGCATGCATGCCCACCAAAGATGCAGACAATGCAACAGCACAGTGGAGTTGGTCAGCTTGATTCTCCATGCCAAATGAGTCTGGTGAACAGTGCTATACAAGAACGATTAATGACACATTTAATCCAAGATTTCCTCTGTCTGGCCTTTCTCTTTGTAGGTCTACTAGATATACCAAGTCTGTTTATTTGTATCCTTGTTTTCTTTCTTTATTCTTATTTTTCATAAGTCTCAATAGCAACTTATGTTGCAAGGTTATCTCTTTCCTCCACAATAAAAACAGATATGGCAAAAGCTGCTTCTTTCAGCTTTCCTTTGTACATCAGCATGTTGTGACTATAAACACAATTAAAAAAAAAAATTTGAAACAAGATTTAATACAATGACTGCTTTCTTAAAAATAAAAACATAGACTAAATCTCAATCACCACAGGGTGTTTCAAGCAAACAACTCTGAAACAAAAACTACACTGTCTTTGAAATAAAGGAGACAACAAGAGTGAAAGTGTGCAGTTGATACTGCAAGGTAAAAGCAGCACACACATAAAATCAAAGATAGGTCAGAGACACAGAACAGTGAAAAAGAACCAAACCCAAAGAGTGCACATCCCAAAATGAAACCTTCTAAGCAGTTCATACAGACTAATCACCTGGAAAAGTGACAGCGAATCAGGACAATGGCTTGACAACTGTCGCTGTGAATCACTCGGTCCAAAATTATCAGTTTCTTCTCAAGAGTTGAAAGTGTTATAAGTTCAACTTGGAAGACTGTGACCACACAACAGTGTCATCTTACCTCACAGGTGTACCTTTAAGATTGTTACTGAAATATATTTCAGGAGGCCAATAATGGACAATCAGATGCAATGGAAGTCAACAGTTGTGAGATGAACATGGAATTTGGAAAACATGATTATCAGCAGAGAGCAAAGAGTGCATAGCTTAGTTCAGATGTGAACGCTGTTGAAAAAATAGGACAAAACCATCTAGGACAAAACCAACCAGACAGATCTTCCAAACAAAGACTAATTCATAGACATAAAAAATAAGAGGGAGACAATAAAGTGAGCAGCCAAGAGTTATTTTATTTTCCCTGAGAATACAAAACAAGCTGCTGAGTTTTACACCTTAGGCATCTAAGTCAGTTAGTTTTTGGATGTACATCTCATATTCCTTAGAAAGATGATTCTTGAGCCAAGACTGAATTGTTAACAGCAAGAAACAGGTGTTATCTGATTACAACACTGAACTGAAGAGACAAGAAAGCCAGAAAAAAGTGATGCAGCAGGCAATACACGTAGATGTGACAAGCTTGGCAATAGCATCATTTGACAAATGCTCATGGATACATTGTGTCGATGATGATAATAAAATAAAAGAGAGGTCCATGCAGCAAAACTTATGTTTCTGGCCTGTAACTTAGTTTTCCAGCAGTAAACAAAGGGCACATTCTCTTCAGCAAGCCTTCAGTTTCTGTTTCTTTTTTTCTTATCAACAAGATTTCTTATCACTGTTCTGTTAAGTGAACCTTGTAGCAGAACTAGAAACTTCTGGGTCTAAAGTTGTTCTACATTATGCTACACATCTCTACTTCAGGCCTGGTATGAATATTCTGCATACAGCGTATAATCAATCGCAGGTTGAATTCGATTAAAAATTATGTTACTATGTCCATCACATCTGTTCACAGAATACTGCTGTATTGTTTATAATATACCGGTTGTCTCATTTTTCTGCCATCTTGTTAACTGTGAAAAAATAAAGACTACAAGTCTCAGATACGAAGCAGCATTGTTATCAGAGCGTGCTAACAGCAGATGCATTAATCTTATTTTTGTCTGTTTTTGGCATCTTTAGATATGACAAAAACGATTAGAAAATGATGCAAATGACACAATGTCAGCTAAGCAAGGTGCTTATGGTTCAAAAAAACCCTCCTCACAAGAGCAGTGGATAATGCATACTGTCAAAACTGAGAACACTGGTTATGCTGTGCTGTAGCAATGTGTTTGTGTCCTGCTGTCTAGTTGAACCTTTGGCTCCCTCACCCTAACCATCAGTTACAAAAACTGAACCCTTTAACTCCTTCACCCTATACCACTTCACCGAAGCGTGGATAGGGTGAGGAGTCAAGGGTTAATTTTTCTTGCTAGCATGGTTGACAATGCAGATGCTGGTGGGCAGGGTGCAGGAGTCAAAGGTTAAGGAATCTGCCCAACATTTGTATTTGCTCAGTCAGTAAGCAGTGGATCAATATGAGTGGCTGCTCTTTTCACACTGGCTGACCCACATCAAGCTAAACTTCAAATTCTACAACAATGACTGACAGCAGAAGAGATCTTCAGTCAACGTTTTTGTGTCCACAGCTGGTGAATTCAGTTCTCTAGTTTTGTTTTTCATCATTTCTTTGACTGTTTGTTAACAGGTTCCGCCATTATGCCTGATTGACTGATGACTTCACACAACAAATGTTCTGCCAAGAATGCTACTGCAAACTGAGTCCTACAATGAAACAAAAGTTTACAGGTTTGAGAAAATTTTCGCAGATTCATAAAAGCTTTTGTTTTACATCTGTAGGCATGGCTTTGGTTTTGTTACCATCTGGCAGTTTAAACACACTTTTTGATTTTGAAGTGCAATCAACTGACGCCTGTCTGCTGCCTATAATCAGCTGCCTTAACCTTTTGACTCCAGCACCCTGTCAACTAGCTTCCTGCATTGTCAACCATGCTAGCAAAGCAAAAGCTTAACCCTTTGACTCCCTCCACCAATCCACCAGCTTCCTGCAGGAAGCTGGTGGACTGGGAGAAGGAGTCAAAGGGTTGAGTTTTTGCAGTTGGTGGGCAAGGTACGGGAGCCAAAGAGTTAATTTAAAATCCATCCCCCTTTCCTAGCAAACCTGTCACTGATCAGCCAGACTGACACCAGTGCCGACATACTGTGACAAGTTAAGCCCTGTATGTACACTACCTTTGCATGCTGATCATAGAACACCATACACTTATTTTGTGTGCAGATCATAAAAACAATCAACACAAGAAAAAAAGTGAGGTAAGGAAAATTTTCTTTCATGCACAGTTCACTTTTAATTGATAAATAAAAGAAGCTTAAACTCCCAAAGAAAAAAGTCTTTAACGTGCAAACTGAACAGAAGATGGCAAGCAGCACTTTATTTAAAAAACAAAGAATATCACAGAATGCTTCATAAAAAATACACTGTGTTTCATTAGATGGAGGAGGTGCTTATCATAGCTTGGTGCTGAAGAAAGGTGCATGATGATATTATAACAAAATGATTATGTGTCAGAACTAAAATAAAAGCCACAATGCTGAATACAGTGTGTTGGCATAAACATGCAGTCTATTTACCCAGTTCTTCACTTGTTTCAAATTCTCGTGGGCTTTGTTCTACACAACAGAATAACAGAAAGTGTTAGAGATGGTAAAGACTGTCAAAACTTGCTTATAAGACAAACGGTTGAATTACAATACTCTGTGACTGCTAAACTAATATATTCTACCACATTATCTGATCAAAGTGCAGTCAAAGTTCTGTGACTGTCAGCATGTTTTACCAGCAGAAGTAGTCTTTTGTGACAACAGTTAAATAGACATGTTAGTTGAAACAAACTTTACTCCTAGGATGGGGAGGGTAAAAGTAAGGCTAAATAGTTTGTTTTTGTGTTAATTCATTCTGATTGCATGTTGTTTTGCATGTTCTTTTGCCCACACTGTGCAGTTGGTATGTTGCTGCACAGTCTGCACACTCTGTCTTTAGTGTGCATGCGTGCCGGCTCTGGATTTTTTTCATGTTTCCATAAGCAACTAGACACAGATATGATGTACTGGATTTTGATTACGCATATTTGATCTCTGCATGCATGTACACATGAAAGGCGTTTAGGTACCGAAAGGTCTGCAAGCAAGTTGACCTGGGAGATTGGAAAAATCTCTACCCTTTACCAACTAGGCAGGAGGTACCCAAGACTGGAAAAATCTCTACCCTTTACCAACAAGGCAGGAGGTACCCAAGACTTTCTGAGTGAAGTCTGCTTGAAAGTCACGCCCTTCAATGGTAACTTTAAGAAGGTTTTAAAGATCTCTTTGTGTGGAAAATCTGTGTGTAAACTTATGGCATCTGCCGTGATCATTCTGGATTTCCCATCATTATTGTTGTCATACTCAGTGTTGTCTCATATTGAGTGTATTGTATTATAACATATTGTATTTGAAATTCAAGCTGCTATCCCTACCACAGCCATGAAAATTTGCACATGTGTGCATTACTGTTCCTTTTCATGTTAATGGTTTCTACCTTTTTAAATGCTGGAAGTAGCTTTAAGTCATATGCGTCAGCTACAAAAATCTCTTACCACCTTTACAAAGCAGGAGAAGATGATGGAAAGTACACAAGAGTGAATAAAAGACTGACCTGGTGCTGACTTGGCACGGGCCGCTCCACTAGGGCAAGGGGTGGTGGGGGGTGAAGGTTCAACGGCCAGTCGGGTCAGACCGGGGGTTGTTTCATAGGAATACCTGGCAAAAAAAATCAGCACTTGTGAATTTGAATTTGATACTTTTCACAACAAATAAATTCAACAACTTATACTACAGTACTCACAAAATTACACAACTGAATACTTGACAGTTATTTCAATAGTAGGCAAAAGGCAGAAAACCAAATATTTCGCAGGCAAGCAGTAATGAAAGAGATGGTTTTTAAAAACTCCTTTTTCAACTCCACTGACACTTAATAAACAAACAAACAAACAAAAAACAAAAACAGAAAGACAAAAAGAAAGAAAGAAAAAGAAAAGAAAAAAAAGAATAAATATCTCAGAACGATGCACAGTGCCGATTTTCAAGGGACGTAACCCCTAAAAATACTTTTTTATTCCTGTGCACACCATGACTACATAATCTCCCTTGCAGCAGAAACTCTCTCTCTCTCTCTCTCTCTCTCTCTCTCTCTCTCTCTCTCTCTCTCTCTCTCTCTCTCTCTCTCTCTCCCGGAACCATTTGCAAAAATGTTTTCCATCAAACAAAAAAGATGTGCTGCATGCCACTAATCTATATCGAACTCATATCATTAGATTCTGTAAGAATTGAACTTTACAACAGTCTAAGTTGATTCTCAATGCCACAACTTAAAATCTTCATTACACACATCTTTTTAAACGGTGCCAAAAATCATATATCCCAACAGTCTGTAGCAGGGTCAAAGAATGCGTGTATGTACAAAGAGTTACTGAAAGTGCTGACACAGCGTCAGATTCTGACATGACTACTTGCCTGAGGTAACTAAAGAGGAACACAAAGGAGGGAGATGAAGGACAAAGATGACGTGCGAGGGAGAGAGACCTCAGCCAGCCAAGCATGAAGCAGACAATATGGATGAATTTTTTTCCCTTCAGGTTTTTTTTGTTGTTTTTTTATTCAAGATTGGGCATGAATTAATACAAGACTAACTTGCATTCTTATGAAATACACACATAGAGAGATTATCAAAAATGACAATAGAAATATACAAATAAGTGTGTATGTTCTGTTGCAATCACACACACACACACACACACACACACACACACACACACACACACACACACACACACACACACACGTAGACTGCACATATACACACCAACATATGCACACATGCTATTAGCTGACATTTGAATACTGTGATAAAGACAGGAATAATAAGCTAATTGAAAAAGATGCAAAGTGTAAATATGGATGAATTTCAGTTTATGTAATTGACAGTTCATGGGATTGTAAACAGAAGTTAAAATTATCAGAAGCTGATCCACCTTTTATCAATCACCTGCTTTGCATCTACCACGACTGTAACATGTCTTCTGATTATTCAGTCAAGTGTGGATTTTCTACCTATGGAATCAGGTGTAGATTTTCTACTTCTCTCCACCAGTTCAACCAGGTGTGGACTTTCTACCTATTCAATCACATGTGCATTTTCTACCTATTCAATCTGGTGTGGATTTTCTACCCAGGTGTGGATATTTTACCCATTCAATCAGGTGTGTGTGGATTATCTACCTCTGTTTACCTATTCAATCAGGTGTGGATTTTCCACCAATTCAAACTGGTGTGGTTTTCCACTTCACTCCAAATATTCATTCAGATGTGAATTTTTTAGCTCTCTCTACCTATTCAATCAAGTGTGGATTTTTTACCAATTCAATCAGATGTAGATTTTCCACTTCCCTCCAGCTACTCACTCAGGCTTGAATTTGTTTTTGTTTTTTGTTTTTATCTCTTTCTCCACATACTAAATCAGGTCTGGATTTTCTACCTTTCTCTAACTATTCAATCAGGTATGGATTTTCTACCTCTCTCTACCTATTCACTCTGGTGTGGATTTTTCTACCTCTCTCACATATTCAATCAGGTGTGTATTTTCTGTTTATTTTTGGAAAAAGATGTTCTCAAATAAGACATTTATACTTTTGCTCTGAGACTAATTCCATAAACCAGATTTGACATTTCCAATTTTTCAGCTTTAATGACTTTTTGTGAAAGATTCTTGTTTATGTGTTCATGATGTGTGTGTGCGGGTGCGTGCGTGCGTGCGTGGTGTGTGCATGCATGCGTGTTGTTGTTGTTTGGTTGCATTTTTTCATGGTGTTGGTGATGTAGGGTTTTTTTTTAACTACACCTTGAAAAAAGGCAGTTCCAGGTGAAAAACAGGGCTGAAAAGTGCAGTACCAAGTGAATCAATTTCTGTTTCTTTAGAGGAAGAGCAGGAGTTGGTGAGAAAAGATTATTTGCGCAGTTATACACTCATATATAATAGGGTCTGGGAGGGGCGAGGAAAATCAATTGTGGATAGGTTGTGCACTCACTTTGCAAGAGGTGTAGTGCTGGTGAAGGCATACATTTGCGGATCCATCTCCCCTTCGTAAGGCGGCATAGAAAACATGGTGTCATATGCGTTTGGACCGGGGCTCTGCAAGACGTCAGGAATGTAGGTCATCGACAGAGGCGGGGAAGGCACATAGGGCCTTGTGTCACTGGTAAAGCTCACAATGTTATGGGCAGCAGCATTGGGAGCTACAGAAGCTGCAGTGAAGGTGGTGGGTTGAGGGGTGAAGGTGGTGGACAAAGCCGGCTGGGAGGTCAAGGTCAGAGAGGTGGGGGCAGCGGCAGGGGCAGTTGCTGTAGTGGAGATGTTGTAGGAGGACACCAAGGAGAGTGGTGCTGCAGCGGAAGCGATACCTCCTGAGCTGGTCATGCCCAGAGGCACACGCAGCCTGCAAACAACACATTGCCTGTAATTATTCTGAGACCTGGTGAACACTTTTGCATGTGAATTTTGTCTTATACTCTCTAGCATTCAGATCATTTTGACAGTGATATAGAAAGGGCAGCCCTGTCAACTGCTGTCTACAAACTGCATTACTCTGAACTTTCAATGTTCCATTTAGGTTTGAGCATCCCCAAATAATTATATGGCTTCAGCAAGCAAAGCATTAGATGTCAATATGACATACACGTTTTATATATGTGTAACCGGTTCTGGTCACTTTGAAAACCACTGACTACTGAATTACTGGCTGATTCAACTTCAATGTTATGTTTATTACACTGGCACACTCATATGGGTCAAGATTCTTAATGAATTCAATATGACATAAGTTTGCATTGGGTTATGGTCCTTTACTATGAATTCAATGACTAACATTATGAGATGTACATTTCAGTACAATTAGCCTGAAAAAAGATCAGATATAAAACCCATATGCCAGGTAGGACCTTAAGACCTTGCCAACCCACTGGGCTCATGCACAGGTTTAAGGCATATGCAAAGATCTTTTGGATCTTCTCCATCAAACGACACCAGAGGCATAAGTGCATATGGAATTCACTCTGAAATGGACACGCTCTGAAATGGACATGCGCTGAAATGGACACACATCTGTATCACGATCCTTTATGGATTGAATATGAAATGTATTTGTATTTAAGTAAAAATAACTATAATCATAAATGACTTAGGTACAGAAATCACATGATTGTTTTAATTTTAACATGTGAATAAACGTACATGATGATCTATTACATATTAGCAAGACCTACTGAAAATCTGACTCTGAGTGACTATAAAAAAGTCAGTTATGTGTCATTCAGTAAATATTCAACACTCTCAATTCCCCTCCCCTTTGTTTTTGCTTTTCATGTAAAGTGCAATGAGAAGTTCCTAAGGTGGACTGTCTGTGCTATACAAATGGATTTTATTTTACTGAGCTGTATGAAGCTGAAATCATAAAAAACAACAAGAAGAAAACCCAAAAGAAATAAAAATGACTGACAGATTAACAGTGATCGTTATAACATAAAAATCAGTTTAACAAGACATGAAAGAACAAAAAAAAACAACAACAAAAACAACTAATGATAAAAATGACACAGAATTTGCAGTGGTCACTTTCAAACAAACGCTGCAGTAATCCCAGTGGAAAAAAAAAATTCGTGATCATGATGAAACTGAAACAGCCCTGGGTGACTATGATGAAATCAAAACAGATCTAACAAAGTGACAGTACCCTAATCTTCTAGACGTGAGCAACCCATGTTCATATGGGAAACAATAACTACATCAAAAAATACAACCAATTCAAGACAATCAATCAAAAAACAAAAAAAAACTCAAGTTAATTCAATTCAATTCAATGAAGTCTGGAGTTTGATCAAGAGGGATTCATCACACTCAGATAGTTCCATATGCACTCCATCCAAATCTGCCAGCAATTATCTGGCAGACTCCCTGAGCCTGTGCAAAACCATATGCACCGACAAGGTCTTGACAATTCAACAACCACTCATTGTCAGAATAACTGATATTTTACTGATCAAAACAAAAAGTAGCAGCAACCAACAAGATGGGGTCATGCTCATGACACAGACAGACCCTAATGACTCCTATCACAATGAATTAGCTCACTGCAGAAAATTTCTGAGTTAACTTGGTAGAGCAGTGCATCACACAGTGTCTTCCAATTATGTTCATAAAGGCAAACTACAAAACTCGCCCATATCTCAATCCAGAATTACCTTCCTTTACTACTCTCCTGGCCTAGTGTTGTGTTTTTCAATCTTTTTTTTAATGTCAAAACAGTAGAGGTATATATATGGCAGAGAAAGTATTCAGTTTAGTTGCTGTTGCTTATAGCCCAACCGACCACTAAAGCCATATCAGAGCTAACATGACATTACGAACAACTCGAGGTTTAATTAAAAAGACAACAGTCAAAACTCAAGCAGATAATTAGCCTTCAGAGTCTAAAATGCATTTAGAAATCTTTGATATATGTCTGATGATGTTAGATGAAATCTACTGATTGTTGAAAAAAACTTCAAAATATCAAATTAAGGTACCCTCTGAAGAGGTTCTTTAAGGAGTCTGCCATACAGCTTGTGTTTATGTCTCACATTGTGCAAGTCAAACATTCAATAAAAAGATTTTGACATAGCATGGTTCATCACATGATTTGCAACATGGTGCTTCTTCATTTTCTAAAAGGTATGAGTACAATGTGTGACCTGTATATAACACTGTCTCTTTTTAAAGATTCCCATGAACAGATAGGAGGAACTGTTTAAGGCTGGGGCTGGATTTAGGCAGATTCAGTGAGAAGTGTGGATGGCATGAGTTATTCTAGGTTTGATGGTGTGTTGGTGAGATGAAATCAACAGCATGAAGCTAACATCACTATGGGTGACATAAAAGATGGGACAGCAGCAGCAAATAAATAAAGAAATAAACAAACAAATAAACTATTCCGTTTTCTATTTACCTTAATTAAACAAATAAATAGTTGTGACTATTGTGAAACACTAAAAAGGTGTAACTATATCAATGAAAGAAAGGATATTCACAGAATCTATCTCAGTATGCTTTAGACAAATTTTCAAAAAATGAGGCTATAAGGCAAAATCAGATATCACCCTATATTCTTACTGAGTCAGTATTTATCAGAAAATGGAGGTGACTGCCAAACAGAAATTGTGATGATTAACAGAAAACACACACAGCGATGACTGAAACAGCAATCAGTGTCGTGACAAAAAAGAACAAAGACTCTCTGTGCTGGAAACCACACAGACACCATCATGTGAAGCAGACACAAAGCTTTGTTCAATACGGCGCCATCATCACTCTGTGATAAAATACCCAGTTGTGGCTGAGGCCTCAGTTTTATGAGGGGAAGAGGAGAGAGGAGGAAGAGGTGGAAGTGCAGCAGGAGCAGGGAGGCAGGTGGACACAGCTGTAGCAGATGCGGACGTTGATGTGGAGGTCATCAGAACCATTTTTACACTGTCCGCAAGACACAGGTACATGTTTACATCTCACAGCTAAACATCTTTGACAGCATGTACTCATAATTCCCTAATCCTAAACTCATTACAGTACAACTTTTGATATGATGGGCTCGTATATCCCTGATACATTTCATCTAAGGAGATAAAAAAAAAAATAATAAAACCACAAACATATTTATTCTATTGTGATCCAGTAGACCAAAGTATGATTTTTTTTCCCAAGGGATTTCAGTTGCATGCAAGGTTCACAGAGCATCACCTTTTCATTTTTTCTTGTTGCTGATGTTGTTGCTGTTGTTGTAGTTGCTGTTGTTGTTAATGCACACACACCTTTCTTCATTAGTCTATTTTTGTTTTTTCTCTCTCTCTCTCTCTCTTGGACAAAATTTTCACGTGTTTTATTATTTTAATAGCAATACCACAATGTGGCATGTAATCTATTGGGAAAAAAAAAGTGATTTTTATCTGATGGACAATATCAGTGCATTGTTGACCAAGTGCACGTATATGTGGAAGTAATCAACATGCTTGAATTTTCAGTGAACTCTTTCTCCCCCTCTCGATCCCATCCCATTTCTCTCTCTCTTCCTTTCCTCTTTCCCTCCTGTCTGTCTCTACCATCCCATCCTCTCTATGTTGTGTATAAAATGAAAATTTTAAACTGAAGTATACAAATGAAATTTTTTAATTTCATACAAGCATAATCACTTGACTACTAAACATCCATCATCAGCAACATGAATTTTGAATTGGTATACATGTATTAATATCTGATTACTGATCCTTACTTTAAGCTGGTTAAATCTCACCCAAGTACTGCAAGAATTGGAAGGGTTGATAGAATGAACATTATCTTCCATTTTTGATACAGATTATTTTTCATTTCATCACTCCACTCATCATGTAAGTCAACATCAGAATCTTTTACATTCATTGTAATTTCATCAACAGTTTTGTTGAAAGTATGAGCTTGTATCACTTTTTGTTTGTATTGTGTTGAAAACATTATCCTGTTTTGTTTGTATTGTGTTGAAAGTATTATCCTGTTTTGTTTGTATTCTGTTGAAAATATATAACTTGTTTATCATGCTGAAAATACATCAATTTTTTTGCTGACAGTATAAAACTTTTAGCTTGTATTCTGCTGAGTGAGTGTATAATTTTTTTCCATTATGCTGAAAGCATACCTTTTTTGTTTTGCTCACAGTATACAACTTTTTGTTTGTATTTTGTCTGAGAGTATATGAACTTTTTTTGTGTGTGCTGAAAGTATATCCCTCTTAGAGTCATGTCAGAGGTCATCTTTTGTTACTGGTAAACAGGTTAACCAGTAGTACCTGCCACATGTAGGGAGTGAATTCAACAACAAAAATTGACCTGCAGAGGACTGGGCTCCACCAGGTTTGCATTGCCTAAGACATGCTGTATGACAAAATCTGGTGAACAGTTCTTTAAAACTGCACCTCAATGACTCTTCACTTTTTGTTTGTATTTTGCTAAAAGTATATATCACTTTCTATTCGTATTTTGCTGAAAACTAATCACTTTCTGTTTATATGTTGTTGACATATGTCACTTTTCATTTGTATTTTGCTGAAAGTGTATCACATTTTGTTTGTATTTTGATGAAAGTGTAACATTTTTTGTTTGTATTCAGTTTCAGATTTTTGTTTGGACTTTCTCAAGCCAGGAAAATGGGAACATTCAAGTTACACGTAGATGCCACATGATAGAAAAGATCCCAAAAATAATCATAGCAAATAATCCTGTTTGTAGCCATGATACGCAGACTATTAAGCCAGTTGTACTAAGGAGCCCCTTCCCAAAACAGTCTGGTCTGGGTCAAAATCTTTTTGCAGTCTCATGAAAGATTACATAAAGAGCAATAACTATATTTTCAGCTGCCTAATCAGTTTGACTAACTGTCATGACACTATTCATTTTGACTTTCTTTTTTTCTTTCTTTCTTTCCAGACTGTGTCCCTCCACAAAAATTGTAGATGATGGTGGCTGACTACCAGACTGCTCAGCAGTTCTAAATGATGATTAGGTAATGCCCCTTTACTGACAAGCAAGTTTGCAGAAATACTGAAAGTACCAATTTTCAATGAGAAATAATCACTTTTGTCCAAAGGGCAAATGCCATATAACTGAAAAACAAGAAAGAAAGAAAGAAGAACAATCCAAGACAACTATTTTCAATGCTCCTTGTTTCTTTTTCAAAGAGGGCAATATTGCCTATTTGACATGTGGTGAAAAAATAAAAATAAAAACTGATCTCACCAATTTTCAAAACAACAAATATTTGTTCACTGACAAATTAAAAAGTTTGTTGTTGTTGTTGTAGTTGTTTTCATTTGTCAAACTGTACAACTCTTCAATTTACCAAGAAAGAGAAAAAAAAAAAGAATACAATAATTGTTTTCAATTCTGTATGTTCATTTTGTCCAAAAGACAAATCTCAAACACACTGCCTAAGAAAAACAAACAAACAAATAAAAAGACAAACAAACAAGAAGCAAGACAGTTGTTCTGACCGTTTTTCCTCCTCTTCCAGCAGGGCCTTGAGCGCCTCGATCTCGGCCTTGAGGGGGATGTTGTGTTCTCTGGCCGTGGTCACTTCACGCATCTTGACCACCAGCATGTCCTGAACTTCCCTCAGCTTTCGCTCCAATGACCGTGCACCGTCTGCGGCCCTGTTGCGCTCCACAGCGATGGCATCTTCCAGCGTCTGCTTCTGGTGATCTAGGTTGGCCACCTGTTGAGGAGAAAATGTCTCAATTTTTGTTGTTGTTTACTCTGTTTCCCATTTTCTTTAAACAACATGTGGATAATGATTATTTAAGACCGTATGGTAGCTTTCAGTTAATCTCCAAGGAATCTTGATGTGTTTCTTGATGATTACCTGTCCATGGAAACTCAAATTTAAAATTAAGTGTGCAAAGTCCTGTCCCTCCGCCTATGTAGGATAAGCAAACTCCACCCATTTCTTTCTTCCGACGCTATAAAGAAGATGCATGTGTTTTTTATCCTATCTAGCCTGGATTACTGTAACTAGATTACTGTCAACTGTCACATTTTGATCAAGCCTTTTATTCCCAACCATACATCTAGCAAGTCAAT
>JAPXFY010000019.1:20196464-20231464 GCA_030674185.1 Monoplex corrugatus
TCTTCTCCAGGCTACAGCTCTCTACCTCTTTTCTGCACACACACACACACACACACACACACACACACACACACACACACACACACACACACACACACACACACACACACACACACACACACACACACACACAACACACACACACACACAGAGAGACTTATACTTGGTTTATATCATAATATCAAATCCCACAGCAACCATCCTCAATCTGCTATCATTCAATAAACTCATGATCACCAGTCACCGTTTTGTAGTGGTTAATGCAACAGACTACCAACTGGAAGGTTGTGGGCTCAAATCCCCATCAGTCCCTTCAAAAGTCATTGTGGGATTTTTTGGTTCCAACCGGCTCCTACCCAGAGTTGGGCGTGCTATGGGCTCATCAGGAAGACTGGGACCACACAGTCAAGTCTTATCCCCTTCACAGATGCGTTATTGAGGGTGTTGCTCAAATCTCCTGACCAGCACCGCAGGTGTCTGTACCTCTTGGGCCTGGTTGACGCCAGGATATATAATGATAGTAAGCGTAGAGTGCAGCCCTGTCACACAGTCTCACTCCTACATGGAACTCCATAACATCATGATTATCATCCTCACTGCCATCATCATCATCGCATAGAAACTGTGCCAGCTTCTGTGGCCATTAAGGTGGTGTAGAAAATGGGACAAAAACTTTTAAAAATTGATAAAAAAGGTGAGCACAAAGGTAACCTCCCTGAGTGCAATAGTCCTAAAAAAATCATTCAGTAAATTCATGATCAAATCTGTTTTTCAGCAGGACAATGACTGAATCCACCAGCTAGCAATACTGTCAGGTGAATCGAATACTATACATGTAGGTGTTAAAGTTATTTGAGTTGCTGGAGTTATTTCAAGAGGGATTCACCGTGCTCGGACAGCTCCATATGTGCTCCACCCAAATCCCCCAGCAATTATCTGACAGATTTCCTGAGCCTGCACAAAAACCTTATGCGCTGGCAAGGTCTTGAAACCGGGAAAGGGGTGAAGTGACCTATCAAACACTAAGCTGAGACCATCAGAATGATGGAAACATTAAGATGTGTAGCTAACAGACCAGTTTTTAATGTTGCAGACTGGGATTGAAGTCAAGATATCAAATCTTGAGTCCATGGCTCTACAAACTAGCCTGCATAGGCATTAAACCTATACCAAAATGGCCAAACCCTATAGCACCTATTAATCTGTGTGTCTATATTTCCTGTGTCTATTTTCTGTCTCTGTGATATTTCATGTCCAATGGTCTTGCTATATCTATCCTTCAGGGAACTGTTGCAGGAGGGAAATGGAGGTGAAGACAAAAAATGATAGACCAACAATATTGAATGTGTAGAGAAACTATTTTCAGAGACCCAGGCTCCGGCTCACAACTGACATAGCTGCAGGAATCTGGTGAATGTTTCTTTAGTGTGGCATCTCAATGATTCTTCAAGGAGTTAAGGAAGAAGCAGAAGAAGAATATTTCATTGATCAGTTTCCTTTCTAATTTTTTTCAGGCAACTATTTCTTCAAATGTTTGTCAAACAAGAAATGATAAACTGTACCAAGAATCTACTTACTACTTCTACCTCTCCTTCCCTATCAGAAATTTGTCGAGACAATTGCACATGAATATACAGGGCTTATGTACAGGCTTAAGGCTTACTCCATGAACATTTCAGATTTTCTCCATCACATTACAAGTGATGTCAATGTATATGGAATTCATTCCGAGCATGGAGATGTCTTGAGAAATAGAAACTGAAACTAAAACATGAAATAATACACATCATTATAAATATGAATCTGCTTTTCTCCCCTCCCTCCCTCCTCCCTCCTCCCCCCCCCCCCCTCTCTCCCTCCTCTCTCTCTCTCTCTCTCCTGATTCTCCTGATGCACTAACCTCAATTTGTCCAGTTCATGTTCATACATGTTCTTCAAGTTGTGGATCTCCACCTCTAAAGATTTGGTGGACTTGATGATGGCAGTGGAGTCCACCTGATTGTTTCTCTCCGCCAGCAGGCGCACATGCTGAACGTAGGCCGCAAAGCGATCGTTGAGCTCCTTCAGTTCCGTTCGCTCCTGCGTTCTCGACAAGGTCGAAGTGCTGACGGGGTTAAAAATATCCATCCCTGAAAAATTACTCATCTCGATGGCTGTTGAAGATGGTGAGTGATGTGAAGGTTTTGGCAGTGTGGAATTCAAAGCACCAATGTGTGTGTCCCTATGCGGATTTTCTGTCTTATATCTGTCATAAAGTATACTAGCTGGAGTGAGTCTGTCACACCCAGGTTCTAATTTCAGATAGACAGTGTCAGACTTATGTCCTTTGGCCCTGATGTCACTTTCTTGTTCAAACCATCTAGCACCACGTAAGTGTTTTGGGATGCAGTCTGTTTACCAACGTCAGACGTTTGGACACTTATTCTCTGTTTATGAGGACTCTGTTTCCACTCAGCTATTTCCAAAGGATAGGAGGCATAGACACTAATGAGCTTCTGATGGAAAGGGTTGTTAGGTTTGAAAGTCAATCCTTGTTGTGTCAAATAATTTTTTGTTTCGATTCTGTAACTACCAGTCTGCTCGGGTTGTAGTTCTTCTGCCCTAGATTCTTTGGAGTACTGTGAACTGGAATGTGTCAGTGAATCTTGCTGGGATGTCTGTGGTGAACTTTCCGGCTTCTCTTTCTCTAGGTCCACCTGGGAATGGGTAGTGCTGAAGGCCACACAGCTACTGCGGTGATGGCTGGATTCAAACTCTGTGTCCCCTGCAAGCTCAAACTTCACGCTCTCTGAGCTCGGTAGAGTTACACGTCCCTGACTGCTAGAGGTGGCTGCCCTTGACCTGAGATGTGGGGAAGGTGACGATGGGGTGATGTGCACGTCAGCACCACCACCCTCCTCCTCCCGTACTGCAGTACCGTAGCTTTGCTGGAAGGAGCTGTCCGCATCCACAAATCTGCCACAAAAAGGTGTTTGTATTTAAAACATACTTTTCATCATTTTCAAATACATAATGCGAACATCTATAATCAATTTCTTAAACCTTAAGGGTTAATTTTTTGCAGTTGATGGGATAGGGCGCGGGAGTCAGGAGTTAATAAAGAACAGAACCCATGTTGACAATCTATGAACACTATCCTCTCCATATGGTTACAGAAAAGACCAAACTGATGTAACTTGTGTACACTGAACAAAAACGCACCTAATACAAAGTAGACTTAAAAACAGATTTAAATCTAACACGTGTGCTGAACAAAGACAAGTGATACAAGATAAACAGATTTCTGTATAATTATCATCAGTATTCAAAAGCCTAGTTAACTAATCAAGGCCATATCACAGTTAACTAATCAAGGCCATATCACAGTTAACTAATCAAGGCCATATCACAGTTAACTAATCAAGGCCATATCACAGTTAACTAATCAAGGCCATATCACAGTTAACTAATCAAGGCCATATCACAGTTAACTAATCAAGGCCATATCACAGTTAACTAATCAAGGCCATATCACAGTTAGCTAATCAAGGCCATATCACAGTTAACTAATCAAGGCCATATCACAGTTAACTAATCAAGGCCATATCACAGTTAACTAATCAAGGCCATATCACAGTTAACTAATCAAGGCCATATCACAGTTAGCTAATCAAGGCCATATCACAGTTAACTAATCAAGGCCATATCACAGTTAACTAATCAAGGCCATATCACAGTTAACTAATCAAGGCCATATCACAGTTAACTAATCAAGGCCATATCACAGTTAGCTAATCAAGGCCATATCACAGTTAACTAATCAAGGCCATATCACAGTTAACTAATCAAGGCCATATCACAGTTAACTAATCAAGGCCATATCACAGTTAACTAATCAAGGCCATATCACAGTTAACTAATCAAGGCCATATCACAGTTAGCTAATCAAGGCCATATCACAGTTAACTAATCAAGGCCATATCACAGTTAGCTAATCAAGGCCATATCACAGTTAGCTAATCAAGGCCATATCACAGTTAACTAATCAAGGCCATATCACAGTTAGCTAATCAAGGCCATATCACAGTTAACTAATCAAGGCCATATCACAGTTAACTAATCAAGGCCATATCACAGTTAACTAATCAAGGCCATATCACAGTTAACTAATCAAGGCCATATCACAGTTAACTAATCAAGGCCATATCACAGTTAGCTAATCAAGGCCATATCACAGTTAACTAATCAAGGCCATATCACAGTTAACTAATCAAGGCCATATCACAGTCACAGCCATCTCAAAGAAAACACAAACATCCAAACACATGAAAAACCTGGAAAAAAGAAACCCTTGAAAAGAAAATTATGCACACATATCATTGCAAATAATCAAAAGATAAAGGCCTTGGCATTGGCCATTTGGTCAAAATTATCACCAGGTTCATGTTAAAATTGTGCATGAACAAAACACAATAGACACAAAGTAGACAGAATCTGGCAGGTCTATGACAACTGTGTACAATGAGCAAAGCAATGATACACAGTAGACAGATTCTTCAGGTTTATGTTAAATGTGTACACTAATAAAACACATACATCAACTGGCACAAAGTAGACAGAATCTTTCAGGTTCACGTGAAATGTGTATAATGAAAAAAAACAAAATCTCAATCGATACAACATAGCCAGTATCTTTCAGATTCACACCAAATGTGTAGAAAGAACACACACCTGATACAAAGCAAAATCTTTCAGGTTCATGTGAAATGCGTATATTGAAGAAAAACACTCAAATGATACAAAGCAGACAGAATCTTTCATATCTATATTAAATACACTCAACTGGTACAAAGTAGACAGAATCGTTCATGTTTATGTTAAATACACTCAACTGGTACAAAGTAGACAGAATCGTTCATGTTTATGTTAAATACACTCAACTGGTACAAAGTAGACAGAATCGTTCATGTTTATGTTAAATACACTCAACCGGTACAAAGTAGACAGAATCGTTCATGTTTATGTTAAATACACTCAACTGGTACAAAGCAGACAGAATCGTTCATGTTTATGTTAAATACACTCAACTGGTACAAAGTAGACAGAATCGTTCATGTTTATGTTAAATACACTCAACCGGTACAAAGTAGACAGAATTGTTCATGTTTATGTTAAATACACTCAACTGGTACAAAGTAGACAGAATCGTTCATGTTTATGTTAAATACACTCAACTGGTACAAAGTAGACAGAATCGTTCATGTTTATGTTAAATACACTCAACTGGTACAAAATAGACAGAATCGTTCATGTTTATGTTAAATACACTCAACTGGTACAAAGTAGACAGAATCGTTCATGTTTATGTTAAATACACTCAACTGGTACAAAGTAGACAGAATCGTTCATGTTTATGTTAAATACACTCAACTGGTACAAAGCAGACAGAATCGTTCATGTTTATGTTAAATACACTCAACCAGTACAAAGTAGACAGAATCGTTCATGTTTATGTTAAATACACTCAACTGGTACAAAGCAGACAGAATCGTTCATGTTTATGTTAAATACACTCAACTGGTACAAAGTAGACAGAATTGTTCATGTTTATGTTAAATACACTCAACTGGTACAAAGTAGACAGAATCGTTCATGTTTATGTTAAATACACTCAACTGGTACAAAGCAGACAGAATCGTTCATGTTTATGTTAAATACACTCAACTGGTACAAAGCAGACAGAATCGTTCATGTTTATGTTAAATACACTCAACTGGTACAAAGCAGACAGAATCGTTCATGTTTATGTTAAATACACTCAACTGGTACAAAGTAGACAGAATCGTTCATGTTTATGTTAAATACACTCAACTGGTACAAAGCAGACAGAATCGTTCATGTTTATGTTAAATACACTCAACTGGTACAAAGCAGACAGAATCGTTCATGTTTATGTTAAATACACTCAACTGGTACAAAGTAGACAGAATCGTCCATGCTTATGTTAAATACACTCAACTGGTACAAAGTAGACAGAATCGTTCATATTTATATTAAATTCACTCAACTGGTACAAAGCAGACAGAATCATTCATGTTTATGTTAAATACACTCAATTGGTACAAAGCAGACAGAATCGTTCATGTTTATGTTAAATACACTCAATTGGTACAAAGCAGACTGATTCTTTCATGTTTATGTTACACTCAATTGGTAAAAACAGAATCTTTAATGTTTATGTTACATTCAACTGGTACAAGACAGACAGAATCTTTCAGGTTCATGTTAATTCTGTACACTGAAGAAACACAATCAATTGGAACAAAGTAGACAAAATTTTTCATGTTTATGTTAAATACACTCAGTTGGTTACAAAACAGAATCTTTCAGGTTTATGTTAATTGTGTACACTAAAGAAGCAAATTCAACTGGTAAAAAACAGACAGAATCTTTTAGGTTTATATTACACTCAACTAGTACAAAGTAGACAGAATCTTTCAGGTTTATGTTAACCCTTTGACTCCTGCACCCTGTCCACTACCTGCAAAAACTTAACCCTTTGACTCCCTCACCCCATCCTTCAGCTTCCTGCAGGAAGCTGGTGGATAAGGTGAGAGTTAAAAGGTTAAATTTTTGCTTTGTTAGCATGTTGACAATGCAAGATGCTGGTGGACGGGGTGCGGAGTCAAAAGGTTAATTCTGTACTCTGAAGAAACACAACCAACATGTACAAAGTAGACAGCAGTTTCCAATGCGGGCTGGCTGCTCTTTTGATAGAGCCATGGATTCAAGATCTGACATCTCAAGTTCAAACCCACATGACAACCTAAAAATTGGCCTGCTCACTGCCTATCTTAATGTTTCCATCATTCTAGTGATGTCAGTTTAATGTTCGATATGTCCTGTTTTCCTTCCTTCCCCATTTCAAGAACTTGCTGGCACACAGGGTTTTGTGCAGCTCAAGGCATCTGCTAGATACTCTGTGCAGATTTGTGTGGAGAGCATATGGAATTGCTTGTGTACACTGAATCACTTTTAACCCTTTGACTCCCGCACCCAATCCACCAAACGCAAAAACTTAACTCTTTGGCTCTCTCACCCTACCCACCAGCTTCCTACGGGATGCTGGTGGACAGGGTGACAGAGTCAACGAGTTACGTTTTTCCTTTGCTAGCATGGCTGACAATGCAGAAAGCTGGTGGACAGGATGTGGGTGTCAAAGGGTTAAACAAACTCTGAACTCGAGAATCTTTCAGGTTTATGTTATATGCGTACACAAAAGAAACATACAACTGATACAAAGTAGACAGTATTCTTCCCATTCCACAGTTTAGGTTGTTGATATCGTATGTTTTCTTTCCAGAATATGTTACCTCAGATAAAATAAATCCCACCTTTTTTTAATCAATTGATCAGACTGTGTTGTTGGGTTTGACATACCATCCAGCACAGGTTTCCTGGAAACCTATCCATAAAAATCCAAACTATGATTAAAAAAAACAATAGGGTCTGGTTCATTCCAAGGAATAACACACACACAAAAACACTTATAACAGTTCCAGACTTCTTGTATCTATAAGATCAATTTTATAACAGACATGAAATATCAAAACTTCAATGGCACACCAACTTGAATAATTGTCTCAGCTTAATGCTTTAACATCGTACATATATTAACTGTGTTTTTCGTCCGAAGGAAATAAGGACGACTTAGTGGCAATTTCAGGTACTATCACCCAGTTGTTATATATGTTAGTGTGTACTTAGTAATCTATGCATTTGTACTCAGGTTTGTTTTTTTAATCCCCCCATGATAAATTTGGCAAAATGACCAACGCCGGGGCATATCCTTGGATTACTTACATGAACGCAGTAATGTGTGTACATGATTTTCTTTTCCAGGTTTTCTGTTTTTCCAGGGTTATCGATGCATTTGGTGGTTTATTTTGTTTGTGATGGTCATATAATATTGCTCTGAGTGGTCAGATGAGCTTTAAACCCTAATAATAATAATTTATCCAAACCACTGCAAAGCAGACAACCCGGCTTTCCATCCCTTGGGCTATGGACATGTACACTGCATTAACCCTTGGACTCCCCCACCCTGTCCACTAGCATCATGCATTGTCAACCATGTTAGCAAAGCAAAAACTTATCCCTTTCATTCCCTTAACCTATCTACTAGCTTCTTACAGGAAGCTGATGGATAAGATGAGGTAATCAAATGGTGCGGGAGTCAAAGGGTTAATTTCTCTTCTAATGTTATACAAGTCCGTATTTTCAAGCTCAAGCACCGCTGATAAGATCAACACACATTCAAAAAGCTTGTCAGCATATTTTATCAGATGTGCTGTTTCATATACTACCTCTGTTCTTATCACAAGTCTTGTGTTCACAGCATGAATGCCTTGTGATGTTTGCTTTGGTTGAGAAAATCCATCCAAGGTCTGTGAGGGTCTGATCCTCTTGACCCATGCAGGACTAAGATTAGGAAACAGATCAAACAGAATTCTGTGAATATATGAACACAGACCAGTGTTCTGTGTGTGTGTGTGTGTGTGTGTGTGTGTGTGTGTGTGTGTGTGTGTGTGTGTGTGTGTGTGTGTGTGTGTGTGTGTGTGTGTGTGTGTGTGTTTGTGTGTTTGTGTGTGCGCGCGTGCCTGTGACAGAGATTCATAGGTTAAAAGATTCAGATGTATTCGATAAATGCCACGGTCCTGTGAGAGAGAAATAGAGAAAGAGAGAGAGTGTGTATGTATGTATGTATGTATGTATGTATGTATGTATGTATGTATGTATGTGTGTGTGTGTGTGTGTGTGTGTGTGTGTGTGTGTGTGTGTGTGTGTGCATATGTGAGTGTCTGTGTGTGTCCATACACATATGTGCATACACACATAATTTTCTGTATACATGTGTGCATATGTGTGTGTATGTGCACATATGTGTATGTGTGAGAGCACATGAGCATGTTTTTATGTGTGTATGTGAGTGTGTGTCCCTATGTATATGTGTATGTATATATACACCTGCACATTCACATATATGCACAAGTATTCATGTCTCTGCATGTAATATATTTTTGTGTATATAGGCATATACATTACGCATGTGCGTGCGTGTGTGTGTGAGAGAGAGAGAGAGAGAGAGAGAGAGAGGTAGAGAGAGAGAGAGAGAGAGTGTGTGTGTGTGTGTGTGTGTGTGTGTGTGTGTGTGTGTGTGTGTGTGTGTGTGTGTGTGTGCATATGTGAGTGTCTGTGTGTGTCCATACACATATGTGCATACACACATAATTTTCTGTATACATGTGTGCATATGTGTGTGTATGTGCACATATGTGTATGTGTGAGAGCACATGAGCATGTTTTTATGTGTGTATGTGAGTGTGTGTCCCTATGTATATGTGTATGTATATATACACCTGCACATTCACATATATGCACAAGTATTCATGTCTCTGCATGTATATATTTTTGTGTATATAGGCATATACATTACGCATGTGCGTGCGTGTGTGTGTGAGAGAGAGAGAGAGAGAGAGAGAGAGAGGTAGAGAGAGAGAGAGAGAGAGGGGTGTGTGTGTGTGTGTGTGTGTGTGTGTGTGTGTGTGTGTGTGTGTGTGTGTGTGTGTGTGTGTGTGTGTGTGCGCGCGTGCGCGCGCATGAATGTGTAAGCGCACGCTGTGTGTGTGTGTCTGAGTGTGAGTACACATGACTACGCTTACAGAAAAACAAAGCACACAAAGACACACGAAGGCCACAACGAAAGCTGTGTACCCTAATGCCACCAAGGGTGGGGTCATAGCAACGATCAACAAACAGGTAGTCAGTGGCAAGTCTACCCACACACACACAAACACCTACCCGTACTCTACTCTACCCCACGCTAACTACCAGCTTTGTAAATGGGCCGTTGTGTGTGTACACTGTATCAACAGGCTTTTCCATACCTCTGTAATGCAAAACCCGCACAGCCTTCCAGTGTCCCCCTACTCAGTAATGTGAAGTCCACGGTCAACTTCTAAGCCTTTTAGTACACCACTGCTATAACCACACTTTCAGTACCCCCCTGCTATATCCACACTTTTAGTACCCCACTGCTATATCCACACTTTTAGTACCCCACTGCTATATCCACACTTTTAGTACCCCCCTGCTACAGCCACACTTTTAGTGCCCCACTGCTATAGCCACACTTTTAGTACCCCACTGCTATAGCCACACTTTTAGTGCCCCACTGCTATATCCACACTTTTAGTACCCCACTGCTATATCCACACTTTTAGTACCCCACTGCTATAGCCACACTTTTAGTGCCCCACTGCTATAGCCACACTTTTAGTGCCCCACTGCTATATCCACACTTTTAGTACCCCCCTGCTATATCCACACTTTTAGTACCCCACTGCTATAACCACACTTTTAGTACCCCACTGCTATAGCCACACTTTTAGTACCCCACTGCTATAGCCACACTTTTAATACCCCACTGCTATATCCACACTTTTAGTACCCCACTGCTATATCCACACTTTTAGTGCCCCACTGCTATATCCACACTTTTAGTACCCCACTGCTATAGCCACACTTTTAGTGCCCCACTGCTATATCCACACTTTTAGTGCCCCACTGCTATAGCCACACTTTTAGTACCCCACTGCTATAGCCACACTTTTAGTGCCCCACTGCTATAGCCACACTTTTAGTACCCCACTGCTATAGCCACACTTTTAGTACCCCACTGCTATAGCCACACTTTTAGTACCCCACTGCTATAGCCACACTTTTAGTACCCCACTGCTATAGCCACACTTTTAGTACCCCACTGCTATATCCACACTTTTAGTGCCCCACTGCTATAGCCACACTTTTAGTGCCCCACTGCTATATCCACACTTTTAGTACCCCACTGCTATAGCCACACTTTTAGTGCCCCCTGCTATATCCACACTTTTAGTGCCCCACTGCTATAGCCACACTTTTAGTACCCCACTGCTATAGCCACACTTTTAGTACCCCCCTGCTATATCCACACTTTTAGTGCCCCACTGCTATAGCCACACTTTTAGTACCCCATTGCTATAGCCACACAATCTTTTGTCCCCTTTTTTATTGTTATGAATAATATGACGCAACATCAACAGTCCTTTCTACCTGCATAATAGAAAATACATGGTCAGCTTCTGACAGTTTTAGTACACCCCACCCCCTTGCTATATATATATAACAAACATTGACTTTTGTTCCTCTCCATACTGTTGTGCCCAGTGCAAGTTCTGAGTTCGTTCAAGAGGGGTTCATCATACTCAGGCAATTCTGTATGCGCTCCACTCAGATCTTCCAGCAAATACCTAGCAGACTGCCTGAACCTATATAAAACCCTACACACTGGCAAGGTCTCGAAGTGGGGATGGGGGTGGGTGGCAGGGGGAGAGAATGGGACCCCCTTAAACTTTTAAGCGCACACCAACAGAACAACTGCGGCATTAATTCAAGGGAGCAATGGACAAGCCAGTTTTTATGCTGCAGACTAGAACTGAACTCCAGACATCAAGATCTTGAGTCCAGGTCTCTATGGAAAGAGCCAGCCAGCCTGAAACACTAAACTGATTGCAATGTTTTCTTGGATGCATGTCTGTATGTTTGGTTCTGGCCCACACTGTGCAGGCATTATGTTGTTGCATGGTCTGTACACTGTGTCTTCAGTCAGTTTGCATGCTGGACATTTTCATGCTTCTACACACCATTTAACATTGACATGGCTTTCAGGATCTTTAACATGCATATTTGATAGGAACCAGAAAAATACGAAAAAAGAATAAAAACGCGTATTTAATACAACAACACAAGACAGGCGCAAATTTTCGGCCACTGTCAAGCGTAAGATCGCAAACAAACACCAGATACAAAAATTAGGAGAAAAAGACTGAAACTTCCCTGCTGCTCCCTCCAGTGATCTAATAATTCAGAAATGGGATCTAGCACCTCTCACAAAGGGTGCCATAACTGCCAGTGTTAAGCCACCACTACACTCTTATTGTTGGCATGTACTCTTTACATCAGTCTTTTCTTTTGTTACAGGAGTTTGCTCATTTACTTCCCTTACACTCTTCTCCATTACATTGTTACAAACTATTTGCTGTTTTACACCCTTTCCCTGCCAGTAGTATACTTGTTTTATGAAGTGGTGGCCTTGTGGATTAAAATTACTGTCTAGAGCAAAAGGTCATGAAGAGTTCTGGGTTCAATTCCCAACAGAAAGGACTCCCCCCCCCCCCCCCACTAGCGAACCCCCCCCCCCCCTTTTCTTTGAGTGATGGTCTGTATGTTATCCTTTCAGATAAGATACTGAAATCCCCTGTGCAACATGGATGTAAATTACTTCAGCAACAAAGGGGATTTCCCTGGCAAAATTCTGTTGAAAAACCCACATTCATAAGCAAATAAACAGCACTTTGGTGACAAGGCCTTGTGGTGGGGAGTGAAAAATCCATGTCTGACCAGGAATCAGATCTGCATCCATAACCACTACGCTACTCCTTCAATCCTATTCCCTAAGGGCAGCAGCTTAAATTTCTAGACGTTAACCTGTTGAAATCAAATAAATAGATAAAACCACAAACAAAGAAGTCACATTTTGAGAGATTAAGCAAAAACTGTATACAAAAGAGGTGTCTTATGTTTCTCTCCACAGTAAATGAACATTAAAACAGATTACAGTCAATGATCCAAATACAGAACAGGTATGAATATGCAATATTATGTGAATTCATCCTTTTCTATGTCAGTAAGCGATTGGCAGTTATTTACATCAGAATTACATAACAGACTTCTCAGATTTTAAAAATATTTGTTGTGATCATGCTCCTTATCCCTATGGATGCAGGTAACCCATTGGTAGCGTATTCACACTAGAAAACTAAAGCTTGAGTTAACAGACTTTTAGGATTCAATATATCCTCTTTTGAAGATAGCAGTCAAACCCTTCTTTTCCAATCTTCCATTATAACCCATGAGATTATTTGGTTAAATCGCCATGCTGATAACGCAGCGGTTGTGGATTTGATTCTTGCATTGGCCACATGTTTTTGCAGGCTGCCTGTTTTGACAGAGCCTTGGACTCCAGGTTTCATGTTTCAAGTTCATTATTGCACCCTGCAACATTCAGACTGGCTTGTTCACTGTTCATCTTAAAGCTCCAATAACTCTGGTGATGCCAGTGTTTCACAGGTCCCATCTCCCTCCCCATTCAAAGTCTTTACCAATGCTCAGGGTTTTGTGCAATGTCAAGGGTCTGCCAGAATGCTGCTGGCAGATGACAGTGGAGGGCATATGGAACTGTCCTAGTGCCATGAATCCCTCTTCAACAAACTACAAACTCCTTTATACTTCCTTTCCCTGAGCACCAAGCTAAAACCAGTTTCCACATCAAGACAACTGACTCATAGGCTTTGAATAAAGGGAACCTTTGATTATCAGACAGGCAGCCATCCATAGCTAATCTCGTAGCTTAAGTTAGAAAGAACAGTATGTCTTGGTCTTGAACAATGAACCCCTTCAAAATACAACTCAGGCAGGGTGGGGTGGGGTGGAGTGGAGTGGGTGGGGTGGAGTGGGGGCAATAGCTGGGTATTCAACAATGATAGGGGGGAAAGACATAACTGTATACCTCAATGGTTACTGCTTGGCTGATCAAGTTAGTGTGCTCTCTGCCAATTTACAGCAAATAGTAGTATTGAACTCGGGATAAAGAGACATGTGAAGCCAGGGTTGTATGAGAGAGACGTAGGGGGAATTAAGAGCAGTTTTGCAGTTTTCCAATCAGGCTTTCAGGTGTCAGCGCAATGTGAGTGATTGTATTCATCTGTTTGTCTTTTTATGTGTGTGCATACTTTGTTATTTCTTTCCGCGCCCATTGACATAATGTACTTTTAGACAACTGACGGGAGCGGGAGCTGAGTGTGGCAGATTATTTTTTGCAGTGTGCGACAGTATGTGTGCGTGTGAGACAAATAAATGTGTTCTGAGTTCTTCACACATACACACGCGCACAGAGAGAGAGAGAGACAGACAGACACAGACAGACAGAGGTGGATGAACTATAATACTGAATACCACTGAAGTTATCAGAAGTACAAAAGCAAACGCCAGAACATCCAAAAATGGGATCTGAGACCAAGATAAGGATTATACTACCATTAACTTTATTCTCAGTAGAGTATATCTGACCTAACCCTCCATGGTAATTTCAGGCTGTAAGTGTATCATGAAACCAAACACATTTGTTGCTCCTTCAAACCAGAGGCATGTCTGAACACAACACAAACTGAACAACAACACAACAACAACAACAACAACACACACACACACACACACACACACACACACACACACACACACACACACACACACACACATACACACACACACACATGCATGCACACACACACACACAATCTTTTCTGTCGATATGAAACATTCTCCCCCAACTTCTTTTTTACTGAAGAATTCAAAACGATCCACTAAACCCTTACAAACACAACAAATCTTGGCTGTGCTGGGGATGCCATCCGTTCTACTGAAATATGCACCTTCAAAATATATTTTAAAGTAAAAAAAACATACATATCATGTAGTACTAATACTGCCACTACTTCTGTACCAATACATAAAAGATGCATAAACAGCCAAACTGATCAGTAACACTGTAGGATGGCCAGCTTAGTGATCACCTCTGAGATAGTGTTTGTAGCATACCTTTCCATATTTGGTTCTACTATTCATCATGGTAAAAAGACACATACCTGAACACCCAACAAAGTTATTCAGAAATACATCATGAACTTTGAATGGATCAGCCAAGCGCTATTTAATATCTAAGACCACGCTCTACTCCAGCATACTGCAACTTGGTCATTTTGATCTCTGCAAATGAGCAGGGGCATTCAATATCTAAAGAAAAAGATTCCAGCTTCTTTTTTTTTTTCCAAATGAACATTATTATTGTTATTATTATTATTACTGTTGTTGTTGTTGTTTAAAGCCCTACTGACAATGCAAAGCTACATCAGGGCTATAACCACTGCAAAATGTACATGACACCTCAATACCCCCCCCCCCCCCCCCCCCCAAAAAAAAGAAAATTTTTTAAAAAAAATAAAATACACATAACAATGCATTTGAGCATATAACCTAAGGACACGCCCCCTAATGCTGACAATTCCATCCAATTTATCACCAGGGGAAGTTAAAAACAAGTTTTACAACAAATGTAAACATATTTCAGGACATTAAAACATACATAAAATTGGCATAAATTATCTTACATTGCTTCTGCACACCACCTTTCCTTACAGCCAAAAATTCAGTGATTCATCATCATCATCATGTGCCCTGCCATATGGCATTGGCGATCATGGCCCTCCATATGTATCTATCCCTTGTTGCCGCAAGCACATCTTCCACCCTCTTTGTCCTCAGCCACCCTACAAGTCGTCCAATATTTTCTCCCTGGGTCTACCTGGTGCTCTCTTTCCCTCCAGCTTTCCTGTTGTGACCAAGCGCTCTAATTCCCCTTTCCTCATAAAATGACCTATAAATGTCGATGCAGTGATTACATGTACCCAATTATCAATCCTAATAGAGAGTATGTAAGGCTTTTTATAGAACACATACAAGTGAATGGACCGGCAAGGCAGAAAATAATAAGAAATGACAGAAAGCAAAGGAGCAAGACAGAAACAAAGTGAATGACAGAACAGAGGAAATTTCTATCAAAGCGTTTCCACAAGGTGGGGGATACTATTTATACTGAAAGAGCCCCCAGCATCCCAGTGGGGGAGCAAGTGACTTTTATTCCAACTACTCAGTGAAATGATCTGCAGCTGTGTATTTAATCAAACAGAAATGAAAAGCTAGTCATTCTGTCTTCAACCATACCTTGTTCCCATAGTAACCATTCCATCCAAAATGACTGGTTAGAGACCTACCTTACTGACTTCTTGGCGTCACTTAACATTTTCACACTCCCGATGTCACTTCACAGTTTTACATGCTCCATGCAACAAGTGTCATTTCACTGGGTCCATTAGGGTACCAGGAGGGTTGATCCCGTGATATCAATTATCACATCTGATGGGCCAAGCTTTTCCTCACCACACATTTTTCTAACACCAAACACATTTTTTTAAATCCCGTTGAACTGACTGAATACTCCCACACATCCAAGCCAACAATAAACAAGTTTAAAGGACAGAGTCTGAAATTGTGTAGAAATAAATCTGATCAGAGACTAACAAACAGAGAGCTCTGATCTGCTCAAGGAACATACACTCACATTCTACACTTTAGGCCAGCTAGGAGAAAGGGACTGATGTGCCATTTAGCTGATCATAATCACATTCTGATATATACTCTTCAATCTTCTTCTTCTTTTTCTCTCTTAACTACATGAAAAGTTATTGGGGTGTCACCACACTAAAGAACTATTCACCAGATTCCTCCAGTTATGTCGGATATGTATAAATAGTGGGCTTTCTATTATAAAGAAAAAAAAAGGTAGGCCTACATCCTTTGGGTATCCATTTCAGTATGCCAGTGAGTACACTAACATTTAAAACTACTGCCGAAATCTGTCCAGATTTGAATAAGTCTGATTAATATATGTAAAAACAATACATTTATGATGAACGAGCACTTCCAACATCAAGTTTCTGCGAATTGTGCACCATGTAGTTTCCTTTCCTTTCCTTTATGGAAACTTCTCCACTAACAGAAATCACACAGCAGTCATGTCAACCATTCAGTCCCCAACTGACTTCTCTGTTTGCTCTGTGAAATGTTCTCCATTGAAAAAAATCATTCTATTCAAGTGTCAGCACGCATGACACTGTCGCCTCTTTTAAGTATCTTCCACAAAAAGCTCACAAACAAGCGTGACTGTGCACCTGACAAAACCATTGAACTGTAAAATTTATAGCAAACTGAGAGGCTTCAACTGAAAACAATGGTAGACAGAAAGTATACAAGTCTTTGCTTGCGCACATAAAGGTGAGGTTCTGTGGCCTGCTCTACAATGCACCAGAAGAGAAAATGGAAGAGTAAAAGGGGGAAGGCGGGGGGAGACACTGGATAGAAAGGCAGTTTGCTTGTACGATGGGTGTGTCAATACAACATATGGACTGTTATTGTCACTCACATTCCACTCAAGTGTCTTCAAGCCATAATATAGCCTTCTGGAGATATGTACATGGTTACACTAAGCAGAGCAAGAGGAAAAAGGTGATGAAAATATCAGCTGTTTGTTCTTTTGATAAACACGAAAAAAGAAATCACAACACTCTCTTTACCAGAAAAGCATCTGCGCAACCTAATAAATTTCTTTATGTTGTTTCACACATAGTTGACAATGAGTCACATGTGTACACTGTTTTATTACTGAGTCTCATTTATTTGCAGCTTCTTTTTCATTGGAAGGCTCAAGTTAAAACCTGATAAAGATCCACCCATAAAATAAACATCCTGGATAGATTTACTGTGATGCACATACATGCGTGCACACACATACACACAGACACTCACACACACATATACACACAGACACACACACACACACGTGCACACACACACAATCACTCACATGCACACGCACACACACACGCACGCACGCACGCACGCACGCACGCACGCACGCACCACACACACACACACACACACACACACACACACACACACACACACACTGATTTACTAACATGTATATATACAATCGTGGTTTATTTTCTTGGGAGCTTGGGTGGGACTAGAGGTGTGGGGCTGAGAGTGAGCAAGATGGGGGAGGGACCCTGTACCTGGGCATGCAATAAATAGTGTTTGTCACGTTCGTGAAGAAGACTGAGCTTCATACTGTCCATTTATGATCTCCTAGATCAAACTTAAGTATTCTGAGTGTGATTCCCTATCTCAGTGGAACCACTGGGACAGTGTCACTGCAGCCATTATCAGTATATACCCATATAATCCTTGCAGTAAGGGCTCATATCAGGAGAATTACCTCAGACATCCACATACATCAGTGATAAAGTTTTAAGCCCTGGTGAAAGATATGTTTCAAGATACTAAAAGCACTCTAAATGTGAACATTATTTCGATTTTACGTACATTCTAACAGAAACAGACAGACAGACAGATGTATAGATATAGACAGATAGACAGATGGATAGATATAGATAGATAGCCAGGCAGACAGATAGACAGACAGACAGATAGATAGGATTGATAGATAGATAGACACACAGACAGATTGATAAATAGACAGACAGATAGATAAATAGATAGATAGATAGATAGATAGATAGACAGATAGACAGATAGATAGATAGATTTACATAGATAGATAAATAGGTAGGTAGAAATAGACAGACAGACAGATAGCAGACAGACAGACAGACAGAAAGATATAGACAGATAGATAGATAGATAGATAGATAGATAGATAGATAGATAGATAGATAGATAGACAGATAGACAGATAGATAGATAGATAGATAGATAGATAGATAGACTGTATGTACAACTTTAATGCTGTCTTAAATGCATTCAAGATTTTTCATTAGAACGCTACAGTGTTTTATTCTATGAATCCATTTAACCCTTTGATTTCCACGCCCTGTCCTCCAGCATCCTGCATTGTCACTATGCCAGCAAAGCAATGAATCCTGCTTGAACAAACTCCAAATTCAAACTTCTGTCTCCTGGAAAGATTGTAGCTATTAAAAGTGTTTGTGTTCAGAAGAACCTACATAAAACTGAAACCCTTTGAACATTGAGAATGCTTCTAAAGGCCTGATCTCTTCAGATGCCTTGAACTTGGTGAAAAGATAACTAGTCTAATTATTCTGTTTGGAACTTAATCTTGACATTGACTGCTCACCACAGCAATATGTAATCTTTCAATCAACAGAGGGCAACTTGTTTTCTGTGCGGAGCCTGACCACATAATCTAGACAAGGATCACAAACCACAACAATACATAATCCTTCAACCATCAGAGGATAACTTGTTTTTCATGTGGAACCAGACTGCTTAATCTAGACAAGGACTACACACTATAGCAGTACGTAATCTTTCCGCTATCAGAAGACGACTTGTTTTTTGTTTTTTATCTAGACACGGGTTACTCATCACTACAATAAGTACTCTTTTAATCACATCATCAGGCAAACATTTGTTTTCTGTCTCACCAGCTGACAAAGCTGTTGCCCATCACCACCAGAAATGAAGTCAGCTGGCACATCATGTACTGATGCAGTCCACAATCCCAGCGGTTTATGGAAGAAGTATATGCAACAAATGACTGTCCATGCAGCATCTAGTCTGTGATGGAGTTTCTACCAATGGAGGTCCCGCTGCCAAGGACGAGAATGATTCTGTTGTTGTGCAACAACACATTCACTTTAATCTTTCTCAAGGACAGGTTCCTGCAGCCACGTCTTGCATGGTTGCTGAGGTTCTTCTCAATTTTGGGGGTTAACCACCCTAAGCAGTTAGTAACCAGGTTGCTGCTGATATCCATTTTCATTTGAATCAGAAAATGCAGTCTGAACAGAAAAAAATGTACGAACTTCACACTTGTTTAAGGCAATGATGACATTCACTTTTTGGTAGAATAACTGCTGTCAGCATAAATCAAATAGCAGCAGACACAAGTGTAAACAGACCAGAGCAGTTAAACAATTTTTTTAAATTTAGAAAATTCTCATGGGTTTCATTCTGTCGTTTTAGATTACCATCCTTTGAAAAGCTGTTGATTACAGCATAAATTTTCACACAAAGGTTCTTGAAAATAAAGAATGGACAGCCACTATTTCTTAAAGAGAACTAGTAATACAAAATAACAAGCCAATGCTTTTATAAAAAGTGTAGTCACTCACAATGAATAATGAAAACAGATAAATCAGACTGAATTTTGAACAATTTTTCACATGCAAGCATCTTTTGTAAACAAATGATTAGCTGAAAGTGAAGCATATTATCATAAGTCTCCACATCATTGTACTAGATCTACAAAAACATTTTACTCTTGTTTCAAACTTAATTCTGCTTACTAGACCCAATATATGAGGGGATTAAAATTACAAAGGAACAATTTACCTCTTGTGGGCAGATGAATCCATGAATATTTCGCAGAGTCCTAAATCCACCGCTGTCAATACGCAAGCAGGTGTACCATGATATAATGACAGAGGCAGTCAGCCATTGTACTCTGCCTTGTACAATGCATAACTGACTCTGGCAATGGTAAGGAAGGACTAACCTCCCACCTACAAACCTTTAATCAGTCACCAAATAACCTCCATTTATCACAGAACCCACCACCTCACAATAGCTCCACACGATAACTTTTGCAATGACACCTTTGTCGTCAAGCGTGCAGTCTCGAACTAAGTCTGTCAACAATCACCCGATATGTCCCAAATCAGTTAGTTCTCTGCCAAGTCGGGTAGTCACTGATTAACATTCTGTAAATGTTAGCATGATCACCCCCAAGGGGTAAATGTCTTTCTTCATATGGCTTTTCAGTTCCACTTTATCAAGGCTGTGCCTATTGACATTGAATGTGTGTATGTGTGGTATGGTGTATGGTGTGTGTGTGTGTGTGTGTGGTGTGTGTGTGTGTGTGTGTGTGTGGTGTGTGTGTGTGTGTGTGTGTGTGTGTGTGTGTGTGTGTCTGTGTGTGTGTGTGTGTGTGTGTGTGTGTGTGTGTGTGTGTGTGTGTGTGTGTGTGTGTGTGTGTGTGTTCTGTGTACATAGATAACTCAGTTGGCTTTGCTGTTTATTAACATTTTTTTTAAACAGGGTTTATACATGGTGTAATAACTAGGATTAAGTCGTTAAAGAGTGTAATATTCTACATCAATCAAATTTTAAAATGGAGGCCTGGGAAATGAAATCTAAATTAAAGTGATTGCCAGCATTCAAATAAATAAGAACCAGAGACACACAAGAGCAGAATCAGAAGGTGTATTTAATATAACAAAACAAGACAAGACATAGAGATGACACAAAACAAGAATCAAAACATATATTTAATATAACAAAACAAGACAAGACATAGAGATGACACAAAACAAGAATCAAAACATATATTTAATACAACAAAACAAGACAAGTCATGGAGACAAAGTTAGAACACATGGAAACATGCAGACATATATATTACGCTCATAATCAGGTAGAAGTGTCAAATGAAATCAAAGTAAAATAGTACAATACAAATGAAACTTATCCTATCATTTCCAAACCTTCATACAGAATGCTGGTGGATACAGTGAGGGAATAAAGGGGTAAAATACACTCATAGCACTTCTTCCCATCCCCACCCCCAACTCCTCCAGAAGAGCTCCTGCAATTTAAAAACATGAGAATGCTGAACGCTTTAATAATAAAAGGACTCCTGTGCTTCAAAGGACTAATAAAGATCGTCAAGTCTCACTGAAAAAGAAAAAAAAAAAAAAAGAAATCAGAAAAAAAAACTCTTTTCCTTTCCTAGTGACCGCAGCAAACACTACTGGAATGAGAATTCATTAAGTTACTTGGCCTGGCTGGTGTGGAGGCAGAGCTACCACTTTCCTATCTGATTGCTTATGTTTAAGCCTGACTGAAGAAAATAAAATCTGATGTGGCCTCCAGTCCACACAGCTGTAAATGGGCACCTGATCCTGTTTAAGGTTGGGGAAGACAGAGAGAGGATACAGACACTGATCTCAAAATGCTGGTCCTGAGAAAAGTTGAGGTCTCTTCCACTTTAGTCATCTACAGCCTCATGGTGACGAAACTGTCTTTACCTTTTTACCCTAAGTTTGTTATAGCATACTTGTAATGATGATAGTACTCTGTAAGCATGCATGTAAAAGACAGACAGACAAGGGATCAGCTGTGTATACAAATGAGAAGCAGGGAGAAAGGGAGGGAGAGAGAGAGATAGAGAGAGATTGAGAGAGGAGACAGACAGACAGAGACACAAAGAGAGAGAGAGAGACAGACAGAGAGAGACAGAGAGAGACAGAGAGAGAGAGAGAGAGAGACAGAGAGAGAGAGACAGAGAGAGACACAGAGAGAGAGATGGCAGCCTATGTAATTTCATTCTCAGCCCAAACACATGCATGCATGAGATAACTCAATTCCTAAACTCTCTTTTCCTTTTTCTTCTGCATTGCTTCAGTGGTGTTGATCCTACACAGCTTATTCCAGCTCTGCAACATACCACCAGCCCCAAGTTATTTCAGTCAAAGTCTCAGTAATAGGAAGCTCACAGAAGCCAGAGATATCAAGCTGCCATGAGACCACCAACCAGAGGAGATCCTGTACAGCTGCTGGGTCAGTTTGGAGAAGTTCTGAAATGCCTGTTCTTATCCAGCTTACTAAGGACACTTAAGCTCCCTACTAACAGTAGTAATTGCTCAGTCACAGAATTAAACCGCGTGAGGGGCTCCCCTGTTTAGGAAACCACAACCAATACCCTCATGTACCACTGGCATAAAGACCCCAACCTGAGTTCACCAAAAAACAAGGAAGCAGTACAGGAAACTGAAACCGAGGTCACCAGGAGATCAGGACATGAAGGGCCAATTCTAACGATGCCATAGTGACTGATGATTTCACGATACTAATAATAGGGATCCTAGAAGTTCCATATAGAATCAAGACTGCATGATATGCTATAATCTCCACTTACGATCATAATATATCCTGGCATCAACCAGGTCGAGAGATACAGACACCTGCACAGTTAGTCAAGAAATTCAGTAACACTCTCGATGGCGCCCATATAGTGGATGGTTAAAGCCTTCCAAACAAGCCCATAGCACACTCCACTCTAGAAAAATTCCATGACTGTTTTATTGGAGCAACTGGGTTCAAATCCATAATCTCCAAGTCAGTAGTCCACCATATAACCACTTTACCCTGGTGTCAGGTCCAATTTCCAACCTCTGGTTGACAGGGAATTTCATCACAATTGGATGGGTGTGAAAAGAAAACATACAGATCATACCACCTCTAGCCTTTGGCAAACACAAACAGCTGTCAACATAATCCTCATTGCCTCTCCTTTCAGTCTATAACTTCCACACCCTCTGTGCAGTACCAAACTTCCAGGGTGTAAGACACCCACCTGATGTAGGGATTACCTCTATGCGGGCACTGTTGCCGACATGCATAGCTGTGTGCCAAGAATTAAAAATCAATACAGTCTGATCCATAAAAACTGAAAATCAATACGCATGATCCGGTCAATGCACTAAGTGGTGGTACAACCACCTTGAATTCTACATGCTATACAGAAACTGTTCATGTATACAGATCAAATGTAGCTTTATCATACCCTTTCCATTTGATTATTATTTGTTTTGCTGTTGTTCAGTATTCATTTCATAAACAAAAAGGATAGACTTCCTACTTGTTAAACAGCGTTTGCTCATTTACTGTCAAATAGCATTTCTTTGTTTCACTTGTAGAATGTATGAATACTCTGTGTGTGTGTGTGTGTGTGTGTGTGTGTGTGATGTATGTGTGTGTGTGTGTGTATGTATGTATGTGTGTGTGTGTGAATGTATGTATGTGTGTATGTGAGTATATGTGTGCATGCACAAGCATGTTTATGCATTGTGTGTTGTGTGTGTGTGTGTGTGTGTGTGTGTGTGTGTGTGTGTGTATGTGTGTGTGTGTGTGTGTGTGTGTGGTATGCATGGTGTATGTATAAACAGTTTATGATTATTTAAATCAAATTGCAAACTTGCCACTCTCTATGACTTTAACAATGCTGAACAATGTTGGAATTTTTTTTTAAATTACATTTATGACACAATTTTAGTTTATACAGGAGTTTTTAATCAAATTAAAAAAATTCATCATCATCATCATCATCATAACTATCTTCTATTTTATTATGGTTATGAACAGTACAAATATTTTTGGAAATAATTTTTGCTTATCCATTTTCAATTGGCTTACCACTAGGTTCATGAAATGTGGCCATGGATAGACATTAAAAGTTGTAATAGTTTTCAAAACAAAAGAGAAAGCAGCTCCTGGCATGTTTATGAAAGAGGTACTGTCTCCATCGTCGTACTTCTCTAAAGATGGGAAGCAACTCTTGTCATGATAGTGAAAGAATTGAGTTGTTTCCCTGAAACAAGCTCACAATGGAGAGGGAAACCTTGCACATCCACACACATTTCCCACCATATTCCCCATCACCTAACTCAAACAAGGCAACTTAATTCATTTGCATGTTAACAGAAAAATCATAAAAACCCCTACAATGGAAGATAACTACAGCAGCTATTTTATACAAAAACAGAATTAATGAATAATTAAATAAAGTGAATAAAACATACATGAATAAATCAATACATAAGTAAAACTAAAAGGATTTTCTTTACCATCAAGCCATTCGATTTTCTTTGGACACATGTACGCACATTGTTTTGCTCACAATGAGCAGTTGGTATGTCATTGCACAGTTTGCATACTCCAACTGCTTTGAGCATGCATGCTGGGCATTTTTACGTTTTCACAAGCCACAGAACACTCACACAACTTGTAGGATCTTTAACTTGCGTAATTGATGTTCTGCATATGGATACACGAAAAGGAGATTTTAGGCATAGGATGACCTGGGAGATCAGAAAAATCTCCACTTTTTACCCACCAGGCAGAAGGTACCCTTGCAGGATTAAATCCCAAATTTTTCCAATGGAAGTCTGATGTCTTAATCACTTCATTACTGTGTTTGTCAAATGAAAGGATTAGAGAACTCTTATATGAACATACACCAAGCTCTGAAAAAATCTTTGGAGAGAAGGACAACTGCCATACTTAGCATTAAAAGATATACAGATAACAAATATAACACTCTCAAGTTCTTTGTAACAGTGATACAGCTGACACAGTATCATACTGAACAGCTCAGATGGGACAGTGTGAGACTGAAGATCTACAGGTCCCTGGTTCAATCCTTTATTCCAGCACAGAATGCAATCCAGCAATCGAACATATGAAATCATCCAATGTACTGTGCTCATGACTCCATGAACACATATCCAAAGCAAGCCAGAATTAGACCTAACAGCATCATCATGCCTCTGTTTAATGTCAATGGTATTACTAAAGATATCAAACATTGTGCAGAATTCTGCCCATGCCATGTGCTACATTGACAACAAAAATCACCGTATGGTTGTAATCTGATACAATAATAACGATAAAAGACTATGGAAAAGAGGATGAAGATTAGCAGTGAGTATGTGAGTATGTGAACGCACATACGCGTGCGCATGCACACACACACACACACACACACACACACACACACACACACACACTCTCACTCACACTCACACACACTTGCACACACACACAAATGATGTATGTACACGTACACACATACTACATGCATGCATTTGCATATGTATAAACCTCTCCACCCCACTCCCACAAATTGCATTCACATACTCACATACTCACTGCTAATCTTCATCCTCTTTTCCATAGTCTTTTATTGTTATTATTGTATCAGATTACAATCATAAGGTGATTTTTGTTGTCAGCCCAACCTATTGCACTGGGGATTTAAAAAACATACCCGAACACAAATCCAAACACAACCAAGGACACTAATACTACAAGAAAGGAGACAAGAAAGGGAAATCATTATGATTATGACTCAAAAATTGATTATGGTTGGCTTTCAAAATGACAAAGATATTCATCATCCACCAAAGATGGTTCTTGATGACTGTCCAGCAATATAATGCCTGCATAGCGTTGGCCAAATAACTTAAACAACATACACATCTGACAAAATATTGCAATAAGATGTATTTGCCAACAGTAGTACAACAACAACAAAAATTCATTCCAAACTGTTAATTCACAACAACAGAGTATTTACGATTTCTATCAGCCACAAATAACAATTCAGAAAACACAGTCAAATGCAGAAGAAAAATGCAACTGTTTGTATCCTGCAAATACACCTGACTTTGCTACTAACAGTACTCTCTCTCTCTCTCTCCCTCCCTCCCCTTCCCCCAGCCCCCTCTCTGCTCCTTCCACTGAAAGTTTCAAAGCTGTTACATCAATGACAAATTAAAGATCAAATTATTGATAATGGTTATGTATGAGAAAGAAAGGTGTATACATGCACAACTCTTCCACAAATACCAAATAAGCAGAGAAAGTTAATATGAGAGTGAAACACTGCTGAACTGTATCAAACTTAAAAGTTGAACAAAGCACATGCAAGCCGACACTCTGTTTATCATTCATGTCAAACAATTAATATCCGCACGAAATGGTCTCACAAGTAACAGCAACACAAACATTTCCTATGAAACTAGTTACACTAGTTCTGTTCCTTCACCTTCAGCAGTATCCACCAATGCTGCCATGCCAGTCGCTGTGTCACTTGTAAATAGTTAAAGATTAATCAGTCATATGCCATGGAACCTGAAAAGCCCTTTCTAAATTATTTTAACTCTGACATGAGATGAACTAATGAAATGAATGTATGTTCATAATATTAAATATAGTGACAACACAAATTCATTTTGCCATGTTCTTGAACTGAAGGCTGTTGTGATAATGGTACGAAAAATATTGGGTATCAAATACTGCGTGTCTGAACCATATCATTAAATAATACATGTATAAAAAGCATGAGGATCGTATGTTATTTCTTACATACCGGCACACTTGATTTGCATTGAAGTTCAATTATGAATGTTGATGGAGACAACTTCCTGTCGCCTTCGCGACCGGATGCTAAATGTGGTAGTCCGCCAATGGAAGTCAAGCCGACAAGACAAGCATACAAAACTAAAAATGTCTGCTGTTGACGGCAACTCAGCCTTCCTAAAGAAAAAGTGTATTACTCACCACACAACTGCCTTGTCGCTTTCTAGATCTCAGCAAAACTGCAAACAGCCGTGGTCGTAAGACAGATAGTGAGAAAATCACTACTGCTGCTTGAAACCTGTTGGTTTCTCTCTTTCTATGCCCTCAAGACACAAGCTGTTTTGTTGTCGCGTCTCCAGGAAAATGGCATTCATTGTGCCATCAACGCATGCGTACAACACATAAACCGGAAACGGGAAATGTTGTGAGCAGACGATATGATGCGGCTTGTTCAATAGGCCATTGACCCATTGGGCGACATCGTCGTTTATGCATTATTACTGATAATAGTTCAGCAGCGTGTTTACCTGCTGTCAGAAAGTCATTAGACATTAGACATTAGTGCCTTTGATCATCTGCCATCACAAAAAGAGCGGCATGATCGTCTCAAACTATCAGAATAAATTATATATTATGACCACCGAGGTTCAGTCATAGAGCTGGATATAAAAGAAGACTATCTTTACTTATAGAGATGGATAAGAAAACTTCAGATAATCTTCGTCTTCCCCTCCCCCTTTCCCTCTCCAATCACTATCTACTTCCCCCCCCCCCCCCCTTTTTTTTTTTTTTTTTTTTTTTTTTGCGTTTTTAATTTTTCACTTTCTCTGAGTGACTTGTTTATAACGTATATTTATGTATTTTAGTAATAAAAACAATGAATCCACACAATTTGCCTACATTTGCAACACATGTATTGATAAAGGACATAACCCATAAAACTGATGATTTGTGTGATAAGACCAATTATTGGTGACTTTCGGCAGTTATGTTTCTGTTGCTTTAGTTGTTGTTACTGCCGATAAAATAACGTATTCATTTAGTTCATATCAAAAGGAGAATGTTTAACATTTACACGAGAGATGTATGTATTTGAAGCAAATGGTCAGAACAGAATTTTCAACTACTTGTGGGTGGATTTTATCTAAATTTGCTTTGCACTTCCCTTTTAATTTGTGAGTAGTTACAAATGTGTAAATGCAGACCAATATTTTGACCAAAGTGAAATTTGGATCAAATTATGAAAACGTCCCACTGAGAACATCATAGCTGCTTGAAAGAAAAATAATTTCGAATGTGAACAAACACACACACAAACAAATTCAGCTGTACTGTCCATGGATAATTTTTCATCAAATCTGGATGGGAATTCTAGCACTCAGGACGTTGTGAATGCTTGGTTTCTATGAAAAAGACCCCCCCCCCCCCCTTTCCGTATAGCTACAGTTACATTACCACTTAAAACGGTCAATGATGTTGTAGAGAATGGAGTGTTGATGTTGACTTATGCAACTGCGTGTCCGTTTGTGTGTGCATGGGAGTAAATGCAGTGTATGTGCATGTGTGTTTGGATGTGGAGGAAAGGGCTGGGACAGTATGTATGAGGGTGGTGGGATCAGTGAGTAAGATGAGGCTTTTGCTTTGTATATGTATGTATGTATAAAACAGCATTCAAGAAGATGACAAGCATTCTTACCAAATGCCTATCAATTAACATCAGGAAGAGAGTCCTTGAATGTTACATAGAACCAATACTATTCTACGGATGTGAGGCGTGGACAGTCAACAAGCGAAGCCAGAACAAGATTGAGGCAGCCGAGATGTGGTTTTTAAGAAGAATGTTGAGAGTTCCATGGACAGCAAAGAAAACAAACGAGACAGTCTTGATGGAAGCAGACACAAAAAGATCATTCATAAGGAAGATTAGGAAAAGGCAGGCAACATTTATAGTCCATTTTATGAGGAAGGGGGGTTTGGAGCACCTGGTCACAACGGGAAAGCTGGAGGGAAAGAGAGCGCCGGGTAGACCCAGGGAGAAAATGCTGGACGGACTTGCGGAGTGGCTGAAGACAAGGAGAGTGGAGGAGATGCTTGGGGCAACAAGAGATAGAGACAGATCGAAGTCCATGATCGCCAACGCCGTGCAGCAGGGCACCTGATGATGATGATATTAATATATATATATATATAGGCTATATATATATATATATATATATATATATATATATATATATATAATATATATATATATATATATATATATATATAGGCTATATGTATATGTATATATAATGATTTCACATATTTGGTGATTTTCATGAGCAGTAATTTCCTTTGAAGGTTTATAAAGTAACGTACATTTTATTATATCATATTGTGATGTATTGCATAGTTTGTAGTGTATGTTATAATCCATGTATCTATCTTCACTCTATCTATATACGTGTGAACTGATATTAATGTAAAAGCTTGTACATAAATAACGCAGTTTTTGGTCCGTTATTTAAACTGCTTTTCGCGTGTAGGTTTCGTGTGTGTGTGTGTGCGCGCGCGCGCGCGTGTGTGTGTGTGCGCGCGCGCGCGCGTGTGTGTGTGTGTGTGTGTGTGTGTGTGTGTGTGTGTGTGTGTGTGTGTGTGTGTGTGTGTGTGTGTGTGTGCGCGCGCGCGCGCGCGCGCGCCTTGGACTAAGAGAGACAACTTAAACATGGTCACCAATAGTCACGTTTGAATTAGTTACCTTGTTTCGCAAGGAAACACACGTGCGCGCTCACACACACACGCGCAAGCCACCCAATTTCCCCAAATTAGGCAATCTGTGTGCGCACGCAAGCTCTTGCGTGGTGTGTGTGTGCGCGCGCGCACAGACTGCCTACTTTGGGGAAACTGGGTAGCGTTATTCTGTCAGCTAAAACCAGCAAATAGACCTATGTTTTCGGGATTAGATCGGCGGTGGCCTAATGGTAACGTACTACTTCTGTAAATTATGGTCTCTTTTCGTGTGGTTATAGTCTTGCCTTTCAGTTCCTTTCCCCCACCCTCCATTCCTCTTCCCTCTCCTCCCCCCCCCCCCCCCCCCATCTACCCGTCCCATAGCGCCCTGCAAGATGGGGTTGAAAGGTCAGATAATCTTGAAAATGGTAGTACTAGTACTCTTTGGTAATAGTACCAAGTTACATCTTCCCTTGTTGATGCTGGTGATGCCAACAGCTCTTCATATTTTTCCGCAGCGCGCTACTTTATTGATGATTTGATCTTTGTAGGAAATGCGAAGGATCTTCTCGTGATTGAGGTCTAATTCTCTACAGACCGGCTGTGAGAGTCCGTATTTTGAAAGTCTATCATAGTAGACTAAGGGCATTGTAAGAAACATCAAAGTAAAAGGATCACACAACAACGAAGACATGCTGTCATAGAGGGTACAGGCGTCCGTCTGCTGCAAGGTGAGAGGCTTCAGTAAACGACATGTTGTGCATGCCCAGCTTAGCTTGGTCTCTCTCTGGCTCTGGTGCCGGAATGTCTGGAGTTGCATGCGCGCTGGGCCGGCTGGTCGGAGGAATCCTTCCTTATAACAAGTCCAAACCGCTTTATTTGCTGCCTTTCTATGTAATGTTGTACGGGTGTTATTCCTACCATTTCTCTGTCTCTCAGCGGTTTTTGTTGGCTGTTCTCCTTGAGACATTTCATCTCGTATGCTTCTTATTTCCTTTTGAGTGATTCTGTCGGTGACCATATCTGACACCGGTATGCGAGTTAGGATGAAGATGGCATTGATTAGCATAATTTTCTTTTGGTGTTCAAGGGGATACTTGGATGCTGCAAAAGAGAGTCACATCCCACCTCAATGCTGACACTCTTGACAGTCTCGCTACTGCGAAACTTCAGGAGTAAGCCTAAACAAACACAAACACAAACTATCCTGTATGAATGTGAGAGTGCTTGGTCAGGTAGGTAGTGGGTAGGGGGGTGTGCTGGTAGGAGGGCCGCTGCGGCGGGGGGCGCCGGGGGCCATCATTAGGATGCCTACCCGTCACTTCTCGTCCCCTCTGATCCAGTTAGTGGGCAGGGAGTGTGTGGATGTGAGGAGCATTTTTTTTTTTTTTTTAAAGTCAGGCAGCAGGTTCGTGAACCCCCTATTCTATTCTGTGGCAAAATAATCAAAGTGTTGATTGTGGCCACACAACAGAAGAAGAAGAAGAAGAAGAAGAGGTGCTAATTGGTAGCGAACAAAGTGTTTCAATTTCACTTTCTAATTTTCTATTTTCAGTAAAAATGCTACCTAGAATTCTGATGTTTGTTTCAACTGAGTCCTATCTATATTCATGTCCAGTTTTCCAGGTATTCTGCCAGCTGTCATTACTTCTGTCTTTCCAATGCTAGCGGTTATGCTATATATATCTTGCAGCATGCATTCAGTTGGTCTACACGATCTTGGAGTTGGGTCTTGTTCATTATAGGGTGTCCCTCCGTATTGTTCATTACTATGGTGGGGCCAAAGGACTCATCTCTGATTAGCATGGCCTTCACACTCTCAAAGAACTGTGTGAGGAAACGCTGACATAGTTCGCTCAGCTCCTCTCTATATTTCTTCCAAGATGTTTCATTAGCCAGCTTGCTGTGTGGACCCAAATATCTTATCCATGGTGTTCTTCTTTCACCCACTTTGCCTTTAAAGTCTCCCATGACGATCACTGGTTTTATGCCATAGACGTTGCTGATGTTATCACAGAGTTTCTCGAAGAACTCTTCCTTTTCCTGTTCTGAATATGAGTGGAACAGCCTCCCAGACAAAGTGGTCCTGGCACCTTCTGTAAATGCCTTCAAGAGTAGGTTGGATGCTGGCTGGAAGAAGAAACCCGACCAGTACAATCCGTCTTGCCAATAAGCCGCACATGCAAAGTTTTGGTATACTGGCCATATAACCCACACGGATCGATGAACAGGACTTCATACAAGACCTCAAACATCGTACAGTTCAAGTTCAAGTTCAAGTTACATGGCTCATAAATCTGCACAGTTTGTTTTATCTTCTGGTCATTGCGCACCTTTATTTTGATCAGTCTCTGACATATGTACTCTGTGCTCAGGAAGTTCCTTGCCTTCTCATCATGACACGCCATGCATTGCCCTCTGATTTCCACTCATTCCGCTCCAGATGAAGGCGCAACAATTTCCATTGTCTCAGTTTCTCTCTTTCTGATGTCTGCTAAGCCCAGGACTGTGATCTTGTGCTGGGTCATAAACTCTACAATTTCTGGCTCCCTATCTTTCAGTCCGCAGGTATTCCATGCACCAATTTGTTCGTTGTTCATTTTTCATTTTCCTTTACCATTGCCAGTACGTTTTCCATTTTGGTCAGTCCATTTATATCTCCTTTTAGTTTCTTGAGCAAGATAATATCCACTCCTGGCTTGCAAGGCCTGTCATAGTTTCTCTAGAGCCCTATTAGCCAGCGGTATTTCTGGGTGACCTGGGCAGGCCTTCTTGGCTAGCATAACACCTAAAGGCACACCGTACTTCACCCGAACCCAGCAATCCCCTACTTTGCCCTGTCACCATCTCCCAGAACGAGGACCAGGGGTTGGATTTGGGAAGATCACTGTTATAACCAAATGCCAAAATGGGATTTCAATCCATCATGGTAGGATACTGAAAGAAACTTCGTGTGATAAACAAAAGCAAACACATAGACTGAACACGACTTACCCAAACCTGTCTGCTGAGTCTCGCATGGAACTTCACTATTTCTTCACTCCACTGAGTAATTTTTCGTGCCTAACACCACCCTTGCCGCGAAGACAGACACGGGTGCGCGAGTTCACTCACACAGTGAAATTTTCCACACAAAAGTTTAAAGACGATTTCTCAAAACCAGCTGCATCCACGCTGTGTGACACAATCCTGTAAGTCCGTCTTGCAGCATTTGATCAATTTGAATTTGATAAAGACGCATCTCCTCTGCCGCTTGAACAAAAGAGTATACTCTTTGCTTGAACCACGCATGCTATCACACTCTGCCGTGATCTGAAAACTACATGTTTGTGTATTGAATTGTTATAAAAGTTGCATTAGATGAATGGGCAAGCCACTGCTTCCTCTTGACCCCCAGTAGTCTGTTACTAGTGCTGATAAAATTACACCACTACTACTACTACTATCAATATTTCCAATCCTCCATTACCTAAGTTGCTTCTGCCCCAGCAACCAAAACTTTTCCCATTTTGAGTAGTGCTCGCCAACTCATCTCAGCCCGTCCAAACGGAACTACCACCGTGAGCAGAGTTTAAGAGTGTTACATAATGTTTAGATATTTTTGTTACAAACTGTGGCTGCGACAGCTGTATTTCTTGATAAGCTGACCTTTGTTGTCGGGTTTCTATACTAATGGGATAGACGAGCTTGTTGATAATCATCCTCTGTTAGATGTCACACGCCTGGCCCCAAGTACCACAGAACCAGCCCATCGCTGCGATATTCCTCAAGGGAGGTTTAGCTATTACAGAACAGAACCAGAACCATCGAACACAGCTTCAACAGGTTGGGAAAAAATAACACCATGTATTGGTGATTTTAATACATCATCATTGCATGAAAGAGCTGCTATTGTTATTGTTATTGTTGCCCAGCCGACTGCGTAGAGCCTTATCAGGGCCATAACCGCTTCAAAACGTACAAACTTTCAACAGGAACAAAAAAAGAAAACAAAATTAAGTACACATATCAATGCATTTGCGCACATAATCTAATGACATACTCCTGGTGTTGACCACTCCGTCCAATTTATCGCACAGGGAATTAAAAAAGTACATCTGAATAAAAAATATAAGCATTACCTAAAGACACCAAAACATATATAAAAACAGGCATAAATTACCTAAAATTGCTTCTGCATATCTCACCTCCCTAGAGCCAAAAATGCATTTAATACATACACCCAAGTATCAATCCTAAGAAAAACTATGTAAGACTTCATCGAACACATACAGGTGAATGGACCATTAAGGCAGAAAGTGTCAGATAGAAATGACAGAAAGCAAAGGAACAAAATAGAAACAAAGAGAGTGAGAAAAAAGAGGAAATTTCTAGCACAGAATTTCCAGAAAGTGGGGATACTATTTATACTGAAAGAGCCTCCGGCATCCCCACGGGGGGAATGAAAGAGCTGGAACTGGAATGTGTTTAATGTTAACAAGAAACACCCGAGGGTGTGGATGGGACCCAGAGCACCAATGCCTCGCCACTCTCCAGACAATCGCCTGTCAAGCTCCCAATGCCACTTGATAGCCATTTCATCAAGCGTTGCATGACCCATTCGGACCCAGTCATCGGTTACTTTGTTTACAAACCAAATGACAAATTCGGGAAATGACACCAACGTCGAGAATGAAAGACCCCTCTCTCGCCCTACTCTATGTCTTTATCTCTCATTTGGGCAGTCCACCCTGCCACCAGCTCGCATAGTTACAGCTGCTTTCCCTTTACTGTAGTCTCGACAGTAAGCAGTCGGAAGCTGCCTACATTGCTTTACTTCAAATATAGGGGGTGTTTGAAGTGGCCAGACATGGCCCTTGTTGCTGTTCAGTTAGGTCTGACATGCCCTGAACGGGATCCCAAGTTTGCCGTCTTTCCGAGCAGCCAGCAGATCTTTCCCTGCGGTCATCAGGTCTGATTCTCTGAAGTCAGCGGCCAAGCCACAAGTCAAAGTTAACAAGACATACCCGAGGTTGCAGATGGGACCCAGAGCACCAATGCCTCGCCACTCTGACAGTTCCAAGTGTGCTGCACCAAAATGCCAGCAATCATCTGGTAGCTCCTTCAGTCTGCCCAAACCCCTAGGTGCTAGAACCGTTTTGAAATGAGAAGGGAGGACAGGATCTGTCAGATACTCAGCTTACACCTGCAGAATGAGTTACACCTGAAGATGGGTAATATAACCGATCAGTTTTTATATCATGGGATGGAAATTTGTCAAATACTCAGCTGACACCTGTAAACTGACTTAAACCTGAAGATGGACAACGAAACAGATCAGTTTTTATATAATGGGATTGAAATTTAACAGCATATTACTATATTCAGTGGCTGGTCTATGAAGGATTTTGTTGATAAAGTCATCAGCTTGGAATGAGAGGCTTCCTGATGAGCTAAACGGCCTCTTGTTGACCACCTAGTTTGACATGGGCTGTGGCCAGATTTGGTAAGGAGTGACTTGCCCAGCTGATGCCCTAAAAACCCTTCTAAAAACTATACCGCCGATAAGTCTGTTTGACTGATGCAGAGGTAGGGCT
>JAPXFY010000019.1:20236464-20291464 GCA_030674185.1 Monoplex corrugatus
AAATTTGAGCACCTAGTTACAACAGGAAATCAGGAGGGAAAAAGAGCACCAGGTAGACCCAGGGAGAAAATATTAAACAGTTTTGTAGACTAGGTGGGGACAAAAGGGATAGGAAATATTCTTGCAGCAACAAAAGATAGATTCGTATGGAGGGCCATGATCGCCAACGCCATGCTGCAAGGCTCATGATGATGATAGTGAGAAACAGAATCATAATGTGATCTCTTACATATTTGCAACGTCAAAATATAATTATGCTGTTTATTTGACTGTCTTAGCCGTGTGTATTTATATTTATGTTGTTTGTGAAATAATTTCATTTCATAAATATGTCCACTTCAAAAAGTACTGATCGATGACTTTCGTTCAAAGTTCAAATCCTGTAATGTGATTGTAATTATGCTCAGTAGACACTGAATATGTGTAGGCGCTATATGTTCTTTCTTCAAAGCAAATGAAAACAGGTTTGGAAAAAAAAATTCAGAGCAAGGCCTTCCCTTGAGTACATTCGTATCACACAAACGAGATTATAATCAGATAGTTGTTGCAAACACAAGGGATTCACAATAAAAGGAAACAATCGTAGATCAGAAAAATAGTTTAGCGATGATAACAATGTAACATTGCGTAACAAGAACACAAATCTACTGATGATCCTAATTCGCGCTTTCGTTTATAACACTGAAGTCAGTTTGAGACACTTTGGTTCAGCTGAACACAATTTTCCACAGGATTTAAGAAGAAAAGCAATAGAGCATGATTAGATAAGTCTATCTCAAATGGAAACACATCATAAGACGCCGAATGACACATAAGTTAATCGAGAGAGACAGAGACAGACAGACAGACAGAGAGAGACAGACAGAGACAGACAGAGAGACAGAGACAGACAGAGAGTGACAATGACATTGTTTTAACTGTGAAGGCCATCAGCCCATACACATTAACTAATCGAGAGAGACAGAGGGAGAGGGAGAGGAGAGAGAGAGAGAGACAGACAGACAGACAGACACACAGACACACAGAATGACAATGATATGTTATTTCTTAGCAGTAGAGGGTTTTACCTAAAAGCCTTGGATTCAAAGTTGACGCAGTTTGAACCCAAGACCTTTCAACTGGAAAGCCGACTTTTAGTTTTATTCACTTGACATCACTTGACAACTGCGCCCAAGGAGAGAAAGAGAAAGAGAGAGAGAGAGAGAGGGGGGGGGGGGAGCTTGCTTTCGTGAGTGCCCGAAGGTTAATCGGCGAGCGCATAACCTTACGTGTGCCACGTGCGTGCCATATTCGAATGCGTGCCCCCGTGCACCGCGGAATGCGGCTTGATAGCAGTATGGCAATGGCAATGCTTGCAAGCACGTGTGTATGTGTATGTGTGTGAAGAGGTGGAGAGAACGAAACTATCAGTCCTGTCCAGGAGCTGGAAAACAATGCTCGTTTATCGAAAGCACTTTTTTTTTGTAAAGATTTTGGGGGAAATGCGAGTGGAAAGTAATAGTGCCTATGCTTGTCTGAATTGTTTTCGCTCTGACAGTATCAGGCTTTCATCTTCCCCAGTTGTGAACAATCGCCTTCCAAGTACTGCTGGGTACAGTATGAGTAGTATACGCACGCAGTCGCCAGCTGAAGCACACGCTATGCGAAGTCAGCGCAAAAATGAGCGCCTTGACTGTGTGCTGCCGGCTTGACCTTGGAGGTCAAGGCCTCTGGCGACACATTGTCGTCGGCGCTCATGTACCTTTGCCGAGGTTTAGTTTACTACACATATGCGAGAGGGGAGCCATGGAGCAGAGACCGTCACCTCCAGCTGAACCAAACCTCCGTGCACTTTTTAACCTTGACTGTTATTTAGAGATTTATGAACAAGAAATTCGAAGGAGGTAAGTGCGGAGTTAAACTAAGTACTTGTTTACATGTAGTAGTAAAGTTGCAGGTTTTGTGATGCAGAACAGAATATTGACATTAGGCCTATGGAAAACTTTCCACGCCACGCTATTCAGTTTGGCAACATTTGCCGAGGTCATGTCATCACTGTAAGCCAGGATGTCATGTAGTTAAACTAGTGGAGGGCCACTTTATTTTACAACTTTTGGTTTATGACTGGTAGATCAATATATAACATAAAACGCGTATCACTGGCGTCTCCATACTCATGATACTGAATCTTAGGACCTATGATAATCATAATGATTGGTTCGGGTCTCATTCAAATCCTGCAGAAACGATAAAGGCATCCTACAATTTATATAGGTTAATCAGCTTATGAGCCTCTTATCAGGCATGAGATTGAAAATTTTCACGCTTATCAAAAACGAGTATGTGGAAAACTTGATATTTATCTTTAACACGTTTCATTGTGACCTTAACTAATGGAAATGAAGAATCTGTAAAGAAAAATTATATGAGTTTGATAATAGACATAGTAACTGGCATAATTTACTAAAATTAATCATTTATGATTAACATGTATATTATGACTTTAACAAGCAAAAATGATTTTTTCAATAATACAATAACTGGAATATGTATTCTGTAATAACATAGTAAATCTGAAACTATGATATTAGGAACTCTGCAATTAACAAAGTGAAAATTTTTTAGTCTGATTATGTGCAGCTTTTTGTGAGGTTTATTTTCCGTTTTTCACTTTACTGGAGTTGAGTAGTGTGCTTGTTTGTCTCGTCATTTGAAAGAGGACGATTTTTAATCTTTTTCTGTCTCTGTCTGTCTGTCTCTCTGTTTCTCTCTGAACTGTTTTTGTGAAAATGGGCAAAATGATGGACACCAAACTAAAAAAAATTTTTTTACCCAAATTTGATGTATGAAATTGCATGCTGTTAAATATATGGATGGAGCTTTAACACTTTCAAACAGGAAAAAAAAAGTCAAACGATGTTTAGATTATCATTTCTATGCCTTCAGTAAATGAATTGAAACTATGAAAGAAGATTAGACAAGTAAATTTATCTCCCTTGATAACAGCTTAAAATCACCTCCCTGCATAGCATGTAGTACACTTTTTGCGTAAGTTTTTTATTTGTTTATTTGATGTTTTTCTGTGTGAAAGGGTCTGTCAAGTCAGTCCAGTCGATTCTGTTTATGTTGTGTGGCACTTTGACTTCACCCTATCAGTATCACACATAGTAAAAATTCAATTCCACTTGTAGCATAGTACATCCCCTGCTGATGATTTGTTTATTCAGCAAAGATTTGTTTGAATTAGAATCTGTTTATTCAAAAAGCAGTGTATCATTTGGATGATTTTAGTTTCTGTTATTTGTACAGGCTTGAGAACATAATATCAGGTGAAGTGTTCTGTAGATAATTTCTCCCCAAAATGTCTTCAGCAATTTCTGGAAAAGAGCAAGTTAACACTACAATGTTTCCTAAGCTTGGAAACAAACCTTAGCTTTGCAAGTTTTTGTTTGTTTGTTTGTTTTATCCATTGTTGCTTGAAATCGGCTATTTAGCCCAGCACAGTAAAAATTACAAAGACCAAAAAGTCAAGAAAAGTATCTCTCTCATTGCTAAGAAATGCTTTATCATTGCATTAACCTTATATGCACTGGTGTATGAAAACGGGGAAGACTTCAACAACCATCTGGATTGTGGCTGATGGAACCCCATGCATGGAAAAAATGTGGTGAAAATTGCCATTGCACATTGACATATTCACTGTCTTGGCTTGGCAACTGGTACCCTATGACAGACTGATATATGCAAGATTCTTCTTTCAGCCATCGAAAGTCTGCTGTTGGATGTGGGCCTTCCCCAGCTGCTTCCATTCACTTTGTTCCAGCGCTTTTCCTCTCCAGTTCTTATCAAATCCATCTAGGTCGTCTCTCCGTCTAGTTTTCTGTCTTCCTCTTTTGCGAGTGCTGTCTCTTGGTATCCAGAGCGTGGTTTTTGTTGTCCAACGATTTTCCATTCTCAGGGTGAGATGTCCTGCCCAGTTCCATTTCAGTTTGTTGATTGTTTCCAGGATGTTGCGTACTTTTGTTCTTTCTTTGATCCACTGAGCCATTTTGCAATCTTTCCAGGTGATACCAAGCATAATTCTTTCATGCGCTCGCTGCATGGTTCTTATTTCGAAGTGAATTTTTTTCGTTAGGTTCCAGTGTTCTGCACCGTAGGTGATTATGGGCAGAATGCATTGGTTGTACACTTTACATTTCGGGACAGTTGGAATTTTGTCATTCTTTAGAACTGAACTTGTTCTTCCAAATGCTTGCCAGCCAAGTGTTGTATGTTTAATTTCTTCCTCTATTTGCAGGATACAGTTAACAAATACCATTTGATGGTAGGCCATGAAGAAATTAAATTAACCTTGTATGAGATAATGAAGTCTTTGCCATCTTGCTTTAGTCTAACAGTAGTACATGTACAGTAAGTTTGAGTTTTGTTTGTTTATTTGTTTGTGTGTGTGTGTGTTGTTTTTTTAAAGGTAAAGAGTTTCCCATTGTTGTTCATTAGTAAACAAAGTGTCAGAGACCTATAGATTCCCATTCACAACTTCATTGAATGGAACAGTGATTTCACTGGGTCCAGGTCACTAACCTGGTTGATAAGATTGTTTTATCACAAAATGGATGGATGACTTTTTAAAGCAGATTTTACTGGAGGTCACTCTGGAGTCACTTGATAACAGAGGGGCTCAAAAAGTTTGGATCATCTTGAATCATGTTATCGTCCCTGACGGTATCCCCTTTTATTTGTTCACCCACTTCCTGAGAAGAGAGAAAACTTCTTGGTCTGACGTACTCTTCATCTTTACCATTCATTTCTAATTTCTTTTTAAACAACAGATCAGCTAACTTTCCTGATGTTTTGTTGAGTGTTGAGCTGATATCAGAGTAATCTTTTTGAGATGAACACCCAGTAAAACATCAAGAAAGTTCGCTATTGTTTTTGTCCTAAATCTTGTGAATTTTTTCTTTGTTGTCTTTTGTGTTCACTTGAGAAGGTTTGACTGGCTGAAAATTTTGCGTGTCTTTTGTTAATTACATGAGCATTTTCATTCCATTTTCATGTTTTTCTGGTTTTCACTTGGAAATTGTTTGAGGGGGATTTTTTGCACTTGTGTTACATTTGTGTTCCTTCCAAATCTGCCATCAGTTATCTAGCCACCCTAACCTGGCAGACTTCATGAGACTATGTGAAACCCTGTGCGCAGATATGAGTTTTAAATGGGAGAGGACACTATGACGAAGCTGTAAGCTGATACAACCAGAATGGATATATGGTGAAGTGGCGACAAAGAGGCCACTTTTTTTTTGTAAAAGGAGCTAGTCAGGGGGGAATCATTTTATCAGTACAGAAACTCTACTTGTTATGATTAATCAGCTGTTGATTCTAGCAAGTGAGATTGTATCAATCATGTACAAGCTGCATGCTTGCCACTTCGACCACTCCATACTGTTTATCTATCCATATTTTAGTCTTTCTGTACTTAATTAGCAATGTCCGTATACATTTTAATAAAACTTAAAACTGTGAAATTTTTGTTGACAGGTTCCAGTGTTTTCGAGATCTGTTGAACCACATCAACCAGCATGAAGAGGGACTGGGCAAATTCTGCACAGCTCACACCCACTTTGGTGTCCATCGCTTGCCTGACAACAGCATCGTGGTCAGAGAATGGGCCCCTGGAGCTGAAGGCGTCTGTCTGAAAGGAGACTTCAGTGAGTTTGTTTGCTTTTGTTTTTTGATTTATTGGTATGAGGGTTGTGTGTGTGCCTTTGTGTAAGTGTATGAAGAAAATGTGTTTGCAAAGATATCAGCTGTTTATGGATGGGTTTTGATCTGATTTGGGTTGTAAGTCCCTCTTTATGAGTAGACACAGCAGCATATTATAGAGAGAAAGTTACCTGGATGGTTCAGATGTTTACCTGCCAGTAATTAAACTGCAGGATCTAGGTTCATTTACTTTTGAGGCCTTGACTTTTCTCCTCAGTTTGACTGGAAAATCGGACTGAAATGTAGTCTTCGGATGGGGATGAAAAAAGAGTCAGACCCATGTGCCTTCTGGCCTGTGCACATTAAAGAACCCATGGTAGTTGAAAACAATGAAGAGCAGGGCATTTTCCCAGCTGCCATGGCATCAATTATGAGAGATAGGTTCATTTCCCAGGTCTCTTCCCTTAAAGACCAATTAGCTTTCTTGCTTTTGTGAAGTCTTGGTTGAAAAGAATGGGATGATGCTGCATAGCAGGAATGCACTTTCAATGCGGACAGCAGCCGAGTTTCACATGGTAAAATCTATTTTAACAAAAAGAATATGAATGTAGTCTAGTATTTGGATGGGTTGAGGGCCTGATGGGTTGGATGGGTTGTTGCCCATTTGTTCAGTTGTTAGATACTATACTCATAATGCAGGGGTAGTGGGTTCAGCCTTTGGGCAGGCCTTTTTTTTTTTTTATCGGATTGGTAGGATCTTTTTTATTGAGCCATGGAATCAAGACCTGATATTTGAAGGTCAGTCCCAGCATGTATCATTAAAAACTGGCCTGTTAGCTGCCCATCTTAATGTTTCCATCATTCTAGTAGCGTCAGCTTTGTGTTACATAGGTTTCTTTTCATTCACGCCCCCACTTCCTATTTCAAGACCTTGCAAGTCCATAGAGTTTTGTGCAGGCTTAGGTAGTCATCCAGATGATTGCTGGCAGATCTGGGTGGAGCATGTATAGAATTATACGAGTGCAGTGAATCTCTCCTGAACAGATTCAAGCTCCAATCATTTGAAGGCCTGATTGGCAGTGAGGTATAGCTGTCACTTTCTAATCCACTGCCTGGATTTGTACTGGTATGAATCACTCTAGAAATGCCTTGTGTGTGCAGGGTCCTGTCCACTTAGTGTGAACAGTACATGACCCTGTTCAGAGTTGGGCAAGGTAAAGCAAGGGAAAGGAGACACATGGGCACCACAACAATGATGGTCCTACAAAAAAAAAACATTCAGGTTTCTACCACCTCACTCTCCTGTGACTCAGGGTTACAGGACAACTTTTACCAGCCTTTACATTTTTTGAAAAGGAGATGGGGGAATTGTTCAAAATATCAACACAAAGGATGTCTGACTGTGAACAAAATGTCCATGAAGAGATCTCAGCCATTTCTAGATGGATTATTATCAAATTTAGATTATAGACCCCTTCAGTGGGGTTACATGTATACATGTCAAGAATGGAGTGGTCCATATTTGGACTGGAGACTTTGAAGCCAAGGCAGGACTGAAGTTTTATCGGCTGTATATGATGAGTGCACCCCATACTATTCATGAACATGAATTAGCTTTAATGGAAGGAACTTTTCGCAAATTGAACACTGTTATTGTTGTCAGGGGAAGAATATGTATATATATATATATATATATATTATATATATATATATATATATATATATATATATATATATATATATATATATATATATATAATATATTATGAAAATTGATTATTATTCAGCTGTAATAATGTGATTATGAAACACACATATGTACACATATGATGCATGCAAACACACATACACTCACCCACCCCTACACTCACTTATTCATTTACAGAGTCATTCCCTCATTCACACACATACTTATATATATATATATATCTATTCTGCTGTATATTTCACAGATGACTGGAGAATAGAGGATCGCTGCTGGTTCACCCGCAAAGAGTTTGGGCGTTGGGAGTTAAAGATTCCTGCCAATGATGATGGTACATGTCCAATACAGCATCTCTGTAAACTCAAGGTAGTGTGATTAACACAATGATTGTATTGTATTGTATTGTATTGTATTGTATTGTATTGTTTGTGTTGTGTTGTATCATGCATGTAACATGTTTTTTCATTGTGTTATAGTCTGTTGCATTGTACATTGCATACAATTCTTTGCGTTATGTTTTGTCTTGATGCAACCAAACTGTTATATTGCGTTTTGTAGGATGCATATAGTACAGTGCTTTGTGTTTATTGTTGCAGCTATGCTATGTTGTATTGTATATTGCACACAGTATCTATGTCTCATTGTGACAAATTTCCCTTGTAAAAGTTAGGTTGCATTACCTAGGGGGAATGCATGCTGTAATATGATGCCATCCACCTCCACTCTTTATCTATTCCTTTGTTTTGTTTGCTGGTTGCAGTTTCCACATACACTTAAATATATGAGTGGGCTTTTCTGGCGTATGCCCTTTTTTGTTTTTGCCCTGCCATAAATGCAGTCATTCCCTATTTTCGGGAATGTGCATGCTGGATAGTTTTATGTTTTCGTAAGCCACCAAACACTGACATGGTTTGCAGAATCTATGGCATGTGTATTTGGTACTCTGCTTGAAGTAAGTTCAGGCATTAGCAGGTCTACATATACGTAGATCTGGAAGATTGGAGAAGTCTCCACCGTTTACCTACCAGGTAGTACCCACGTGGACTCGGACCCAGACCACCCATTGGAAGACCAGTGTCTTAACCCTCTGACTCCTGCACCCTATCCACCAACTGCAAAAGCTGGTGGATAGGGTGAGGGAGTCAAAGGGTAAAGTTTTTATTTTACTAGCATGGTTGACAATGCGGAATGCTGGTGGACAGGGTGAAGGAGTAAAAGGGTTAACCGTTAAGCTATCACCCCTATCAGTCCTATTGGTAATATATGTATATTTGTATGTCTGTGTTTTCACAACAGTTGAACTCAGGACAATGTTTTTCTTGCCACATGTTCTTTTATCCAGGACCTCTGTCAACAGAACCATTGCTCAGACCGTTACTAAAGATTTAGTGGAACAGAAGGAAACCAGCTGTCTTTTCTTAGAATAGAATAAGAACCCAGAACAACTTGCTTTTTCTTTTACCACATGGCTACAGCTGCTTACAATCAGTTATTATTCTTGATGGTCTTGCTGCATTAATGTATAGATGTGTGTGTATGTGTGTGCATGTGTGGGTTTTTTGTTTGTTTCTTTGTTTGTTTTTCTATCTGAAAGTTAGGCCTACCATTATCATTATAGATATGAAATTGTAATCATGATCCATTACTATGTACAATGCAGCAGGCATGCTTTTGACATGGCTGTTTGTGCCATTCAGATGAAATAAGTTGTAGTAATAGTGTAGCAGCAGCAGCCAGCAGCAGCAGCAGTAGTAGAGTTCTCTAGTTTGGCCAAACATTTGTTGTCTCTGACTAGTAATACATATTCAGGTGCAAAACAGATCTTGTCTCAAGCCAGTGGCAAATTTGTATTTGGTTGGATGGTTTGTTGGTGTGTCTTTTTTTTTCATGGAGACATCTGAAGCTTTATGGGGAGTAGCCTGTCTTGTTTCTGTCTGTTTGGTTCCTTGTTTTACAAATTTGATCAGTAGCATTTCAGTTTTCTTAAAAACAATTAGTTTTGCAAGGTTGCAGCTTTCTGTTCATTCTCATTCATTCTGCATGCGTATGACATGCATTAGTTTCATTTTGCTCTAGGTAATCTTTGGTTTCCAGTTGGTTTCCACATGTAAATTACTCAGGGCAGAAATGTTTGATGTTTCAGCTGGCCATGCGAACAAAGAGGGGCACATTAGAAGAGAGAATATGTCCGTGGTCAAGGTATGTCACACGTCCCAAAGAGTTCCCAGTCTTTGAGCAAGTGTTCTGGGACCCTCCACAAGATCAGGTGAGCTGCATCATTTTAGTTTGCTCTTTGTTTGTTTGTTTGTTTTTGTTTGGGGATTTTTTTTTTTAGAGGAGTCAATTCTTAGTTCTTTTTGTTTGGATTTTGATGAGAGAGAGAAGAAGAGAGAGAGAGAGAGAGAGAGAGAGAGAGAAGTGGTGTGGTGTGTGAGTGTGTGTGTGTGTGTGTGTGTGTGTGTGTGTGTGTGTGTGTGTGTGTGGTGTTGTGTGTGTGAGTGTGTGGTGTGTGTGAGAGTGTGTGTGTGTGTTTTCTCTTTTGGCATTGTTTTTGTTTCTTCCTTTGATATACTGTTCATTTGTTTTTAGTCATCATTTTATGAATAAATGAAATTTATTAATGTTAACTGAAGAGGCAAATTTGTGCTAGCACATGTGTGAACAGACTGTCTTTGTAAGAACTTTTTGTTACTGCTGTTATCAATTAGAGATGTCACTGGACAAATTTGGGTATACATTTGTCTCACTGACTAAAACAGTTATATGTCAAACCTCCAGACAGATGATCCAGGTTCAATTCTGCTCAGTATCTCCTGCCTGATTGGCAAAGGGTAGAGATTTTTCTGACCTTTCAGGTCAGCATGTGTGTAGATCTGTCAGTATCTCAACCTACTTCAAGCATGCAGAACATTGAATATGCATGTTAAAGGTCCTGTAAATCATATTTTTATTGGTGGCTTTTGGAAACCTGAAAATGTTCACCATGCACATCACCAAAGATGGAGCATGCAGACTGTGCAGCAACATGCCACCTGCACAGTGTGGGCAGAATAATGTACATACATGCATTCGAGGAAATAATAATGCAGTAAAGACAGTTTTTTGCTAAACTTTTGATACAGTGTTTGGTTTGATGCAAGATACAATATTGCATGTTAACGCCTTATCAGTATACTAAGCCGTATTGGTGTGTTTCAGTGAAAACAGCATACACAACAATATCTAATAAATCTAAAGTTTTACTGTCATGTTTACATAATGAAAGTCATGAGGATTTTTTGAAAATTCCGTGGTACAACATGGCCTCCCTGTCTCATCCTACTTTCGGTTTCATCTGCTTTTACAGTGAATGGTGACACATTTTTCTGCATCCCCAGCAAATTAGTTGCAGGCATTTCATCATTTTGGTAGACAGTCCTATGTCAATCTAATGTGCACTAAAGAAAATATAAATATCTTTTTAATTTGTTGTGTGTAAATAAGTTTGTGATGTTTTAAACTGGAAGGAATCTGCATGATGTATCAGTTGGATTGTATTAATTTTTGCCTGGCTACATGCGCTGGCTGACCACCAGTGCCAGTGATGACATACATGTAACAGATCTGGTTTGGCTTTTCTTCCTTACCCTTCTTGTCAAGAATTCACACATGTTGCGCAGGAATGCACTAGACTAACACTAAGTGCTCTTGGGGAGGAGTTGTTAGTCGAGATGTGTGGGCTGGAAAACCTGCTTCTGTACCAGTAGGGCTAAATATACCAATATGGCATTAATGGTTGCACTTTAAATGCATTGTATGGTTTGTTTCAAGATCCTTTTTTATTCACTTTTGATATTACGAATGTTTTGATGTTAGGTGCCGTGTTTGAAAAAAAATGAATATGATGACTTGAGATGTCTGTTTTCTGGATGCAGGTATACCATTTCAAGCACCCCCACCCAAAGCGGCCAGTGAGCTTGAAGATCTATGAAGTTCATGTAGGCATCAGTTCATGGGAGGGCAAGGTGGCATCCTACAGAGAGTTTACCAACAATGTGATTCCCAGAATTGTGGATCTAGGTAATACATACGCTTGAATCATCTCTTAACCCAAAAACAAAACGAAAGACAATGCTAACAAAAAATCACATTCCCACCTACTTTACTCAGGTGGCAAAAAATAATTCAGATCAACTGCTAACACAAAAATCATACTTTTAGACAACAAAATTTAAGTTTCACTCACAAGAAGGGCAAAATTTTCCATGCAAATTCCTATATCAATTATATGACTTGATAAAAAATGAACACGATATTGTCAATTTTAGTTTGGGGAAGAAAAAAGAAAAAAAACAACACATCCATCCGCATTGTTCTTTTACTTTTATTACCTGTCCTGTTGTATTTGTCTTTGTATAAGATGATAAAAAAGCAGAAAGTAAAAAATAAGAATGGTATAAAGTACTTAGGTACTTACTGCCCATTATGCCATTGTGTGTTCTGAACCAGCCTCTGTAGAGTATGCCAAGTATGTTTCAGGCCTTGAGGTCTCCTTCTGTTGTTTGTTACCAGGTGTCCTGAGGTCTTCCTTTCTTACATTTTCCTTCTAGTGTCCACTGAAGGATAGTGTTGTTTTACTCTCTTTGGATAATATGAGCAATCAATTTTGGTTGCCCTTTCATGATGATGATAACGACCGTACTCTCTTGATTGCATAGGACAATGATAGTGCATAGGGCAAGTAGTTATTGGTTGGAGATTGTGTTGGGCCGAAGATTCGAATAATTCATCATAGGTTCTTTGTTTGGAAGATTGATAGCTTGGAAAGGTCGCTTTCTGTCATCCTTTAACATTCTGAGCTGTAAAATAAGGTGGAATGGACACAGGTCTGGTACAATCTCAGCTTGCTGTTGGTGCTGTACTGTGGTGGTCTCCACATGTTGTTCAGCATTCTGAAGGTGTTTCTGGCTTTACTAAGATGGCTCTTGATTTCGCTGCTTGCTCTTCCATTGTGTCTGAAAGTGCTGCCTAGGTATGTAAAACTACCTGAAGTACTGTGCAATGTTTCACTGCAGCAGCATTCTGTAATCCTCCTGAAACAATTGTATATTCCCATGGACAATTCCCATCTGTGCAAATATTATGCTTTGATGTTGTCACAGCATCAGAAAATTGTTTGTTCATCTTGTCTCCCATTTGCTCATTTACATAAATGGTAGTCATTTGTCATGTGATCAGTGTGGTCGTCGTGCACCATCTGTTTGGAACTCTCTGCTGGCTCATCTAAGGGATCTGCCAACTCTTTTGCGCTTAGATTTAGCTGGTCACGAAGACCTTTCACTTGATATCATGGTTGCCATATCATGGTTGCCTGTCCACCAATATCTGCTTCCACTTCTGATTACCAATTGTGTGGTGTCATGTAGTCATCCACATGTGTGTGTGTGTTTTTTGACCATAGAATGAATATATGTATTATGGTTGAACATTGTTGGTATGTATTCATTTGTATTTCATTTGCTTGTAAATGTGCCAATATATTCCATCTTCCTATGTGCATTCCAGACATGGATCCTCACTGAATTTGGCAAGGTGAATCCAAGCCAAGGAAATGTGTCATTGCAAGATGCTAAGTATCAGATACAGTGACCAAATCACCAGTAACATGCATACTAAACAATTAGTCAACACTTTGAACCATACAAAGATCTGCTGACTTCAGATACGAAAGGAAAACTACATTTATACGGCCATGTAACGAGATCTAGTGGTGTTTCAGTGTCAGTCCTCTAGGGAACTGTTGAGGGAGGGAGATAGGGGAGAAGACAGAGAAAAAAAATAGTGGACTAACAGCAATGCAGAATGGACTGATAAAACATTTGCAGAGACCCATGCTTTGGCACACTTCCAAAAGAGCTGGAAGAATCTGATGAGCAGTTCTTTAGTACAGCACCTCATTGACTCTTCATGGAGTTAAAGAAGATGAAGAATTCATTTGTGACTGACAGAAGAATTCATTTGTGCGTGTTTATTCCTTTGTATTCTGATGCACATTTATATGTATGATATGTTGGTACTTTTGTATTACACACTGTCTCTTGTAAAGTGTGTAATGCCCAGAGAGTCCAAATGAGTTTGGAGAATAGTGCTATACAAGAATGATTTATTATTATTTTTATTGAATATTTGATGGCAAGTGCTTTACTTTCAATTCAATTACAGGCTTAAAGTACTGATTTGTATGGTTTGATTTGTGTGTGTTGCCAGGTTACAATTGCATACAGATGATGGCTATCATGGAACATGCCTACTATGCCAGTTTTGGATATCAGGTTACCAGCTTTTTTGCCGCTTCAAGGTGATCTACTGATCATTTATACTGACTGTTTTAAATCTCTCCTTCTTTCTACTGATATATGTAATGGGTGAATGAAATGGTGAAACAGTGGCAGTATATCCCATTAGGCATTTGCAGACACTGTAGAAACCAAAAAAATACATGAAAATCAGTCAGAATGCATATTTGATCGGTATAAGATAAGACAAGACAAGACAAGAGCAAATTTTCGGCCAACTGGCCTTTGTCAAGCATTAACAAAAGACAGAATAAATGCCTAAAACTGCGTAGAAAAACCAATACATGGTATGTGAATACTGGTGTTTCTACTCACTTTGAATACATTTATTCTTTGTCTTTTGTTTATGCTCGACAAAGGTCAGATGGACAAAAATTGGTGCCTGTTTCAACTTGTCTTGTCTTGTCTTGTTTATATCAAATAAGTGTTATAATTGATTTTTATGTATTTCTGGTTCCCGTTTGTTTGAATGCTGGCTGTCACTTTGATTAAGATTTTTTTGGACAGTATAGAGTAAAAGTGTTAAAATGTAAAGGCAAAGGTTAAAGGTAAATATGGTTTCTGCTTTACAGTGGAAAGAGGTGGTAGAGACCTGAACTTCTTTCTGGGTTAGCATTGTGTGGGTAATGTTCCTTTCCTATTCCTTGCTGCTTTTCCTTCCCTAATTCTAAAAAAATTGGGTCAAGTAACTATCCACAGCTGGGTAAGCTTGAGGTTACATAAAGTTTTTCACCAGGAAGATTTGCATCCATGCCAGTTTATGCAGTCAGAATTGACGGCAGACCATGCCAAATTATTCAACCAGATAGGAAGACAAGCCATGCCAACTTATAGAGTGTGATAGGAAGACAAGCCATGCCATTTTGTACAGCCAGATAGGAAGGCAAGCCATGCCAAGTTATACAGCCAGATAGGAAAGCAAGCCATGCCAACTTGTACTATCAGATAGGAAGGCAGGCCATGCCAACTTATACAATCAGATAGGAAGACAAGCCATGCCAGCTTGTACAGCCAGATAGGAAGACAAGCCATGCCAGCTTGTACAGCCAGATAGGAAGGCAAGCCATGCCAACTTATACAGTCAGATAGAAAGGCAAGCCATGCCAACTTATACAGATAGGAAAGGAAGCCATGCCAACTTATACAGTCAGATAGAAAGACAAGCCATGCCAACTTATACAGTCAGATAGGAAGACAAGCCATGCCAACTTATACAGTCAGATAGAAAGGCAAGCTATGCCAGCTTGTACAGTCAGATAGGAAGACAAGCCATGCCAACTTATACAGTCAGATAGGAAGGGAAGCCATGCCAACTTATACAGATAGGAAGGCAAGCCATGCCAACTTGTACAGTCAGATAGGAAGGCAAGCCATGCCAACTTGTACAGCCAGATAGGAAGGCAAGCCATGCCAACTTATACAGTCAGATAGGAAGGGAAGCCATGCCAACTTATACAGTCAGATAGGAAGGGAAGCCATGCCAACTTATACAGTCAGATAGGAAGGGAAGCCATGCCAACTTATACAGATAGGAAGGGAAGCCATGCCAACTTATACAGTCAGATAGGAAGGGAAGCCATGCCAACTTATACAGATAGGAAGGCAAGCCATGCCAACTTATACAGTCAGATAGGAAGACAAGCCATGCCAACTTATACAGTCAGGTAGGAAGACAAGCCATGCCAACTTATACAGTCAGGTAGGAAGGGAAGCCATGCCAACTTATACAGTCAGATAGGAAGGCAAGCCCTGGCAACTTGTACAGTCAGATAGGAAGGCAAACCATGCCAATTTATACAGCCAGATAGGAAAACAAGTCATGCCAACTTATACAGTCAGATAGGAAGACAAACCATGCCAATTTATACAGTCAGATAGGAAGGCAGGCCATGCCAACTTATACAACCAGATAGGAAGGCAAGCCATGCCAGCTTATACAGTCAGATAGGAAGGCAGGCCATGCCAGCTTATACAACCAGATAGGAAGGCAAGCCATGCCAACTTATACAGCCAGATAGGAAGGCAAGCCATGCCAACTTATACAACCAGATAGGAAGGCAAGCCATGCCAGCTTATACAATCAGATAGGAAGGCAAGCCATGCCAACTTATACAACCAGATAGGAAGGCAAGCCATGCCAGCTTATACAGTCAGATAGGAAGGCAAGCCATGCCAACTTATACAACCAGATAAGAAGGCAAGCCATGCCAACTTATACAGCCAGATAGGAAGGCAAGCCATGCCAACTTATAGTCAGATAGGAAGACAAGCCATGCCATCTTATACAGTCAGATAGGAAGACAAGCCATGCCTTCTTATACAGTCAGATAGGAAGACAGGCCATGCCAACTTAAACAGTCAGATAGGAAGACAAGCCATGCCAACTTATACAGTCAGATAGCAAGGCAGGCCATGCCAACTTACACAGGAAGATGGGAGGTGTACCTCTGCACCCACAAGGCTTCAGTGAAGTGTATTTTTTGTTAAATATTAGAAATTTAAATAATTTGAAAATGGACTTGCCAGTAAGGTAGCTGTAGTCCTATGGCTACCTATCTTAAAATGCCAGTTGTTTTGATGATTGTCGAAATAGCATTGGATACACAAGATCAAGATCACATTTCTTTGCCATCAGAAGAACTCACAGTGCAGAGCATTTTGAAGACAATCAAAATTGCTGTCTTCCAAAAGACATTTGGTAGATAGGGATGATGCACATGTATTGCTACCTGAATATAATGAATTCTTCGTGACAAATTATAGTTATAATTCAGTGTTGTTGACAAGGGACACCATCATGTTATTTGTTTATTCTGGACATAGCAATACAAAGTAGAGTTCTTTCCCTTAGTCATAAAATGTGCAGATTGTTTCCTTGGATGATAGACCAATCTATATGTTTAAAAGCAGAATTTCTTCTCTGAGTTTAGTTACAGATTTAGCTGTGGCAATGAACACAATTGAACACAAAATTGTGTGCTTTTAGTTGAATTTGTTCATGAAATTGTAGGAGACAAAAAGATTCTATCAGTGATTTTAATGCTTTGTGCAGTGATGAAAAAAACAACACTACCACCACCAGAAAACAGACATTTTAGTGTACACATTTCCAATTTGTTTTTATACATGTGAAACAATGTGACATACATAAGTAGATCAAGTTAATCATGCTGGTTTAGTTTTTGTGACTGGAATTTGAATTGGACAGTATTCAGCAAAGATGCTAGATTACATCAGTAATTGTAAAAGATTCCAAAGAATCAATTTAAAGGCTATTTTTGTAAAGATAACAGTGTGATTAGAGTGATGTAAACATCCTGATTTCATTTTTATGGTAAGAATTTGTGTATGAAAAATGTTTAGCTACAACAATTGAATCATTAATTGCGAACTCTTACGAAGACTCATTAACCCTTTTGATTCCCGCACTCTAACTGTCAACTGCAAAAATTTAACCCTTTGACTCTCTCATCCTATCCACCAGGTTGTAGGTGAGTGAAGTGGTAAAGATCTCATCTTTTCTTGAGCCAGCATTATGAGGGTGGTGCAGATCTCTCTCTCTCTCTCTCCCTCTGTCTCTCTGTCTCTCTCTCTCTGTCATCTGTCCATCTGCCTCTCTCTGTCTCTCTTTTTCTCTCTTGTTCTTTCCATCTTTCTCTCTCCCCCCCCCCCCCCCATGTCTTTCCTTCCCTCTCTTTCTTTCTCTTAGTTTCACTGTCTCCGGCCCTGGGTCAGTTATCTATTCACAGCTGGGCGGACAAGAGGCTGCATGTATAAAGTTTTTCGTAATTGAGTTTTGCATCTGTGCAAACCCATGTTGTTAAATTGGAAGGTCAAAGCTCTACCTCTACATGAACCAGGCATGAAGCAAAGCAATGTGCAGTAGTACAACTGCCATATCACGGTTCAGTAGTGACATATATGGCAATGTAAGAGGTCATGACTTGTGTTGGATCTCGGCCACTGTAGAGTCCCAGCAGTAGCGTAGCCATTCTGGCTTTCTAGGGGTCTTTCTTTTGTTCGCCATCTTTATGGTCTTTGTATGTGAAATGCAGGATCTGCTGCTGCTCCACCATGAAGGGACATCACTGGGTGAGCACCATTCTTGTCTGATGCAGATAACTGTGTAGACATTTGCATTATATTGCATGGTACCATGGTTTGATAGAAAGCGCCTGTAGACCTGGTACCTCTGACTTCAGCCCTGTAGGTTTTCTGAAGGGGTTACCCAACCTGTGTTTAATGGCGAAAAGTTGTTCCCTTTGAGCACAGGGAGCTAGGGTTTAGGCTGCTCTTATCCTCCTGATTGTGTATTAGAATGTACATGGTATTTTCTAGATGTAGCCTATTGCTAGTCAGTCTGGGACTGTGTTCATCCTGGCAAGCCTGGCTTATTTCACATTTAACCTCCATATCTGAAGGCCGTCCACCATCCTCCGCTTGTGACCTGTTGGGTAGGAGATAATTGCCTCACTACCAAAGTTGGAAGTAGTCTTTTCCAGACTAGGTGTTAAAGACGTTGACCTCTGTTGATTGCAGCCGCTATGGAACCCCAGAAGAACTGAAAGAACTAGTGGATGTTGCCCACTCTCACGGTATCATCGTCCTTCTGGATATTGTGCACAGCCACGCCAGCAAGAATGTGGTTGATGGTCTAAACCAGTTTGATGGCACCAATGCCTGCTACTTTCATGATGGAGGGCGGGGAAATCACGATCTGTGGGACTCCCGCCTCTTTGACTACACATCGTGAGTTGGGTTTGCCTTGTTATAGTCAGTTGTACACATTCTTACATAGTGCTATGCTTACCATTATGTTGTTAGCTATACACGTATACACACCTAGACCACACATATACAATTATGCATACATACACTTACACATCTGACCACACATATGCAAACACATACACATGCGCACACACACACACACACACACACACACACACACACACACACAACACACACACACACACACACACACACACACACACACACACACACACACACACACACACACATACACACACACACACACACACACACACACATTCTCTCTCTCTCTCTCTCTCTCTCCTTCTTTCTTCTCATGCACATACACACCCATAACAACACTAGAAAACAACACAATACGAAGAATCACATTGCACAAAAAGAAAGAAAGAAATATACACACACCACAACATTTTTTTTTCCACTTTCCTCTTCAATGTTCCTCTTATTGTCCTTTCCATTTTTTTAAATTTTGTTTATCTCTGATTCAGGAAAAACACTTTCATTTCATGCTCTAAGAGCACACGTAGTGGTACTTTGGGGATAATACCTGTGTTTATTTAATTAATAATGGCTCTTGTTTTTCCTTTCATTGAAGATTTTTTGCCACTTTCCTATTTTGAGTAAGATGATCAATGGTATGATAATTGACATCTTTTGTTTTGGGAAGTATGGTTTTAAATCATGATATTTTGAATGCAAACTTTGCTTCATCACCGTCAACATTTTAATGAAGAAGTGTTTTAGTTACAGGTACTTACTATAGTAAGAGTCATTTGATCAGTTGGTTGGTTGGTTGGTATTATTCATTGGCTTTGATTGGTTGGTTAGTTTGCAGTTATTTATTGGTTTATTTACTCATGTATTTATTGTCTACAGATGGGAGGTGTTGCGATTTCTGTTGTCCAATTTGAGGATGTGGGTTGAAGAATACCACTTTGATGGTTTTCGTTTTGATGGGGTCACCTCCATGTTGTACCATTCACATGGCATGGGTAAGTAACAATAATAGTTAACAGCAGTAGCAACAGCACTAATAGTAATAGTCAGTAGTAGATTAGCAGCAGCAGCAGTGGTAGTAATAGTTTTTGTTGTCATGTGTTAGTAGAAGTTGATGTAGTGGTAGTTGTCAAAATTGTATTCATCATTATGAATTGCTCTTAGTTTGCACTATTCTCCAAACTCATTTGGACTTACTGTGCATTACGCACCATCAGATTTTTAAGTGGAGCACAAAGCTCTCAAGCTGTTAAGTGAACTGATCACATTCCACTATATTGTTGCACACAGTCTGTATCTTTGGTGGGCAAGCATGTTAGGGTGTTTTCATCTATCTATAAGCCAACCACTGACATGACTTAACAGGATTTTTAACAAGCGTATTAAAATTTCTGCATGCATACACACGAAGGGGTTTTAGGCGTGGAAGGTCTGCATGCATGTTGACTTGGGAAATTGGAAATATCTCTACCATTTACCCACCAGGTGGAGGTGTATAAATGGATTGAACACTGGACCTTCCAGTAGGAAGTCTGACATTTATCCACTTGACTACTACACCAGTAATAGTAGTTATGGTATTGTCCAGTCTGTGATAGTTTCTTACCACTGAAATTTCATCTTCCATGACCAGAAGAGTGATTTTGTCTCTGTACAAGAACGCTCACTTTAATGTGCTTGAAGCACGGAGTCCTACATCTGCTTCCAAGATGGCTGCCAGAGGTCTTCCCTGTCTTTGAGGGTCAGCCACTAGTAGTGTCAATAAATATTTGTGGTAATAGTATCAGTAGTGGAAACAACAGTCATAAATAGAGTAACTATAATGAAGATGATGAAAATTATTGGATGAAATCAAGAAGTAACAGTAATAACAACGAAACCAGCAGCATGAGAAAGTGTATGTAAATGGTCATATAAATAAAAGATATTGTTGATTATTAGATGATAAGAGTTGATAGTGATGATGGCATAATTAATTTATAGTTTCTGGATGAGTAGATGTTTTGAGTGTGTGTGTGTGTGTGTGTGTGTGTGTGTGTGTGTGTGTGTGTGTGTGTGTGTGTGTGTGTGTGTGTGTGTGTGTGTGTGTGTGTTGTGTGTGTGTGTGTGTTGTGTGCAATCTTTAAATATAAACTGTCTAGGAAATGCTTCCACAAGTAATACTAACAGACTTTATGACCATGTTTGATCTTCGCATGAATTGTAAAATATTCAAGTCTTAGGGAAATGGAGGTGATAATTGATGATATGTAATTTAATTTCTATACGTAAATTATACAGGTCATGGGTTCACGGGTCACTATGATGAGTACTTTGGCCTGAACACAGACACCGAGTCCTTTGCCTACCTGGCTCTGGCCAACTTCATGTTGCATCACTTCTACCCAGACTTTATGATCACCATCGCTGAGGTGAATAGATGCACAGTCAATCAGTCAACTTTTTTTATTTCTTTTATCTCTCCACTTGTACCACGATTGTGATGAATGATGATGTTGTGGTGGTGGTTATGGTGGTGATGATGATAGTTGTATAAGCAGTAGGCGTAAGAATGTTGATGATGATGATGTTGATGAGGAGGATTGTTCATATAGTGTGTGTGAGAGATAATGATATAATAATGATGATTGTGTAGACATGGGTATGAGAGTATAATTGTGACAGTGAGTGACATGGATGATAATGATGAAGATGATAGTTATGATGTGTATTTTCAGGAGGTGTCAGGCATGCCCACTCTTGGCCGCCCAGTGGAGGAAGGAGGGTGTGGGTTTGACTATCGTCTGGCCATGGGACTGCCCGACATGTGGATCAAGGTATATACTCCCATCATTTTTTTACATTCATCATCATCATCAAGTGCCTTGCCACATGGCGTTGGCGATCATGGCCCTCCATATGCATCTGTCCCTTGTTGCCGCAAGTACATCTTCCACCCTCTCTGTCCTCAGCCACTCTGCAAGTCAGTCGAATATTTTTTCCCTGGGTCTACCTGGTGCTCTCTTTCCCTCTAGCTGTTGCCTGTCTTTTCCTAATCTTCCTTATGAATGATCTTCTTGTGTCTGCCTTCGTCAGGACTGTCTTGTTTGTTTTCTTTGCTGTCCATGGAACTCTCAACATTCTTCTTAGAAACCACATCTTGGCTGCCTCAATCTTGTTCTGGCTTTGCTTGTTGACTGTCCACGCCTCACAATCGTATAACGTTATTGGTTCTATATAACATTCAAGAACTCTCTTCCTGATGTTAGTTGATAGGCATTTGTTGGTAAGAATGCTTTTCATCTTCTTGAATGCTGTTTTGGTTTGGCCGATTTTGCTGGCTGTTTCTGATGTGCATTACAGATTTATATTTTGTAAGTACTTTTTCATCTGCAGTTGTTGCTTGAGTCCAGTCCCAGTCTGCAACATAATTCTGGCCATGCACTGCCCATCTTAACTCTTTGGCTCCCACACCCTATCCACCAACTACAAAAACGTAACCCTTTTGACTCCCTTACCCTATCCACCAGCTTCCTGCAGGAAGCTGGTGGATAGGGTGAGGGAGTCAAAGGGTTAAGTTTTCGCTTTGCTAACATGGTTGGCAGTGCAGGATGCTGGTGGACAGGGTGCAGGAGTCAAAGGGTTAATGCTTCAGTCAGTGTAGTGGTATCAGCTCATGGTTTCATAGGTCCCATTCTTCCTCTACCCATCTTCCCATTTCAGGGTTGCCAGCACAGAGGGTTTTATGAAGGCTTAAGGAACCTGCCAGATAAGTACTAGCAGATTTGGACAGAATGCATGTGGAACTGTCCTTGTGCAGTGAATCTCCGTTGAACAAAAATCAGACCAAACTTGGAACTCACCTGCTATAGCTATCTTCTTTTAGTTGATAGCTTTCGGTTTTGTCCTGAGACATTTGTCAGACTGTGTGTCTTCTCCAGGTGACATGAGCAATGTATGCATAAATTCTAAACACTGTATTCAAGGATGGACTGTGATGCAGAATTTTTAACACCTTACAGATTTCCGCCCTCTACCACAGGGAAGACAGTACAGAGCACCACAAGACAATATACACAGTCTGATGAAGACATTGAAAGGATACCAAAACTAGCAGTTTAACAAAGACGATTATTGCGGATGAAAGAATAGTTTAATATTGTAAATGGGGGAGTCGGGGAAACGACATGTGTACTTGGAAATATTGTTTGTATATTCGTTTTTGTGTGTGTTTACATACCACATTGAACCCTGTGGAACATCTTTTAGGTGAATGTGCCTGTGTATCCTTTAAATTACAAATAGATTGATTACATATACAACTGTTTCAATTCCAGCACTCACATCCTTAACCTTTGTTTTTTTAACTTTATCAGTTGTCTGTAAGTTTTTCTTCCGTCATCTAATCCTGCAGTGAGTATGGTTGTTGTGGGGGACTGATGGGATTCTGCCACACACAGAATCCTCCCTCTCTGCCTTTGGGGTATGGCAACAAGTAAGTTAGGCATGTTGCGGTTGACCCAGTGTGTGATATTTGATACTCAGCTTTTTCCGCTCTTGACCTCAAAGATGACTTGCTTCGAGTGTACTCTGAAGGGTTGTCTTGGAATTGCGTCATTTCACTATTGCCAGAAGCGGTTCCTTTGAAACACCAGGATGCATGTTTTGTTCAGTCAGTACTCATCCTACAAAGAATCAAATATGTATGAAAACTGTGGATATTTATTTATAAGCCCAGTGGATCCACAGTAAAATTAACAAATACTTATGTGCTATAAAGTACTGGCCAGTGATCTTGACACTTGATGTTGCTCTGTTACTTGCAGCTGTTAAAGACAACCAAGGATGAGGACTGGGACATGGACAAGATTGCTCAGGTTTTGCTAAACCGTCGCTGGTCAGAACCATGTATTGCATACGCTGAGAGCCATGACCAGGCCCTGGTGGGGGACAAGACCATCGCCTTCTGGCTGATGGACAAGGAGATGTATACCCACATGTCCATGGTGTCCGACAACTCCATCGTCATCGACCGTGGGCTGGCTGTGCACAAGATGATCCGCCTCATCACCATTGCTCTGGGAGGGGAAGGTTACTTGAACTTCATTGGTGAGTGGTGCTGTCTGTATTTTGAGCCTTGCGTGAGTCATGTTTATTGCTGATTTTCTACTGAGGCTGGTTTATAGTCAGGAGAGTATAAGCATTTTATAACTTGTGTTATAATAATAATAATAATTACAATATTTATATAGCGCAAAATCTTGATAAAATCAAATCTAAGCACTGAAGCAGACACACACGCAGGCACGCACGCACGCACACACACGCACGCACACACACAGACACACACACACACCCACACACACGCATGGCTATAAATGGGGAGAAAGAATAAAAGCAATAAAAGCAAGAATAAAAGCAATGGAAAATTATAGAGAGCATAGCATACAATTATATATTATAACCATGTGATTCCCTCCGAGCGGAGACAGGCTGCAGAGAGGGGGGGGGGGGGGTTGAGTGAGGTTAGGATTTTATGCGGAGGAGAAAAGGTGAGTTTTGAGAGCGGACTTGAAGGAGACAAAAGTAGGTTGCTGACGGACTGAGAGAGGAAGTTTGTTCCAGGAGAGTGGACCAGAAACAGAGAAGGCTCGTGGACCATAGGTATTGAGCTTAGTGCGTGGAAAGCGAAAAGTCAGAGGATCAGAGGCAGAGCGGAGGGTACGTGAGGGAACATAGATCTCAAGTAGGCTTGACAGGTAATCGGGGGCTGCGTTATTGAGGCTTTTGTAGCACATGGTGTCTAGTTTGTACTGTATGCGCTTTGATACAGGGAGCCAGTGAAGTTGTGCCAGGAGAGGAGATATGTGGTCAGCTTTTTTCTTTTTGAGTACAAGGCGTGCAGCATTGTTTTGAATGCGCTGTAGGATGTGAATGGTGGAGGCAGGAAGACCAGACAGGAGTGAATTGCAATAGTCAATGCGAGACATTATGAAGGAGAGAACGAGTTTTGCAGTTGTTTCGACAGAGAGATACTTCCTGATCAGCTTTATACGATGGAGATGATAGTAGCAGGATCTGGCAGTTTGAGAAACAAAGTTGTTCATGGAGAGGGTAGAATCAATGCAGACACCAAGGTTTTTAGCTGAATCAGAAATTGGGACTGATGTGTTACATAATGGGAGAGAAAGAGGAGGCAGCTGAGAAAGTTTCTGACGGGTGCCAATGAGGATAGCTTCTGTTTTGTCGTCATTAAGCTGAAGTCTATTGTGTGTCATCCAGTTCTTAATGTCCGAGTAACACTCAGTGGTGCGAGTCAACAGGCGCTGTATATTATCAGGTGAGTCACTGTCTTGAAGTTGGGTGTCATCAGCATAGAAGTGGTGTTTTATAGAATGGGAGTTGATGATGGTGGACAGGGGGGAGGTGTAAAGAGTGAAAAGAACAGGGCCAAGGACAGATCCTTGTGGAACACCACAGGTCAGGTATGCAGGTTGAGAGTAAGTGCCATTGATGAGAACGGTTTGTTTTCTGTTTGATAGGTATGAAGTGAACCAAGACAGAGCAATGTCAGAGATGCCAAAAGTATGATGAAGTCTAGAAAGGAGAATACCATGATGAATGGTATCAAAGGCTGCAGACAGATCAAGGAGTGTGAGGAGAGAGACTTTGCCAGTATCAGTTGCAAGGAGGAGATTGTTATCCATGGATCTTAATCTTCTCTGTTTTTCTAAATGTCTGTGTGCCTCTTTTTCTGTATGTCTCTCTTTTTCTGTCCATCAATCAGTCAGTCTTTCTTTCTGTCTATCTCTTTCTGTCTTCTGCTTGCTTGTCAACTTGTCTGTGTGTGTGTCTGTCTGTCTGTCTGTCTTAGATCACAATCATTCAATTTAACCAGCTCTCATACTGACAAGTTAGGCTGAATGAGACCACCCATACAGACAGTGGAAAAAAAATTTTGTCTAACACTTTATGTGCCTCTTCTAATTTGTTCAGGCAATAGGTTGTCGTTCTTATTCAGACAATGGGTTGTCATTCTTATTCAGACAATGGATTGTCGTTCTTATTCAGACAATGGGTTGTCGTTCTTATTCAGACAATGGGTTGTCATTCTTATTCAGACAATGGGTTGTCGTTCTTATTCAGACAATGGGTTGTCATCTTTCCTATTCAGGCTATAGGTTGTCGTTCTTATTCAGACAATGGGTTGTCATTCTTATTCAGACAATGGGTTGTCGTTCTTATTCAGACAATGGGTTGTCATTCTTATTCAGACAATGGGTTGTCATCCTTCCTATACAGGCAATGGGTTGTCATCTTTCCTATTCAGAGAATGGGTTGTCATCTTTCCTATTCAGACAATGGGTTGTCATCTTTCCTATTCAGACAATGGGTTATCATCTTTCCTATTCAGACAATGGGTTGTCATATTTCCCATTCAGACAATGGGTTGTCATATTTCCTATTCAGACAATGGGTTGTCATCTTTCCTATTCAGGCAATGGGTTGTTGTCTTTCCTATTCAGACAATGGGTTGTTGTCTTTCCTATTCAGACAATGGGTTGTCATCTTTCCTATTCAGGCAATGGGTTGTTGTCTTTCCTATTCAGACAATGGGTTGTTGTCTTTCCTATTCAGACAATGGGTTGTTGTCTTTCCTATTCAGACAATGGGTTGTCATCTTTCCTATTCAGGCAATGGGTTGTTGTCTTTCCTATTCAGACAATGGGTTGTTGTCTTTCCTATTCAGACAATGGATTGTTGTCTTTCCTATTCAGGCAATGGGTTGTTGTCTTTCCTATTCAGGCAATGGGTTGTTGTCTTTCCTATTCAGACAATGGGTTGTCTTTCCTATTCAGACAATGGGTAGTCATCTTTCCTATTCAGACAATGGGTAGTAACCTTTCCTATTCCGACAATGGGTAGTCATCTTTCCTATTCAACAATGGGTTGTTTTCTTTTCTATTTAAGAAAGTTGTCTTCTTTCTTAATTAAGCGGTAGGTTGTCTTCTTTAATTAAGCAATGCGTTGTCTTCTTAATTAAGCTATGAATTGTCTTCTTTCTTAGTTAAGCAATGGATTGTCTTCTCTTCTGTTCAGGCAATGAGTTTGGTCATCCTGAATGGCTGGACTTTCCCCGCATCGGCAACAATGAGAGCTACCACTACTGCAGACGACAGTGGAACCTTGTGGATGACCAACTACTCAAGTACAAGTTCCTCAACAATTTTGACCGTGATATGATCCACCTGGAAACCCGCTACAACTGGCTGAGCAACAGACAGGTATGTTGATCTTTTTGTGAAGAGGGAGGGATGAGGTGGGGTTTGAGTGATTTGATTTTAGCACAGAGGCATGGGTTCATTCGTCCAAGCAGGCCACATTTTTTGGTTTTATGCTGGCTGGAGAGCTGTGGACTCAAGGTCTCATGTAGTGAGTTCATCTTATTGTGTGACTTAAGAGTTGGCTTGTTCACTGCCCTCTTTAATACTCTGATCATTCTGGTAGTATCAGTGTTTAATAAGTCCTGTTCCCTTCCCTATTTCAAGATCTTACTGGCACATGGGTTTTTGTGGAGGCTCAAGGGATCTGCCAGATGGTTACTGTCAGCTTTATGTGGTGCACATGTAGAATTGTCTTGAGTGCTATGAGTTCTTCATGAACAAAGTATCAACTCTGTGATGTACTTATCAACTGCAAGTGTTTCACCATGGGTTGGAAAAGACCCTGAGATGGTGTGTTCTTGAGCTCTTTTTAATCTTTGGTATAAAAGTTACATGCTTGAAATAGACTGAATAATAAAGTTGTACCTGGATACATCTTGTTTTGCTTTTGCCTTTAATTGTAAAGTTTTTATTGCAAAGAAAAGAACCTTTATTGCAAGGGGAAAAGAAAATGAAAAAAAATGTATGTGGACAAGGTATGAAAAGACTAGGTAATGTTTGTGTTCATAACTGACATGAACAGAGATTGACAAACATGTACGTACCACCTTGCTTCATGGGTAAAAAAAAGACCCATACTTTTCACACAGGCAATATTTATGCATGTATACGCTCAGCGCTTAGATTTGATTTTATCAAGATTTGCGCTATATAAATAAAATATATTATTATTATTATTAATATTTGCCAGTTTACCTTCCTGTGTTGTGCAGCTGAGAGTGCACATATGTTTTCCTTTAAGTCTGGATTATTCCATGGATTATTCCATGATCTCCACAAAACATATTACAGTGACGAAACTTGAGACCATTCAAGTGGTTTTCCTGCTGTTTGAAAGTTATGGTGTAAAACCTGTGATGAAAACCATAAATTTTCTCTACTGATTAATGTGTTGCTAAAGGAGAAGACTGCAGTATTAGTGTGAAGTGTGTAGAGACTTTGCTACTCTTAATTCAGCTTTATGAGAAAGGGTCTTTCTCCCTTCTTGCTTTACTTTCCAAAATCATGAAATGGTGAGGAACTTATTCATTACTGGAACTCGCACACGCTTTCGTTTTATTTATTTTCATTCAGGCTTGCCAGTCAAATTTGAATTTGTGCAGTTAAAGTGGCAGGCACTTTTGTTTTATTTTGTTAAGTTCAGGCTTGCAAGTCGAGTATAAATCTATGTATTTAAATGATAGGCACTACTTCTAAGCCATCCAAATTACATTTATCTGAACATTAATTTTGTAGTAAAAACGTTATGCACATAACACTCGGTGTTCTGAACAAGTGATTGCTAATTTTGGGGAAAAAAAACATACATATTTTATTCAGTGTTCTGACTATACTCTGACTGTTCTGACAGTGAGAAAACACTGAGCAAGAAAGATCAGAAACTGATAATTGAAACAGAAAGTATACCATTTTCATTTGTTTGTTTGTTGCTTTTTTATTTTGTTTTTTGTTTTTTGTTGTTATTTTGATGTTCCTTTGGAGTAGAAGTGTCTAGCATTAAGGATGAGGTTTGATGAAGCTGTATTGTTATTGCTTCAGTCCTCTTTTATGATTTTGCACTGTCATACCAGTTTTACTCTGTTGCAGTTAGAATAAATATGAGGGTACCATGACAAGGAAGTGGTTGCTTCTATGTTAAAAAAAAGGAAGACTGAGTTAATATTGAACAGTATGTTTTGAGATAACTTGACATTTGAAACAAGTTCTTCTGCAGCAAAGATTGTCAGTGATAGAGTGCAACAGACAGTAATGTCTATGCCTGTATGCCTATATGATGTAAGGTTTCACTGTATTTCATTTATGATGAAAGTGAATCAGCTGGTAGTTTTGATTGAAGCTATGGTTTTGTTGTTGTTGTTGTTGTTTTTATTGTCGTTTATTTCCTGGGAGGAAAGTGTTTTTGTTGTTTGGTTTTGTTTTTGTTTTCTCATGATTTTGTTTTCCTTGGTGCATGCAGTTTTGTTTGTATGATTTTGATTTTGACCAATTAGTATTGGTTAGATTGCCTTAAAAACCCTTTTTTTTATTTGTTTTGTTTTGATTTGGTTTGGTTTGGTTTAGTTTAGGTGCTGTGTGTGTGTGTGGTGTGTGTGTTGTGTGTGTGTGTGTGTGTGTGTGTGTGTGTGTGTGTGTGTGGTGTGTGTGTCTTCCCATTTTGTGGTTATGTAACATGTATGTATACATGTATGTGTGCGTGCATGTGTACACAAGTATAATCCTTTATCATATGTAAATCTATATGCAAATGTTGATCTTGTACTCACAACACAGTAAAATAAGAAATGAAAACTTCCATTGTACAATTATAATGATAGTGATAATGATACTGATATTTTATTTTTCTGCAGTAGGAATTATTAGCTAAAAGACATTTTTTCAAACTTGCCTTGGGGATGTGGGGGACTCTTTCAATATAAATAGTATCTCCACCTTCTGGAAATTCTGCATAAGAAATTTTCTCTTTTCTGTCAGCTCTTTGTTTCTGCCTTGCTTGTCCATTCACCCGTATGTGTTACATGTTTCTGTTAGGATTGATAATTAGGTACATGTATTCACTGTACTTGCTCATTGATGCATGTCTCATTTTGTGTTGTAGAACTACGTCAGCATGAAGCACAATGATGACAAGGTGATTATCTTTGATCGTGCGGATGTACTGATGTTTGTATTCAACTTCCATCCCTACAAGAGCTTCACTGACTACAAGATTGGTGTCAAGACACCGGGCACGTATCCTTGGTACCTTGTGAAGTTAGTTGGGTGTTTGTCACTATTAAGGTGGCCATGTTAGTTCATTTCTGTGGCTTCATATACTATACCATGTCGGACTGAATATACTACAGCACCAGTAGGTCACCCTGTCTTGGCCTGATTTAGCAGTCAATGCTCACCTGTTGGTGTCAACGGGTTTGGTGTCAGCCGCTGCACATTTTGACACCACCATCTCCCTCCAGGCCTCTCTATCTTGACTTTTGTGGAAAATTTCTTGAATATTTAGGCCACTGATGTTGGTTATGTTATCGATGTATGAGATTGGAAGTCTGCCTTTCTTTCTTTTGCCACTGTTTTTCCTTGAAAGATGGTTGCCATGAGGTCTGTGTTCTTGCTTCGTGACACATGGCCAATGTATTTTAGTCTTCTCTTGGTGATGTCTGCTAGTATTTTTCTGGTGGTATCAAGTTCTTCCAGGATGCTTTCATTAGTTCTTCTATCTGTCCATTTGACATGTAATTGTCTCCAATAAAATCACATCTCTGCTGCCTCAATTCTTCTGCAGTCAGTTTTTCTCAGAGTCCAGGCTTCGCAGCCATAAATCATGACTGGCTAGGAATGTGTATGGCAGACAACAAACTGAAAATCTCTTTCAGACTGGGCAGGTATATAGCACAGAATGGACTGAAAATCTCTTATAAGAATCACAAAGTATTATTCTTATTGCATTATGGAAAATTACCAAGTTTGTGCTTACCTATCAGTGTAGTATTAAGTTTTTCAGATGATGACTTCTTGTGCCACATACACCCGAACATGCATACGCAATGCATGCTCATAACCCTACACACACTTTAACATGTATAATTTGCATTTATGCCACTTTAGGTTCATTTTGACAGTGACGCAACAATTTTGAAAAGGTGAACAGGCATCAGAGGATTAATGATTTCAGATTTGTGTCTGGTGCCCGTAGTTTAACTTTTTGGGACCAGATCATCTTGCTGTCTTTGACATATCAGTCTTATGAATCTTCAAACACCCCCTTTCTTCCTTCCTGTTTTCACCAAAAATGTACACTTTTGAGCATCACAACCACTGCTGTTCATTGTTGCACTCTCTGTCATTATGTGGCCACATCTTGGCAAATGACAAATAACATTGTGCTCAATTGTGCCGAGAAAAATTATTCCTGTTCTTGTGCATTTACACATATATGTTTTTTAACTTTTCTTATTCATTTTTTGTTTTACAATAGACAGACATCAACATACATTGTGGTGCTGAAAAATTATTTTTTACACACAGCAAAGGCATTGTGGACATCTGACAACATACAACACGCAGAACATATGTAACAATATTTCGTATGGTGGAGCTTTTAACAATTTGGCTCCCACAGCCAATCCACCAGCATCCTTCATTGTGAACCATATTAGCAAAGCAAAAATTTAACCCTTTGATTCTCTCACCCTATCCACCACCTTCCTGCAGGAAGCTAGTGGATGGGTTAAATGAGTCAATGGGTTAAGTTTTTGTGGTTTGCAGGTAGGGTGTGGGAGTCAAAGGGTTAAAGTGAACATTAAGATTTAAGTACATTTAAGTGTATTTATAATTTAACCAACATTCCTGCCGTTTGTCAGTTTTTCACAAGTATTTGTATGTGGTGAGATAAGAACAGGATTGGTGAAACTACATTTTCCCCTCTTTAACATGTTGTCAGGAGAGGCCTTGAAATACTCTTTTACTTGCAATTTCTCTTTAGCTTCATGGGGACAACCCCCATAGGGGATGTTGTCCCTGTACCCCACCAGGGCCTAAGCAGCTCCTGGCCTGTTTCAGAGGATTGGACTTCAAGCTGTTCTGATGTCTGGATGAAGGGTAATGTTTTATGGAGGTTTATGTAATGCATGTATAAATGCTAATTGGTGACTTTCCTTGATGTGGAGCTAGATACCGCATTGTGCTGGACTCTGATGAAGAACAGTATGGTGGACACAAGCGACTGGACCACAACACCGTCTTTCACACCTTTAACGAACCCTGGAATGAGCGACCATGTCACACTTACGTGAGTGTCTGTGTCTGTGTGGGAAGGGAGGAGATGGGCAATACAATAGGGAGTATGCACCAAGATTACTGCTGATGTTAATAATGTATAGTTGATTGTGTGTTGCATTTTTTTCTACATTCATTGTGTGAATGGGTAGTGTGGCATGTGAGATCACATGACCAGACAGAGCTAAACAACACATTTGTGAGAAGGAAATGTGTTACTGATTTTTTTCTGGCACATTTTTGGTCTTGACACACATTGATTTTATTCCTTTTTTTTTCACTGTGATTCTTTCTCTCTGTGGAAATGAGGATATAACTGCCATAAAACCTTGTATGTAGAATTTTGTACTGTATAGTTACAGTAGTCATTGGCATATCTCTCCATTTAGAGACAGCATCTGGGAAAGACTACCATTAACTTGTTAGTGGGTGACCAACCCCTGTTCAGCCCTTTGCAGGGCGGATGGCCTTCAAATGTGGAGTTTAACTACTAAAAATGTTGGGCTTGCCTGGACAAATAAGCAGGTCTGAACTGACTGGTTATTATATCTATCAAGAGGAGTGGGGTGGCGCTTAGCAAGATCACACAGAAAATATCCTATATGTCCTATGACAGAGCCATAACCTTTTGCCCTCACAGAGTAGATTTTTCTGCCATGAGCTGAAGGAAGGATAACCCCTGCAGAAAACCTGGAGAGCTGAAGTCAGAAGTACCAAGACATATGCACCTTCTGACAGACCATGGTACCAAATAATATGATGCAAATGTCTGCATAGTCAGCTGTATTAGATGAGAATGAAGCTCACCCATTGAAGTCCTTACACAGAGGAGCATCACTGGATTCTGCATCTCAGCAGGATCCATCTTCAGGTCAAACTGATGCCTTCACTAACATGACCTGCATTTGGGAGGACCAAAGTGCTGAATGTATATTGCAGTGATGTCACCTCTGTCAGGTGGAATGATAGAAGACATGGCGACTGGTAGGAGTTGGAGAGAAAATGTATAATCATCAGCAGTTGTGGCCCGACCATGTAGATGGCAAAAAAGAAGGAAAAAAAGAAGAGGAGGAGGAAAAAGCACAAGCAGACATATTTTTCTCTAAATATTGATGGATATAGTTTATATCTAGATAATGAACTTACTGACCACCAGACTGACTGCACAGTGATGGGGTAAGGTGTGTCTGTGTGCAAGTGCATGGACTGCAGGATAGTGGTAAAGGTGTGTCTGTATATGGGTGTACAGACTGCACAGTGGTGGTCTCTATCTGTCTGTCTCTGTAAGCAGGTGTGCAAACAGCAGTGCTTGGTGAGGTGTGTCCATATATGCAAGTGTATCAGGCAGAATGATCCACAGATTTTTGAAGATTAATGAACTGACTGCGGATTTGTCTCTGGCACTGGTGGTATCACTGTTGCACATGACCATATTCTTAAGTGATATTCTTATAGAGTTTGCTCAGAAATCATGCGTTACGCTTTTTCATTTAGTTGTCGGCTTTTCACTAGTGTTTATGTTTGTGGAATGTTCTCGGTTGGTGAAACATTTTACCACTTTTTTTTTACTTTAACATGCTGTTGTGAGAATCCATGAACCCTGTAATGAGGCATTGCCCCTTTTCCCCTCCATGATGTGGGTGGCCTCAGGGCCCTGGCTTATTACAGGTGATTGGATGTCAGACTATTTTGATACCTGGTGCATAGGCTGTGCAGTGATGATAAGTGTGTGTGTGTATGTGCAGGTGTACATTCCCAGTAGGACTGCATTTGTGCTAGCCAAGTGTGACTGAAGTGTCCCTGAGTGAAACCATGGGGTACTACAGTGTCTGGATCTCTGTGAACGGGACTGCCAATCTGCTGCCAACAGTATCACTTGCCCTTCATTATGTGTGTTTTTCACATTGGAACAAACTTTTGTCATGTCTACTCCTGATTTCTTGTTATTACAGGCTGAATGTATGTGTGGTTCAGATACAACCACACAAAAGCACACACTTGCATGCACATGAATACACACACACCAATACACAAACAACATGTATAAGCATAGCTGTACTAAAGTATTTGTCATGCATTAATAACAAGAACACGATTATGTGCATACACTCAGACTATGTGTATCTAAGTAATTGTAATACATTAAATAACAAACGAACACGCATGTATGTGCATACACTCAGACACTATGCATGCATGCACACAGATATAAAGATTTTGTTTTAGATCACCTCAGACTTTGTTTACATTTGTTACTTTCTGCTGTTTGATTGATTGATAGTTTACCTACGTAGTTTACAGTATCTGACCTCTGTTATGAAGTATCGAGCAGAACATTTTAGGTCATCTGTATGTTGAAAAGCGCAGTTGTTCATGTATATTTAATACAAACTCCCCCATTTCCATCATAAACATATAACAGTCAGTATATTGTTGATGTACTTATCTTCAGTTTAGAGTTAGTTCATAGTTTGTTCAAGAGAGATGTTTCACACTTGTATGTTTACATATGTGCTCCGTCCAGATCTGCCAGCAGTTATCTGGCAGACTTCCCTGAAGCAGCATGAAACATTATGCAAAGATAAGGTCTTGAAATGGGGTCAGGAGAGAGTGACCTATGAATCACTGACACCTCCAGAATGATGGAAACATTAAGATGGGCAGCTTACAGGCCAGTTTTTTAATGTTTGTGGCAAGATATCAGACTTCATGTCCATAGCTTTATCAAAAGAACTAGACTACAGTAAAGTTCGGGCTATTGGGCGCAGCGGTATATAAGGCGCACCCACTAATTATAGAAAAATTTAATATATCACATAAGCCGCACTGTTTAAAGGCCACACTTTTTAATGGCCAGGTCGATCGCCTTCAACTTGAAGGCTGCTTCATAGGCATTACGTCGCGTTTTCGACATGATGAGGGTGTACACTTGAGCAGAGCAGATCAGAATACCGATCCAAATGCTTCAATGTGTGGGATTTGATTGAAAAACCTGAACAGTTAACAGTTAACTCTTTTACGTGAACAGTTAACACTTTAACATGGAGCTCACCGAAAAATTCATAAACGCTAAACACAATTTTGGTGAGTTAAAGAGAAGCGAAGAATATACGAGAACATGACGCTCCTGGGATCGGGAAAAATCCGCAAATAAGCCGCATCTTTTTATAAGCTACAGGGGTTTAAAGTGTAGAGGGGGAGAAAGCCGCGGTCTCATAGCGCATCGAAACTTTACGGGTATGGATACTAAATGAAACTACTAATTCAAAATTCGTGAGTAATAGTTCAAAGATAATTTCAGTGAAAGAGTACTTAACAACTATTTCTTCTTTATTCTATTTGCTTTTCCTTCTGAATAGTGGGTTTTTTTGGTTTTGTTTTTTAAAATGTTTTGTATGTATGTTCTTTGGCATGCATGATGCAGCCATGATGTAACTGCACGATCTGATACTCATGTTTTGGTGGGCATGCAGGTGGTTGTTCCTGTGTTTCCATAAGCCACCTAATGTGGATATAGCTTACAGTGTCTTTAACATGCATGGTTTATGTTCTGCGTGCGTTTTCACGCAAAGGGGTTCGGACAATTACTGTTGTGGACATCTGTTGAACTTGCAGATGAGAAAAGTCTCCACCATTTACCCACTAGCCTGTTCCAAGGCAGGATCAAACCCAGACCTTTCAGTTGGAAGTTCAGTACTCTGACAGCTGTTATGCCATTGGTTTGTGCATTTGATTGTGTATCTGTATGTGTTCATATTCATGTTCAAGTCCACATTGTTTACAGCCCAGCCGACTACTAGAGCCATATCAGGGCTAACACCACATCAAAGTCTGTATGTGTATGCACACACTTGCCAACATTTTCACGCTTGTTTGTAAGTACACATGCGCTCAGCATGAACACACATACATTTCATGCTGCATCTTGGCACAGACAGTCAGCATCAGTTGTTCCAGTTTACAGTTATGATCTTTTTTTCTTTGCATTTAAGAATGGGTATAATTTTTGTTATACAGATAAGTAGTTGTACATAACTTGTTGCATGATTTTGTGCACACAAAAAGCTGTCTACTTGTTATTGTATATATGGTGAAATGTGCTTAATCTGTTTGCATTGTTTTATGCACAGGAAGATTGAGAGAATAGTTCTTTAAATGTGCCAATTTTACCTGTCTGTTTCAATAAAACCTAATTCTTACTGTGGCAATTATGACTCGATTTGAGGGGTTTTGACATTGTTAAAAAAAATGGTAACAATAGCTTGTTTGTGGTGTGCCATTGGCTTTCATAGTCATTTTCATTTTGCCCTGTTTTTTGTGAGCACATCTCTAGGTTAAGCCAATATTCAGACTTGAATAGCAGTATTGGTAGTGGTAAAAACGTAGTAGTAGAAATAGTTGTGGTAGAAGCAGTTGTAATAATATCATGTACTCTAAACTAGTTGGCCAGACTGTCGCCAAGAAGCAGCATTCCGATGTATATCTTGAGAAGATATTAGGGTAAATTTAACCCTTTGACTCCTGCACCATGACCACCAGCATCCTGCATTGTCAATCATGCTAGTAAAGCAAAAACTACCCTTTGACTTCCCTCACCCTATCCACCAGCTTCCTGCAGGACGTGGCGAAAGGGGTGAGGGATTGAAATGGATTAAGTTTTTGCAGTTGGCAGATAGGGTGCGGGGTACAAAGAGATAAAGGAATATCAATTCATTGCAAGAAGGCAGAAGGAACGCCAAGCATTGAAACTGCCAGACATCATGTTTGATCACTGTAGTAGCTGTAGCCAACTGTGCTTCATCTGATCATGTTGCTGTGCATTATCTGATCATGTTTTGATATTCTTCTGTGTGTGTGTCCGTGTCTGTGTGCATACATTTGTTTGTATGAGTATATATGTGTGTGTATGTGCATGTGTGTGTATATACTTATGTGTTTGTGTGTGTGTACTTATTATTGAGAGGTAAAAGAAAGCGCAGTAGATCATGCCTGAATGATATATTTGTAAAACATGTATCTGCTGGTTTAAATACCATATGTCTGCAATATGCAGTAGTGACAATGCCATATAATGATTATCTTTAGTGTCAAAACAATCTAAGACCATGTCTGTTTTCTGGTTCTTGTTGATGTCTGTGTTGTTTTGTTGTGTTTGTTTATGTCTGTGTTCTGGTTGATGTCTGTGTTCTGGTTGATGTCTGTGTTCTGGTTGATGTCCGTGTTCTGGTTTTTGTTGATGTCTGTGATATAGTTCTTATTGATGTCGATGTACTTGTTCTTGTTGGTGTTCCTTGTCTTTGTTACCGTTGATGTCTGTGTTCTGGATCATGTTGATGTCTGTGTTCTAGTTGATGTCTGTGACATAGTTCTTGCTGATGGTTCGTTCTTATTGATATTTGTGTTATAGTTTCTTCACGTCTGTGTTCTTGTTGATTTGGAGTATTTTTTTCTTGATGTCTGTGCTTAGTATTTGTTGATGTTAGATAAATGTCTTTCTGTTGTTGAGGTCAGCTGTAATCCAGGGTTACCTGCAAGAATGGTGTATCATAAAAGGAACAGAGTAGGCATATACACCCTTCTGGCTGGTAACCCAGATGTTGCAGGTTATAAACTTTGTGTTCTTGAAGCTGTGATTAGCATCAGTATTCAGCCAGATGTATTCTTTGTGAGGTATTACAGTGCTAATGTATTTAAAGGATTATTTGTATAGCTCTGCTCTGCTCAGTATGAAATGAACAATTAAACTTGATTGCGTCCAATAAAAAGAAACTGGTATTATTGACAGTGTCTTGACCATGCTTTGTTGACTCCATCATGTAAAACAGTTTGAATGTTTTGCTGTACGTTTATGTTATTAATTAAATGTCGTTGCCAACATTTAAGATTTGTATTTGACATACAGTGCCCATTATTACTATCTGAATTAGATTGGTTCACTGTGATTAAAAGCGCAGTTTCTTCATCAACAAGAACTATGACACAGACATCAACTATTGGTGTAAACCCCACAGAAGTGAACTCTGGGTGACCCCGACAGGCATTCCCCCCTGCGCCACTGTGGATGAAGTGAAGATGGTAAATAAAAACTAGGTATGATGATAATAATAATGATGGTAATGATTTAACAACAACAATAATAATGATAATGAATAATAATGTTGATAATGATAACAAATGATGACATTTATAAGACACCAAATCTTCATTCAAAAATCATATCAAGACACACACTCGCATCATTCATCAAAGCAATCACTCAGCAACAACCAAATCTCTCCTGGCCCAAGTCTTCATCCTTCTTCTGTCTCACACACACAAGATGCTGAGCTAGAGTACTCTCAAATCTGATAGGCGAGTGATCCTTGACCCAAGGTGTCATCCTCCCTCTCTCTCTCTCTCTCTCTCTCTCTCTCTCTCTCTCTCTCTCTCTCTCTCTCTCTCTCTCTCTCTCTCTCTGTCTGCCTGCCTGTCTCCTCTCTCTCTCTCTCTCTCTCTCTCTCTCTCTCTCTCATGTCTATGTGAGTGTGTGTGTGTCTCTCTCTCTCTCACTCACGCACGCACACACACACACACACACACACACACACACACACACACACACACACACACACACACACATAGAGTACCAACACATTCTCTCTTTTCTCTCTTCTCCCTCCCCTTCCCTGTTACTCACTTTCTCTTTTACTCAGTCTGTCTTGCTGTCTCCACATTGTTTCCAGGAAAGGCAACAAGGTTAATTGGGCTTCAAGGGGTAGGACCTGGGAAACAAACCTATCTCTCCAATATTTTTATGCCAGGGCAGCTGGACGAATGCCCTTTTCGTCATGAGTTTCAACTGCCATGGGATCTTTTAGTGTGCGCAGGCCAGAAGGCAGTCGTCACCTTCCAAAGGGAAGGTGTGCCTACAACTAGTCTGAAACTGGAAAAGGTGACAATTTCAAGTACTGGGAAGCAACCCTGACCAAATATGGCAGCAGCACAACAGAAACACGCATCAATATTGCAACAGCAATGGCCAGACCTAACCCTTTGACTCCGGCACCCTATCCACCAAGTGCAAAAACTTAACCCTTTGACTCCCTCACCCTATCCACCAGCTTCTTGCAGGAAGCTAGTGGATAGGGTGAGTGAGTTAAAGAGTTAAGTTTTTGCTTTGCTTGCATGGTTGACAATGTGGGAAGCTGGTGGACAGGGTGCGGGAGTCAAAGGGTTAACAGAATTTGTAGAAGCAACACTGTCAACTTCACCATCAAGTACACACTTGTAACACAGTCTTTGTTCTCCTTTGCGGGTGTGAGACATATTCTGCATGCTGACTCGGCAGAGAAAAATCAGGCTTTTGAAACCGAGTGCCTGAAGAAATTACCACGTCCTACTTTGGACATAAGACCTATGAATATATACAGCAAGATCAACAGCTTGGAAGGCCCTCGAGAACAGCTGACAAATGGGAAAGAATGCAAGCCTGCACCATTTGTACATGTCACTCTACATGATACATAGGCCTACATAATACCATTTGTACATGTCACCCTACATGATACATACATAAGACCATTTGTACATGCCACCCTACATGATACATAACATTTGTACATGTCACCCTACATGATACATAGGTCTACATAAGAACATTTGTACATGTCACCCTACATGATACATACATAAGAACATTTGTACATGTCACCCTACATGATACATAGGTCTACATAAGACCATTTGTACATGCCACCCTACATGATACATACATAAGAACATTTGTACATGTCACCCTACATGATACATAGGTCTACATAAGAACATTTGTACATGTCACCCTACATGATACATACATAACATTTGTACATGTCACCCTACATGATACATAGGTCTACATAAGACCATTTGTACATGTCACCCTACATGATACATAGGTCTACATAAGACCATTTGTACATGTCACCCTACATGATACATAGGTCTACATAAGAACATTTGTACATGTCACCCTACATGATACATAGGTCTACATAAGACCATTTGTACATGTCACCCTACATGATACATAGGTCTACATAAGACCATTTGTACATGTCACCCTACATGATACATAGATCTACATAAGAACATTTGTACATGTCACCCTACATGATACATAGGTCTACATAAGAACATTTGTACATGTCACCCTACATGATACATAGGTCTACATAAGACCATTTGTACATGTCACCCTACATGATACATAGGTCTACATAAGACCATTTGTACATGTCACCCTACATGATACATAGGTCTACATAAGACCATTTGTACATGTCACCCTACATGATACATACATAAGACCATTTGTACATGTCACCCTACATGATACATACATAAGACCATTTGTACATGTCACCCTACATGATACATAGGTCTACATAAGAACATTTGTACATGTCACCCTACATGATACATAGGCCTACATAAGACCATTTGTACATGCCACCCTACATGATACATAGGTCTACATAAGACCATTTGTACATGTCACCCTACATGATACATAGGTCTACATAAGACCATTTGTACATGTCACCCTACATGATACATAAGACCATTTGTACATGTCACCCTACATGATACATAAGACCATTTGTACATGTCACCCTACATGATACATAAGACCATTTGTACATGTCACCCTACATGATACATAAGACCATTTGTACATGTCACCCTACATGATACATAAGACCATTTGTACATGTCACCCTATATGATACATACATAAGAACATTTGTACATGTCACCCTACATGATACATAGGTCTACATAAAACATTTGTACATGTCACCCTACATGATACATAGGCCTACATAAGACATTTGTACATGTCACCCTACATGATACATAAGACCATCCTTCATGATATCCTGGAAGGGATTCATTGATGAGGTCAACAGAGGAAGAATTAATTTTCAAATACCAAAGACTGGACCATTCTTATTTTGCCTGAACTGCTCGTTGCTGCACATCGATGACAGACGTGGAGAATCATATCTCTTAGTGTATCCCATGAGTCTACTCAACGGCCATTAGAAGAAGATGAAGATGATGGTTCAAACGTATAAACTTGAGACCCCTGACGAGCTGCTGTATTCAAAACCAGAAGCAACACGTTCCACCAAATAAACAGGTGATCAGTCTTTGCTGAAAAATTCTGGCACGTTTTAGATCAATAACATGATCCACGCACAGTTACATGTAGGCCTACATGACGAATCATTCTTAATAATGTACAATGTTGAGTCGGTTTTGATTCCGATGATCTTCAACAAGTCACTGTGCCTTCAGTCGGCCTGGCCAATCTACCAGCAATATCTGTGCATAAGGTTGTGTCCATAAATATTGGGGTTTTCTTTTTCTTCTTGTTTTGTCTCATTTTGTACGTCAGTTTACTGGCCATAGAATCTGAGACAATTTTTAACAGTGCTTTGGATGATGTGGCGAAGGGGATGATCATCGTGGTACTATGGACTACCCTTTTGGGTTGACACTGCGTGACAGGGCTGTCTCTGTGCTTACTTTCATAGAATATCAAGGAGTCAACAAGTCAAAGATATAGCCTACATACCTGCGGCACTAGTCAGAAAATGTGAGCAACACCCTCATTGATCCATCCCAAAAGTGGATGAGACTCGCCTGTGTGATTCCAGTATTTCCAATGTTCCCATAGCACAATCAACTCTGGGTTGGAGCTGGTTTATTTCTGAAAAAAAATCCACTGTTACAGTGTTAGCAATAGATAGAATTTGATCTCATTCACAATCAAATCTGATTTGCTCCATGTACTCCTTTTATCAAACTTGCTCTCTCTTTCTTTCTCTCTCTCTCTCTCTCTCTTTCTCTCTCTCTCTCTTTCTTTCTCTCTCACTCTCTCTCTGTCTCTCTCTCTTTCCCTCTCTGTCTTGTTCCTTTTGAAGCCTTTGTCATACTTCCATTTTTTTGTCCTCATTTGCCAACACACACTCTCTCTCTCTCCCTCCCTCCCTCCCTCCCTCCCTACCTCTCTCTCTCTCTCTCTTTCTAGCTCTCTCTCCCTCTCTGTCTTGTTCCTCTTGATGCCTTTGTCATATTTCTATTTTCTATCCCCCTCTATTTGCCAACACTGTGCATTATAATAAGTCAATTAACAATATATTCCATTAGTGCAGAGCCAACAGAAACGTGATGCTGTACTATCATCTGTTGACATTCCTCAGTGTAATGGAGGTGGTGATGGTGGTGTTAAATCGAGCGGAATGGCCATCGCCAGGGGCGTAGCCTTTGATTATTTGCGTGAACGCAGTGATACGTGTATTTCATTTTCTTTCTTCCCTCAATGACGCATCCGTGAAGTGGATGAGACTCGACCGTGTGGTCCCAGTCTTCCCAATGAGCCCATAGCACGCCCAACTCTGGGTATGAGCCGGTTAGAGCCGAAAAATCCCACAATAAAAGGGACTGATGGGGATTCGAACCCACAACTTCCCAGTCCGTTGCACTAACCACTAAACCACGACGACTAGTGTACTTCACTTTCTTTACTGTGTTTTCTTTTTGCCGGAGTTATCGATTTGATTAGATGTGTATGTTTTGTTTGAGATGGTCATAACCCTTGTGTACATTTTGTTTGAGATGGTCATAACCCTTGTGTACGTTTTGTTTGAGATGGTCATAACCCTTGTGTACATTTTGTTTGAGATGGTCATAACCACTTTGTATGTTTTGTTTGAGATGGTCATAACCCTTGTGTACATTTTGTTTGAGATGGTCATAACCCTTGTGTACATTTTGTTTGAGATGGTCATAACCCTTGTGTATGTTTTGTTTGAGATGGTCATAACCCTTGTGTACATTTTGTTTGAGATGGTCATAACCCTTGTGTATGTTTGTTTGAGATGGTCATAACCCTTGTGTACATTTTGTTTGAGATGGTCATAACCCTTGTGTACATTTTGTTTGAGGTCATAACCTTTTGTGCGTTTTGTTTGAGATGGTCATAACCCTTGTGTGCGTTTTGTTTGAAATGGTTATAGCCCTTGTGTACGTTTTGTTTGAGATGGTCATAACCCTTGTGTGCGTTTTGTTTGAAATGGTTATAGCCCTTGTGTCTGTTTTGTTTGAGATGGTCATAACCCTTGTGTGCGTTTTGTTTGAGATGGTCATAACCCCGATATGTCCCTGAGCAGTCACCTGGGCTTTAAGCAATAATGATAATAATAAAAGTAATAGTGTCGATCACAGAATAAAGCAGGCTGTCATTATTCTCCTTTACAAGATCGTTTTACCAGCAGAGATGCTTTCAAGCGATTAACCAGCCAACCTCTCCGGCAGCACGCTAATCAATCGATGACCGATCGTTTCAACGGTCTTTTTCACTTTTCTGGGTGATCGATCACCACCAATCTGATCAGCTCGTGTTAGGAGAAAATAAGTGTTTGATGGATCACATTCTGCACAAGTCTTCCACGTTGTGCAGTCACTGTGTTCTACTCGTGGTCACTATGTCTGGTATGAGGGACTCCACGCTGCTTCTTGGGTATACTGACAGTCTGCCCGTGTACAATACTGTTGTGGCTTTGTGCCCGCAATCTATCATGATCAGTGGTTATTGCTGCTTCAGCGGGTCTAAGACGTTCTCCTCTCCCAGCATGTGTGTATGTATGTGTGTGTGTGTGTGTGTGTGTGTGTGTGTGTGTGTGTGTGTGTGTGTGTGTGTGTGTGTGTGTGTGTGTGTGTGTGTGTGTGTGTGTGTGTGTTAGAGAGAGAGAGAGAGAGAGAGAGAGAGAGATTTTGAAAACGATGTCATCAAAATGATATATTTTTAAATCGAGAATTCCTGAATTTTTCGACAAGCAAAGGAAAGAGAGAGGATATATTATAAAGTTGAGGCCGCCGACCCACACACAAACCAGGGACTGGGAGGGAGAGGGGCGACATAGGTAGTTTATACAATGCATTGTAAGCTATCCATTGCGAGACAAAGGGAAAAATGACAGAGACATAGACAGAAAGTATGTTACAGACCAAGAAGCGACATAATTGAAAGAAAGACAAGGACACTAAAAAGACAAGAACACGCGGGGCTGTATGTTCTTCACTTATCAGTATTGGCAATAAGCCCGCAATTTTGTTCTGTTGTAACATCAGAGATTGTATGTGATTGGACACACAGCCGACAGAGAATGATACTTTTCCAATGTTAAGGAGACTTTCATAGTATGATCAAAGGGTGACTGTGTGTGTGGTTTTTGTGTGTGTTTTTTTCGTTTTAAAAAAAAAAAATTATTTGTTTGTTTGTTTATTTATTTATCTGTTTATTTTTTATTTATTTATTTATTTATTTATTTATTTGTTTGTTTATTGTCTTCTTTTATAAACTTTATTTTATATCAGGAGTGTTCTGAGCTTACGGTTTTTGTGCTTTGTATCTGCTTCTATGCTAGCTGAATGGGTAGCGCAAACTATGTTAGATTTGAGAAGTTCACAACATGGGAGATAATTCCTACATGACTCTCAAGAGTTATGTCCTTTGGTTGATATAAAAATTCTCCCTGCTTCCCTCTTATTTCTTTGGTACTTTTTATTTTATATCTTTATGTGCTTTTGCGTGCACACTCACTGTGTGTGTATGCATGTGAATTGTGTGTTGTATACGTATACATGTGTCCATGTGTACGTGCATATGTATGTACATATGCGTGTCTGTGTTTGTATGCATGCTGGTTCTCTTTTTATGTGTATGAATGTGCATGTGCGTCTGTGTCTGTGTGTATGTTCTCTCTCTCTCTCTTTGTGTGTGTGTGGTGTGTGTATGTGTGTGTGGTGTGTGTGTGTGTGTGTGTTGTGTGTGTGTGTGTGTGTGTATGTGGTGTGTGTGTGTATGTGCGTGTGTGTGTGTTGTGTGTGTGTTTAAGCCAGACAAATCCCATAAAGAAAACTAAGCTTGACAAAAGTCATAAGCCGAAATTTTGCACTAATCTGAACCAATAAATGAAATTGGCAATTATTTTCTGCTGATTTTCGTGTGTTCTTTTCTCGTATTTCTTGCTTGTTGTACGAGTGTTTAACTGTACGCACACCTTGAGCAAGCATCAAAAAGTGACAGCCCAACTGGTACTGATCTCAATAACTTGTGACGTTTTCAATCACAGAATAAAACAAGCTGTCACACTTTTCTCTCTGTTTTTCCATCAGAGACGCTTTTCAGCGTTAGGGGGAAGGGGGGGGGAGGGGATAATCAATGATCGATCGTTATAACGGCCGTATGATTGATAGCAGTGATAGATCACCTCCAATCTGATCAGCTCGTACCATGAGAAAGTGAATGATCGATCTTTACCTTCTGCGTGAAGCCTTTTGCTTTCTGCTGGCTGGGCATGGTCGAGGTACTGGATGCTATTCTGTAGGTTTTGTTATAATCTTCCAGTTAATTAATGCTTTGTGTCGGATTTATCATACTTTTTGCTTCTGCTTCTGTGGATTTAACTCAAACTAGGAACAAAGTATGTTACTAACCTACTTGTTGGTATATCTCAGAGCATTCAGATTTTCGAAATGCTTCTCCATCCGCTCTCTGTCAGTCTGTCTGTCTCTCTCTCTCTCTGTCTCCTCTCCTCCCTCTCTCCTCTCTCTCTCTGTCTCTCTCTGTCTCTCTCTCTCTCTCTCTTTTTCTGTCTCTCTCTCTCTAGCTCGCTCACTCGCTGTGTATACGTTCTAGGCGAACTAACCACATTGCCGTCTCGTAGAAAAGCCTATTGTATGAGCTCGTATGAGCATACTGGTGTATGTGAGAGTTCATCTTGGTGTTTCGCATAGGTTCATGTCAAGAACAGGCTTGTTAGGGGTCTGTCTTAATGTCCCAATCACACTGGTGGTGTCAGCTTGCTGTCCTTCCCCGAGGGGATGCCGGGGGCTCTGTCAGTGTATATATAGTATCCCCACCTTCTGGATTATTCTGTGCTAGAAATTTCCTCTTTTCTGTCACTCTCTTTGTTTCTGTCTTGTTCCTTTGCTTTCTGTCATCTCTTCCTATCATTTTCTGCCCTGCTGGCCCATTCACCTGAATGTGTTCGATAAAGTCTTACGAACTTTTTCTTAGGATTGATAATTGGGTACATGTGTTAAGTGCATTTTTGGCTCTAGGGAGGTGATTATGTGGAAGCAATTTTAGTTAATTTAGATCCGTTTTTATACATGTTTTGGTGTCTTTAGGTATGCTTAAATTTGTATTCAGGAGTGTTTTTTAAATCCTCTGTGCAAAAAAATTGGACGGAGTGGTCAACGCCGGGGGCATCTCCTTAGATTATGTGCGCGAACTCATTGATATGTGTACTTAATTTTTTTTATTTTTTCCTGTTGAAGTCTTGTATGTTTTGAAGCGGTTATAGCCCTGATATGGCTCTACGCAGTCGGCTGGGCTTAAACAACAATAACAAAGTACAAAAGCTTACTGTCCATGAGTTCTGTTCCCCTCCCCTCCCTCCAATTCAAGACCCTGCCAGTGCTTAGGGTTTTACGCAGACATAAGGAGTCTTGCAAATAACTGTCGGTAGATGTGAGTGGAGTGTTTGTGGAATTGTCCGAGTGACTGCCAAATAACTGTCGGTAGATGTGAGTGGAGTGTTTGTGGAATTGTCCGAGTGACTGCCAAATAACTGTCGGTAGATGTGAGTGGAGTGTTTGTGGAATTGTCCGAATGACCGCCAAATAACTGTCGGTATGTGTGAGTGGAGTGTTTGTGGAAATGTGCGAGTGAGACGAATCCCTCTTGAACAAACTGGAAACTCTGTGGTGGGCAGCCCTTATGGGTAGGTTCATCACGTACTGTATAGCTCTGAGGGGAGACTATGCTAGCTCAGATTGATACCTAGGGGTGCTAGCTAGATGTGATATAGTCTGAGGAGTCTACTGCTAGCTTAGATGTGATATTGTTCTGAGGGGAGACTACTGCTAGCTTAGATGTTGTATAGCTCTGAGGGGAGACTACTGCTAGCTTAGATGTTGTATAGCTCTGAAGGAAGACTACTGCTAGCTTAGATGTTGTATAGCTCTGAGGGGAGACTACTGCTAGCTTAGATGTGATATAGCTCTGAAGGGAGACCACTGCTAGCTTAGATGTGATATAGCTCTGAGGGGAGACTACTGCTAGCTTAGATGTGATATTGTTCTGAGGGGAGACTACCGCTAGCTTAGATGTTGTATAGCTCTGAAGGGAGACTACTGCTAGCTTAAATGCTACGTACATTGATTGCCTGACGCAGGCGTACCCATGGATTCAGCATATAGGCTTAGTGGCCTGTTCGACAGCACCAATCAGCGGGTTGATGATAATTTATTCATGCCACAGACATGGAGTAAAAGATGGAACACAAGTGAAAATGGTGTCTCTTCCACCCTCCGCCCTCCACCCTCCCTCCTCCACCTCACACACACACACACACACGCATGCACGCAACACACACACCACATACCTGAAGAAGTCTGTCACAATTTGCCAGAGCTTGGACTTGCGTATACAAGCCGTTTTACAGTACTGTGTTTGGTTTATTGAATACCAACAAGGATTCCACTTTACCTGGGCTTTTCTTTCTTAATTTTTTTATTATTATTATTATTATTTTTTGCGTTTCTTTTTTTTTCGAGGATGTGTGTGTGTGTGTGTGTGTGTGTGTGTGTGTGTGTGTGTGTGTGTGTGTGTGTGTGTGTGTGTGTGTGTGTGTGTGTGTGTGTGTGGCGCGGGGTCGGTGTGTGTGTCTGTCTGTGTGTGTTTGTGTTTGTAATCTGTTGTACTATTCAAGTCCTTGAAAGTTATTGGAATTGTATCACATAGTGAGTGCTGTATGTTTGAGTTTAAAGAAATATATTGTTTGACAGACAAAGCATAACTGAAAACAGAAAACTTCCATTTCCGTAGCATATTATTTTCCATCATTTTTTTTTTATCGAACTGCACCTGTAGGTCTCTGCCTGAAAGTGTAAACGTAAAAACACTTAGCCCTGTGTGTTCGACTGTAGCTATGGTAGGCAAACAATGTCAGTCTGACCAGCTGACCTGCACGAAGATTACATACGCATGGCCCCAAGCAATAATCAGAAACTGCGAGTAGATCAGCGTTCTGAGACCACAACACCTGCCCGCAGATCAATAAGGCAACAAAGAGGACTTGATAAAAACCACTTCCTTCATCCAGACCACTAAAACTAACCTTGCTTAAAAAGATAACTTTAAACAGCATAAAAAATAAATTAATTTAATAAATAAATAAAATTAAATAAAAAAAATAAATTAAACAAACAAACACAAAAACAAAACAAAACACTCACCCACCCACCCAAACGCACAAACAAACAAAAATCCTTAATCAAGAATGCAAAGATATTGGCCTAAAATAGCTCAGAAGAGTTTCACGAGCTGGAACCGTCACGAAAGATGGAAGGCAAGCATAATACGTGACGACGATGAAATCAATTATCTATGTTTTCTTGCTGAATAGTTTCCTGCTTGGCCTTTCTGCTTGACACGGCTTGTGACTGTAGTATCATCAGCCTGATGCCGCACGAACCTAATGTCACCTTGCGTCTGGCAGATACATGCTGTCCTTCGTTGTGCTAGCTGTGATGATCGACGTCACTTGTTTTTTTTACGTACTCCGTTTACGCACAATCTGGTATGAGAGACTTCAGACGTCACAATACTTTATTATTCAAGGATGAAAGCAGTAGGTCCCGTTAGACCTGTCTTACAGTTACTTCCTGCTTCTCTACATACAGAATATGACAAATTAAGATAAGGAACAATGACACATGAAATATGAAATAAGATATAAAATGAGTGAGTGAGTGGTGTGTGTGTGTGTGTTGTGTGTGTGTGTGTGTGTGTGTGTGTGTGTGTGTGTGGTGTGTGTGATAGAGAGAGAGAAAGAGAGAGAGAGAGGGGAGAGAGAGAGACAGAGAGAGAGAGAGAGAGACAGGGACAGAGACAGAGAGAGAATATGACTGCAAGTGAAATGAAAACTAGATATGGAACGAACCGTACTCACTTTGAATTAACACAGTTATAACAACAGACGGGACGGTTTCAACCGTTTGGTTCTTCAATAAGGCAAGAGCAACATCTCATTTACAAACAAGGTATTTTTTTAATATTTTGTTTTACCCTCAAGATCCAGCAGTCATACTTTGTTTTACCAACATCTCACGTTTTTAAGACAGGAAAGAACCATAGAAAAGTAGCTTAAACAATTTGACGTGAGTACAATATAGTTTTCTTTCACTCAGTCAGGTAGAAAACCAATTGGAAACATACTACTTTCTTTGCAACATGAATAAATGATTAGAAATCTATAAACTAAGTGTGCACGCTCGTACATACAGACACAGACGCAGACACATACAGACACACGCACACACACACACACACACACACACACACACACACACACACACACACACACACACACACACACACACATATATACATAATACATACATACATACATACAATACATACATACATACATAACACTACATACATACATACATACATACACATACATGCATACGCACACAGATACACACAGCATACACACACACACGCACAACACACAACACACAACCCAAATCACACATAACACATCAAGCGCAACGCACGCACACACACACGCACAAACACAGTGTTCACATGCTTGCTGTCTACCAAATCTCTGTGGCCAATACCAACCATATTTCCATTGTTCTACATTGTCTTTTTTTATCTAAAAATTTCATAAAATTAGACCTTGAATAATCTGGAGCACACATCGTCACGTAAGTGCCTCGTTTGTTTTCCAAGTTATAATGATAAAAAAGGGTACAGGTGCTACCTACAAGTTTGTCACTCAAACCTTCTGGGCAAAAACAGACACAGTCCATGATGCTGCCGACTGAAAAAACAAGCCTGAACGTCATATTCCCACCCCATTCAACCCCACCGCCCAACCTCATCCCACCCCATCTCATCCTACCCCACCCAGCCCCATCCCACTCTGCCTTCCTTGCTTTGCCTTGCCATATCCACTTCCAAAATGGATTGGAGTGGGTTCCTTTTAGTGAAAAATAAGTTCCTTTGTTTAAAATGGGACAGATTTATTGTCTCAGATAAAACAGAAACAGACAGGCTATTCTATTATCTGTCGAAAGAACACCATCTTGTAAGTACTAACTTAAACTGTTCCTTCCGTGTAGGCAATTGCAGGTTCGATCGTAGCCATTGCACTGAAAGTGTTGTTCATTCATTATTCATTCATTCATTCATTCATTCATTCATTCATTCATTTATGTATTCGTTTATGTATTTATCTATTTACTTATTCATTCATTTATTTATTTGTGTATGGTCCACGCACTGTCCAGACAGGTAACAGTTGCTGTATGCCTGCGAAGTAAAAGCGATACACTATAACCACACACTACACGTAACTCCAGCCGTATCAAAACGCTATAGCATCATGTCGCTGTTTTCTTAAAAGGAAACGACGGGTGAGATAGTCAAGTGGGTAAAAACGTCAGACTTCAATAGAAAGGTCTGGGTTCGATCCTGCCTGAGTACCTCAGCTGTGGGTAATGGTGAATTGGTGTTTATGTTTGTGTGTGTGTTGTGTGTGTGTGTGTGTGGTTTGTGGTGGTGTGTGTGGTGTGTGGGTGTTGGTTGTGTGGGTGTGTGTATGTGGTGTGTTGTATGTTGTTATGATTTTTTTTTTAGATCTCGAAGTCAAGATGTTGCGGATTTGCAAATGCCTCAACCCCGTCCAAACTACATGCATACAGAACATCAAATATGCACGTTAAAGATCCTCTCAGTAATGTCAGTATGCAATAGTTATGGAAACATGATAGCATGCACGTCCAGCGAAGATAGAGTATGCAAATAGTGCAGCAACATGCTGCTTGCACAATGTGGGCAAAACAACGGTGTACCATAAACCAGAAAAAAAAACACGAAAAAAGAATAAAACGCGTATTTAATACAACCAGACAAGGCAGGCGCAAATTTTCGGCCAACTGGCCTTTGTCAAGCGTAAGATCAGAAAGAAAGGCCAGTTGGACAACAATTTGCGCCCTGTCTTGTCTAGTTGTATCAGATACGCGTTCTGATTCTTTCTTCGTGTGTGTGTGTGTGTGGTTTTGTTGTTGTTTTTTGTTTGTTTTTCCTGGTTCTGTGTGCAGTCACACTTGTTTTGGTTGGTGTACACATAAATCCGAAAAATCGAAACGCCAAAAATGCTTTTAATCAAGAAAAATGAAGGTGAAAAATTCGTCTTACCTTAAAACAAATTGGCCATCGTTAGAAACGAGAGTGCTTTTTGGTATTCATTACAATACTGTCTGAAAAATTTGTAGGAATAGGATTCCCTACGAAGCCTTCTTGTTATTCAATATCAGTCGTGCCATTCTCTCAGCACCACAGTTTAGAGTTTAGTTTGGATTTTGTTCAACAGGAGTTCATCACATTCGGACATTGATATTTGGTCCACGCATATTTGCCAGCTACCATCTGGCAGACTTCTTGAGCCTGTGCAAAAAGGTACCTATGAAACACTACGCTGACACCACAGTGTGGGAACGTAGATAGACAGCAAAGAACAGTTATTAATGTTGCAGGCTGGGATGGAATAGGAGATATCAAATATTGAGTCCACGACTCGTCAAAAAAACAAAAACAAAAAAACTATACAAAACGGGAAAAAAACTTAGTCCTCGTAAAAATCGATCCACAGTGTACTTTACCACTGTACCACGCACCTAAGTCTTCATTATCGCCAGAGCGCGGCGAGGCAGTGTTCGATTTCACTCGCTGAGAGCCCAGCAGACGACAATGCAAGAGTCACACCCACCTGCCGTGCTGCCCTCTAGCGGAGTCAGAGCATACTGAGATGGCATGTGCAGGTTCATAACGCACATCGCTCTTGTAGATATATCGTGTGAAAGATTTTGCAGTCTTAAAATGTAAGTACCATCTTTGTTGTCGGATCTTTCAGACAGTTATCTTATGTTTTTCTTCTGATATGGGGTTGTTTTTTTTCTTATGAAAATGTTGGAGAAGGGAGCGAATTCAAACAATGCAGTAATTTGTTTTTCAAACACCCGCACGGAAAGCTGGTGAGTTGTCCACGATGTTGTAACGAAAACGATTAACTTATTTATTTTGTGAACTACTGTATAGGGTGATTTAGATGACTCCATGCGTCTACATACGACACTCACTTTTATGTTCCATTGAAATTTAATGAGAGTGATTAGGCGGGATGGGTCTAATCTGCCATTGAATGATTGATGATTTGATCTCAATTCTTCAACACAATCGTGACTGTGCTCAACGAAACAGGGAACTTAACTGATGTGTTGTTTTGGTCTTAAATCGAGTGGATTTGGGTTTTTTTTTTATCTTTTGAGGACGCTTGACAAAGGCCAACTGGTCGAAAATGTACGCCTGTTATATTTTGTTAATTAACTGAGCACTTTCATTCCAAATCCGTGTTTCTGTTTTGAATTAGCTTTAACCCTTTGACTCCTGCACCCTATCCATCAACTGCAAAAAATTTACCCTTTGACTCCCTCACCCTACCCACCAGCTTCCTGCAGGAACCTGGTGTGTAGGGTGAGGGAGTCAAAGGGTTAAGTTTTTGCTTTGCTAGCATGGTTGACAAGGCAGGATGCTGGTGAACGGGGTGCGGGAGCCAAAGGGTTAACCATTCAGTCTAACGATGGAACACGAAGAATTGATTGCACATCAGATGTTTTGGATGGCTCAATTCGATTTTGTTTAAATTAACCACTCGGTTGTTTTAAGTGTGCATTTTCTTCAGGTTGATGCTTGAGGGTGTCTCTCTGTGTGTGTGTGTGTGTGTGTGTGTGTGTGTGTGTGTGTGTGTGTGTGTTCGTTTCGTTCTTTAATTTAACGTCTGTTCACTATGAGTGATATTAGACAGGGGGAGGGGGGGGGAATGGAAGATAAGAGGTGGGCGAGTTGCAATGTGGGGAGAGGGGAGACAAAGTAAAAGACATAAATAAATGGGTAAATAGAAAAATGGAACAAGATCTTAACACTAACAATTAACATTAACAATGTGAAGGAAAAATTTAACGCTAGAATACTAACTTCATAAACTTAAAGCAATACATTAACAGGACTGTGAACCAAGGATTCTGAAATTTTAACTGATAAAGACTGATCAGAAGTTACTTCTTTAAAATGAGTTTCTGAATAGTTTTCTTGTGTAAATATTTTTGGTAAAAAAGAACGTAGCATTTTGCAGTAAAATAAACTGTGAAACAGTGTGAATTGTTCTCCGCAAATACACTTGATATTTTTACAATATTTTGTTTTCAACGCGTTTAGCTGAATACGAAAATGAACAGCAACAATCGATCTTGAATGATATATGGAAGAATACTGCAATTTTTTACATACATTTTGTAATGAAAGTTTTATCATTTGTTGTGTCACAAACTTTTCATTGAAATGTTCATGAAATCGAATCCATGAGGCTGATTCTAGCAAGTTGCAAGCTTCTTTTACGGAAGTTTTAATACGTAATTCTATAGTATTATCAGTGTTGTGTGCACCTTGTTTAGCTGCTCTGTCTACTACTTCGTTGCCATGAAGACCAACGTGAGAAGGCACCCAGCATAAACTGATATCTATACCTTTTGTCCTTAAACGATGTATAAGATGATTTGCCTCAGTAATTAAGTCAGGCCTTGTGTCTGTATTAAATGACTGTAAGGCATATAATACAGATTTTGAATCAACAAGGAGAACCACTTTAAAAAAGACAGGTTTAAGGTCTACTAAATAATGCAACGCTTGTGTAATAGCGACTAATTCCGCTGTAAATATAGATATATTTGGCCCAAGGAAAAATGACTTTTGTATTTTAGATTTTGGAACATAATACGCTGCTCCAGCAGATTTATTTTCTAAGACTGACCCATCGGTAAAAATATGGAGGTGGGTACGGTATTTTTCATCGATGTGTTCTCTTGCTGTGCATATCGAAATGTTAATGTTTTCATATTTCTTAGCATCTGTATAATCAATATCAAAAGTGGCTTTAAGCATTTCCCATGTAGGGATAGGCGTTGTGGATGGTGTCTCAGCTATTTCATCCAAACTTATGTTAGACTGTTTGACTAAGTCAGATACGTAAGTTGCAACAGTCATTTGTGATGAAATGTTGCTTGCTCGTTTTGGAAAGTCAACATCAGACCTTAGTTTAATTTCCTTGCTCACAAAATTGTCCATTTGTGAAGTAGTTCTGATTGCAAACTTTGCTGTCGCTAGCTCACGATAGCTGTTCAGAGACAGAATTCCAGCAACTTTGTACGTTTCCAGATTTGAAGCATGGGCTGGTACACCTAGTGCAATTTTAAGACTTTTGCAGTCTAAACTTTGAATCTTCTTTAGTAAATATTTGGGTGCACTGAAGAACACTTCTTGTGCATAAGATAATTTACATCTTACAAGTGCTGTTGATAGATGGAGAAGTATGTTTGTATCCATTCCCCAGGGTAATCTACTTATTATCTTTAAAAAATTTAAGGCTTTTCTTGCTTTTGTTAAAATATAATCAAAATGGACATTCCAGTTTAATTTCGATGTTATAAAGACTCCCAGAAATTTTACAACCTGTTTGTAATGGATCGCTTCACCATGCAGCCTGAAAGTAGGCAAGTTATTTAAAGTACCACCAGGATTAAAGAGCATCATGTTAGTTTTTTCTGCTGACAACGACAGACCATTTTCTAACATGTAGTTTCCAAGACTATCTAGATCAGATTGATACAACTTCCTGATGTAATTCTGCGCTCTCTGGGGAGTTGTCTTTTTTAAAGTAATATTCATCCAGATGCATATATCATCAGCGTACTGTACCAAAACAACACGATTTGAGAGTACTCTAGGAAGATCATATATAAGGATATTAAATAAAATAGGTGCTATCACTGAACCTTGAGGAATTCCCATGTCAAGAGATCGTGAAGAAGAATAACTTGTTCCCACTCTTGTGTGTGTGTGTGTGTGTGTGTGTGTGTGTGTGTGTGTGTGTGTGTGTGTGTGTGTGCGCGCGCGTGCGTGCGTGCGTGTGCGCATATAACGTTAACCTAACAATACATAGTTGTTGTTATTGTTGTTGTTGATGATGGTGAAGACTATGTTTGTGTGTGTGCGAGCGTGTGTGTGTGCCATGCCTGCGTGCGTGCGTGCGTGCGTGCATGTGTTCGTGTGTGTGCAAACGTGCCCTGCGAGCATGTGTGTGTACATA
>JAPXFY010000019.1:20296464-20303964 GCA_030674185.1 Monoplex corrugatus
ACCGACTGTGAAAAAGTGTTTCTATGTCACTGACTACAGCGATGTTGCTTTATTCGCAGTGACATTGTCACCACTTCGCGATTTTATCTTCGTGTTAAAAAGTCGATGGCGTTCGTCAGTTCTGATGTGTCACTGACAACCGATCCCCACCCCCTAACATAATAACACAATAAACGCGCACGCCCTCGCGCGCGCGCGCGCACGCACACACACACACACACACACACACACACACACACACACACACACACACACACACACACACACACACACCACACTACACACACAGAGTTAGACCTGGGCTTAAAACAGTAAATCACTCATATTCGTATTCTCTCTATATATACTCTCTCTGTCCCTCCCTCCCTCTCCCTGTGTGTGTGTGTGTGTGTGTGTGTGTGTGTGTGTGTGTGTGTGACATGTACAGTCTTAAGCCTACGTCTAATTGTGTGTGTGTGTGTGTGTGTGTGTGTGTGTGTGTGTGTGTGTGTGTGTGTGTGACATGTACACACATGCACACACACACACGCGCGCGCGCGCACACACACACACACACACACACACACACACACACACACACACACACACACACACACACACACACACACACAATTAGACGTAGGCTTAAGACTGTAATTGCTCATGTTCGTATTCTCTCTCTCTCTCTCTCTCTCTCTGAAACACACATACACATACACACACACACACACACACACACACACACACACACACACACACACACACAGACACACACACACACACACACACACACACACACACACACACACACACACACACACACACACACACACACACAAAGTCTTTTCAAATTAAATTTAACAAAAACCGAATTAATATCTTGTTAAAATTATGTTTTCTTGTGTAATTAAAACTGCGTGGATGATGATTTAGGACACAGAAACACGCACAAACACATAATTTTAAGATTTATTTAATCATTCTGTTATGCTTAGAGTATTAATCTGAAATGCATTATGTCCTTGTTTCCTATTTAAATACAGCCAATATTCAATACTATAGATATTCCAGTTTAGCATTATTTTGATGTTTTCATGTTGGTATAATACATGGGTGTTAATGTAAACCCTCCATGGGTGAGGGCTGGCTGAAAACAAACAAAAACATTTTTATGATTACACTTGTATGATTACACCTGTATGATTACACCTGCACCCTCACCAGTAAAAATTATTTTTACGTTCTTCTCTCTCCACCTTGCATAGTGAGACCAAGCGATCATGGCTGCACCACGATGGGCGGAACAAGAGCCAATGTGTATCAAACAAATATAGGAAACTGCCTCAAAAGTAACAGCGTGCACGCAAATATTTGAACGGTCTCAATGCAGCAGGCAAACATTTGAACAGTAAGACGATTATTTGATTGGTCCTCAGAAGATAACGGGTGTGCACACACCGACTAATTGGAGGAGATCTGTTTGATCCTTTTCCCGGATATTGAAAACTTTGTTTCAAGAAATAAGAGGGAAGCAGGGAGAATTTTTATAATATCAATCAAAGGACATAACTCTTGAGAATTATCTCCCATGTTGTACTTCTCAAATCTAACACAGTTTGCGCTACCCATTCAGCTAGCATCTAACACAGCTTGCGCAAACTGTGTTCGATTTGAGAAGTACAACATGGGAGATAATTCTCAAGAGTTATGTCTTTTGATTAATATTTGTTTCAAGAATGTAATAATTAACATCAATAAAATCTATACGGAAACATGACATTTCTGATGGACATCAGATCTTCACCTGGTCCATCCGTAAACAACTTATATATTGTTGCTAGGCTGGTCCATCCGTAAACAACTTATATATTGTTGCTAGGCTGGTCCATCCGTAAACAACTTATATATTGTTGCTAGGCTGGTCCATCCGTAAACAACTTATATATTGTTGCTAGGCTGGTCCATCCGTAAACAACTTATATATTGTTGCTAGACTGGTCCATCCGTAAACAACTTATATATTGTTGATAGGCTGGATGATACGTAAACAACTTATATATTGTTGCTAGGCTGGTCCATCCGTAAACAACTTATATATTGTTGATAGGCTGGATGATACGTAAACAACTTATATATTGTTGCTAGACTGGTCCATCCGTAAACAACTTATATATTGTTGATAGGCTGGATGATACGTAAACAACTTATATATTGTTGCTAGGCTGGTCCATCCGTAAACAACTTATATATTGTTGATAGGCTGGATGATACGTAAACAACGTATATATTGTTGCTAGGATGGTCCATCCGTAAACATACATATTGTTGCTGGACTGGTTCATCTGTAAACATACATATTGTTGCTAGGCTGGTCCATCCATAAACAACTTATATATTGTTGCTAGGCTGGTCCATCCGTAAACATACATATATTGTTGCTGGACTGGTTCATCTGTAAACAACATATATATCATTGTTGCCAGGCTGGTCCATCCGTAAACAATACATATATTGTTGATAGGCTGGATGATACGTAAACAACGTATATATTGTTGCTAGGCTGATTCCGTAAACAACATAATTATTGTTGCCAGGCTGGTCCATCAGTAAACAACATATATATTGTTGATGGGCTGATTCCGTAAACAACATATACATTGTTGCCAGGATGGTCTATCCGTAAACAACGCTCATATTGTTGCCAGCACGTTTTCATTAACCATTTGACTCCCGCACCCTGTCCACCAGCTTCCTGCATTGTAAACCATGCTAGCAAAGCAAAAACTTACCCCTTTGATTCCCTCACCCTATCCGCCAGTTTCCGGCAGGAAGCTGGTTGATAGGGTGGGGGAGTGAAAGGGTTAAGTTTTTGCAGCTGGTGGATAGGGTGTGGGAGTCAAAGGGTTAACAAGTGTGGCCTGTTAGCTCAGTTGTTAGAGTGCCGTGCTTATAGCGCTAGGATTGTGGGTTCAATCCTTGGACACGTCATATTTTTACACGAGCTGGTTGGTTCTTTTGAAAGAGCCATGGTCTCAAGATTTGATATCTTGAGTACAATTCCAGTCCCCCATCATTACAAATTGGCATGTTCGTTGCGCATCTTAATGTTCCCGTCATTCAGGTGATGTCAGCTTAGCGTTTCATAGGTCCGTCACCCCTCCCCCCCCCCCCCCCTCACTTCCCCAATTCAAGACTTTGCAAGCTCATCGGGTTTTGCTCAGGTTCAGGGAGTCTGCTAAATACTTGCTGACAGATTTGGGTGGAGCGCATATGGAGCGCATATGGAATTGTCCGAGCCCGATGAATCCCTCATGTACAAACTCCATACAGCCAAGTGAATGAACACCGGCAACTGAATAAACCTCAGAGTGGTTTGGTTTGTTGAATGCGATGATTAAAAGAAAATATATAGGCTTTCACACACACAACCTTCCCGCCTACAGCCCCACCACCCACCCCCACCCTTTCCAATCTATTTTTGAAAATAAGTGTGGGATGGGAGATTTGATTTGAATGTGATTGGCACCTGCTCCTCTGTTTTGTGTGTGTGTGTGTGTGTGTGTGTGTGTGTGTGTGTGTGTGTGTGTGTGTGTGTGCGTGTGTGTGTGTGTGTGTGTTGTGTGTGTGTGTGTTGTGTGTGAGCGAGAGAGAGAGAGGAGAGAAAGAGAGTTGAGATCATTCTCACGAGCGAACCAAACGATATATCAGGAATTAATTTCGCTGTTGTTCTGAGGCCGTGGGGTAATTTATATGTGTTTGGTTGGTTGGTTGGTTGCTGAAGTTGTCTTGATTGTTGTTGTTGCTGCTGCTTTTAAGACATTCTGAGGATTGTCTTCTCGACTGCGTGCGTGCATGTTTGGCCTCACACTATGCAGAGGTTTTATTGTTGCATAGTCTGCTAACCCTGTCTTATTTGGTTGTGCATGTATCTTGTATTTTCATGTTTCCGTAAGTCTTTGAACAGTAACATGGCTTTGTAGGGTGTTCAGGATATGTGTATCTATTCTGTTTTGTTGAGTTTAAAGTCCTACCATTCTCAGAGTATATGAGGACTAGATGTAAAAATGTTGCTCAAGGAAGCCTTAAAATAATTTGGTTGCATTGTGAGATACCGAAGCTATTGTCGGATTCTCTGGTATATATATGTATCTGTTGTTATACGTGCTTATACAGGGTGTGTGTGCAAAAGTAGGTATACAGTAAGTATCACATCATTACTATAATGTTTAATTCCGCTCTTGATTACAGGAGTGTGTGAATACCGACGGCAAGCAGTTTGAGTATCTGAGGGATTCAGGCTGTGCTTGTTATTACATGTATATGCAATATTCATTTGTTTGTACTATAAATGCAATGAGTATTGTACGTGTTTTCTTTTTTCATAACTGTATACCTACTTTTGCACACACACACACACACACCCTGTATATACACGAAGTGGTTCGTTTAGCAGGCGAAGATAACTCATGGCATTGTCTTTTTTCCAGAGAGAGACAACTTTAGGACATCTCCAGGTCAAGTACGTACTGTACGGTACTGTTGTGTGTGGCTGTAATCCTGGTGATAAAGCCTCTGTCTTTGTTGTCTGCAACATGGCATGGAGCCAGACCAGTAAGACACACTTCTCTTTATCATCTCAGTGTGTGTGTGTGTGTGTGTGTGTGTGTGATGTGTGTGTGTGTGTGTGTGTGTGTTGTGTGTGTGTGTGTTGTGTTGTGTGTTGTGTGTGTTGTGTGTGTGTGTGTGTGTGTGTGTGTGTGTGTGTGTGTGTGTGTGTTGTGTGTGTGTGTGTGTGTGTGTGTGTGTGTGTGTGTGTTGTGTGTGTGTGTTGTGTGTTTGTGTGTGTGTGTGTTTTGTGTGTTGTGTGTGTGTTGTGTGTTTGTTGTGTGTGTGTGTTGTGTGTGTGGTGTGTTGTGTGTGTGTTGTGTGTGTGTGTGTTTTGTGTGTGTGTGTGTGTGTGTTGTGTGTGTTGTGTGTGTATGTGTGTTTGTTGTTGTGTGTTGTGTGTGTGTGTGTGTGTTGTTGTGTGTGTTGTATGTGTATGTGTTGTGTGTGTGTGTGTGTGTGTATGTGTGTGTGTGTTTGTTGTGTGTGTGTGTGTGCTGTATGTATGTGTATGTGTGTTTGTTGTGTGTGTTGTGTGTGTAGTGTGTGTGTGTGTGTGTGTTGTGTGTGTGTGTGTGTGTGGTGTGTGTGTGTGTGTGTGTGTTGTGTGTGTGTGTTGTGTGTGTGTGGTTGTGTGTGTGTGTGTGTATGTGGTTGTGTTTTGTGTGTGTGTGTTGTGTGTGTGGTTGTGTGTTGTGTGTGTGTTTGTTGTGTATGTGTATGTGTGTGTTGTTGTGTGTGTGTGTGTGTGTGTGTGTGTGTGTGTGTGTGTGTGTGTATGTGTTGTGTGTTTGTTGTGTGTGTGTTGTGTGTGTATGTTTTGTGTGTATGTTGTGTGTGTGTGTGTGTGTGGTGTGTGTATGTGTATTGTGTTTGTTGTGTGTGTGTTGTGTGTGTGTTGTTTGTGTGTATGTTGTGTGTATGTTGTGTTATGTGTGTTTGTATGTGTGTTGTTGTGTGTGTGTTGTTGTATGTGTTATGTGTGTATGTCATGAATTGTGTATGTGTGTGGCTCCAGCAGTGGGCTGGGCTATAATCAATATGAACACGAACATGTATGTGTCTTGTCAGTGCAACTTATAGTTAATCTGACAATTAATGTTTTAGAATGCCGATAGTATGTGTTGTTGTAGTTATTGTTGTTGTTGTTGTTATTGCTGTTGTAGTTTTTCCCCTGATTTTGAAGTCTCCCTGTTTTTAACCAAACAGTAATAAGGAGATTGTTTCATGTCGTCCAGACAGACGTGTGCGTCAGTCTGCCTGTCTGTGACAAAAATGTGTTGGCAAGATTTTCTCAGCTGTCACTGACTGGCTCTTTACCTATTTTGACTCAGGAAGTGTAGACTATTGAGAAGTCGAGAATGCATAAGTTTTGAAGTCATATTGCCATGGTCAGGGTTACATGGACTGAAAAAAAAAAGAAATGTCTAAATTCAGCTTTTTTCAGGAAGGTGTGTGAAGATCACTTTTCCAGAAATTTCTGACAGTATTTAAAATCTGTTCTCATTGTTGTGACAGTCTGCCATTGTGCTCGCTTTATGTCAAGTTTTCTTTCATCTGTGCTTCCCCAAGGTCAGTGAGCTTGAGAAGTACATGATCTGTTATGTTTGTATGAAAAAAGATTATAGAATGGCTTGACCACCTTGTTTTATTTGTTTGTTTTTGTTTGTTTTTTGTTTTAACATAACAATGAAGCGTGAAGTGAATTCACGTTGTAATGACTTATTTAATGTACTGTGTCGTGCTTTCTTATGTTTTTTTTTTTTAATTGACATGTTTTAAGAAAAAGTTCGATTTTTCATAACGTATTTGATCGAAAGTTTCCAAGTTGGATTTTTATGTTCTTAAAATGTCAATACAAAACAATGTTATCGACTATATTGGGATTTCGTGCATTATGACTTGCATTATTGATTTATTTATGTATTTCTATTACAATACTCTTAGTTCTAGGCAGGTGTGTAATTATCAACGGTAAAGTTGAAATGGCTGGTACTAATAACTTCTATTGTTGGAAAATCAAGTATCAGTATTATGGTTTAAGATGACGATTATCTTCAGACTGTTTCACACCTTTCAAACATGAAAGGGATGTGCTATGTGTTATTTGATTTAAACACCTATACACTTTCAAAGACAGGCAACATTATAGGCCATTTATGAGGAAGGGGGATTTGGAGCACTGGTCACAACGGAAAGTGGAGGGAAAGAGAGCACCAGGTAGACCAGGGAGAAAACACTAGACGGACTTGCGGAGTGGCTGAAGACGAGGAGGGTGGAGGAGATGCGTGGCAACAAGAGATAGAGACAGATGGAAGTCATGATCGCCAACGCATGCGGAAAGGCACTGATGATGATGACGATACACTTTCAAATTAAACATAGCCAGATTTTCGTTTATTTCATTTTGGTGATTAGATAGAAAGAAAATAGTGCTTGTGATAAATGTATGCTTCTTCGTTCTCATTCTAATAATAATGATTTATAACAATAATTCTGCTGAAAAATCCACTTTCATAGGTAAACAGAAATCCCAGTACATGTATACAGGACAAAGACAATGACAGTATCAGTGACAGTGACAATGACAGTGATACTATATTTTCCAGCAGTATGAGTTATCAGCTGAAACCCATTTTTCAACCCATTTTGCTGTTGACAGTCATGTCTGCCTAGAACTAAATATACTAAACAAAACAACACATCAATATAGCTCATCAGTAATGTAAGACAGGGTACAGAAAGAAATCAAAGAATAACAGCATTACTGTATTTTGAGAGAGAAGAGGGAGAGAGAGAGAGCATGTTGTGTCGTAAGAGACCGTGGGGAGTGAGGACAGACAGACAGAGAGACAGACAGAGAGACAGAGAGAGGACAGACAGACAGACAGAGAGAGCATGTGTGTAAGAGACGTG
>JAPXFY010000019.1:20311464-20316464 GCA_030674185.1 Monoplex corrugatus
AGATTCATATGGAAGGCCGTGATCGCCAACGCCATACAGCAAGACACATGATGATGATGATCAATGTCCATTGATACTGAAATAGGAAGGACATCTTTTTTTAGCTCAGAATGTCCAAGCTGGGGGTGGGGTTACCATAAATACTGACGGAGGAAATAAGACATTTCTGGCATAGTTCAAGTGAGGATACTACTGACATTAAAAGAGAACAGGGAATACTATTGATATTAAACAAAAAAAGACATTTTTGAATGCAATTCAAGCTGAAAGAGCCCCGGCATGACGTCGAGAGACAGTACATTAATCCCACAGGTGTGAGCGTTGTCTGCAACTTGCTTTGTTTTGTTTCATCCTTCCTTTTCACCCTCTCTCTCTCTCTCTCTCTTCTCTCTCTCTCTCTCTCTCTGTGTCTCATACACACACACGCGCGCGCGCGCGCGCCCACACACACACACACACACACACACACACACACACACACACACACCACACACACACACACACACACCACACACACACACCATAGGCATCTGTCAACAGAACACTCATGAAGAAGCCTGAAATAGCCAGCACAGGTTTGCACGTGCTGTGGTCGATACTCATCATGTCGACAGCTCTCAACAAATCCCACAATCCCACAGCACTGATGGTACACCTTGTTCTGTCTCCCTGTTCGTTCCTTCTTCTGTGTCATCAATGTGGCATTGCTCGTGAACTAATCCTTAACCCTTTGATTCCCGCACTCTGTCCACCGGCTTCTGGTGGGTCGGAGTCAAAGGGTTAAACTTTTGCTTTGCTAGCGTGGTTGACAATGCAGGATGCTGTGGACAGGGTGCAGGAGTCAGAGGGTTAACATTGCCACTGGGCGACATTTTTGTTTTTGTTTACTGGTTTATTCCGTGAAAGATTGATAGTTGTATGTGGCAAATTAAAATTTTCACTTTCAGAAGAATAACGGGTTCGAATTGTGCCTGTGGGCTACAGCTTGATCTTGTTTACCCGTGTATTTCGTGAAAGATTGATTCACTGCATGTGGCCAAATTGGAATTGTCACTTTCAGGAGAACAGTAGGTTCAAATTCTATCGATCGTATAACTGTTGACACTCTGTCCCTGTTTATTTGTCATTGAATGTTGACAAACACTTGAAACGTTTCATGACAAAATTTAGGTTTTGGATGTTCGATGTATTGGTTCGTTTTTAGCGTTATAGACAATCGTCTTTTCGTAACATACTTTGTTCATTATGTCAAGAACCAAAAGAGGATGAAGTTAACTATGTACCTGTTTGTTCATTGTTGAAAGAAATCACAGAGAACCATTTATTCAAACTAGAATATTGGAGAAGAGCTGTTTGTTTAAAGTTACCTTATTAATGTCATCAGTTACAAAAAAATCATAAAACAATTTGTTGTTTATTTGTTCAAAGCATTACAAATTAGAAATGTAATGACTACGTAGTTAATGTTTGTATGATTGTAGTAGTAGGCCTCCGTCAGTCGGCGTCGACTATGGATGATGCGCCTTCGTGTCGTGTTGAGTCGAGTGGAACTGATGCCTCTGGAGCAGCGTCGTCTGCGGCTGGTAAGGCTTATGCGGGAAAGGCAGTCTCTGTGACAGTGGATGCATGTCTGGATGCTGCTCGTGGGGTTGCCTTCACGGGAGATTGCTTTCTGCCTGGCTCTCTTTTCCTCAGCTAAGGTCTGGATCTTCTTTTACCCTGACCTGAGTTGTTTCTGGAGCACATAGTGCCATCTGTTGAGGTCGGCTGCTGTGTCTTCCCAGCTCTCTGAGTTGATGTCCAGAGCTTTTATATCGCGCTTGCAGACGTCTTTGTATCGCAGCTGGGGCAGCCAACAGATCTCTCGCCAGAGACTAGATCGCCATATGGGACATCCTTTGAGATATGGCCATCTTCCACCCGGCCTACATGGCCAAGCCAGTACAGCCTGCGTTGTCTGAGCAGTGTGTACATGGTGGGGAGACCAGCGCATGTGAGGACCTGGGTGTTTGGTATTTTGTCTCTCCACTTGATGCCGAGGATGCGGTGAAGACAGTGCATGTGAAAGCTGTTCAGTTTTCGCCCTTGTTTGGCATATTTTTTCCATGTTTCGTTACCATACAGTAGAGTCTGATGATGATAGACTAGGTAAAAACAAAGTCTAGGTAGGGCCTCAGGACCTGGCCAGCTCATGGGTCTATGTTCAGGCTTGAGGCTTGTGCCATGATCACCATACACATGGCACCTGTGACGTCAGTGCGTATGGAATTCGTTCCGAGCGCCGAGACGTCATGTTGAGAAACTGAAACTGAAACTGAAACTGATGCAGGCGTAGTACAGTGCCATCTTGGTCGGAGGCGTCGGCCTGAAGTTGTTGGAACCATGCCAGTGCGCATATTAAGTCCGATATTTACCAGTATCACTGCCGTTCCCATTGTTTTCTGTCATTATTGTTTTGGTCTGTTGGAAAGGGGGGGGGGGGGGGACATGTAAAGCACATATTTAAATTTTTTTACATCTCGGTCAGTAAAAAATGTTTGCCTTGATCAGAAGAAAGTATCAGCATGATTGTGCTGGCTTTGTCTCTTCGAGCAACAACTACTATTACTATTACTATTACTAGTACTACTACTACTGTTACTACTACTGCTGCTGCTGCTGTTACTACTACTACTGCTGCTGCTGTTATTACTACTACTTACTACTACTTACTACTACTACTTACTACTACTTACTACTACTAACTACTACTACTTACTACTACTACTATTACTACTACTACTACTACTACTACTACTACTACTACTACTACTACCACTCTTACTACTTTCACTTATGTTATATAGCGCAAACGATCTATGTCAAAAGATGATCGATGTTCTCTATATAAACAGAATAATAATAATAATAATTATAATTAATAATTACAATATTTATATAGCGCAAAATCTTGATAAAATCAAATCTAAGCGCTGAAGCAGACACACACGCAGGCACGCACGCACGCACACACACGCACGCACACACACAGACACACACACACACACACACACCACACACACGCATGGCTATAAATGGGGAGAAAGAATAAAAGCAATAAAAGCAAGAATAAAAGCAATGGAAAATTATAGAGAGCATAGCATACAATTATATATTATAACCATGTGATTCCCTCCGAGCGGAGACAGGCTGCAGAGGGGAGGGTTGAGTGAGGTTAGGATTTTATGCAGAAGAGAAAAGGTGAGTTTTGAGAGCGGACTTGAAGGAGACAAAAGTAGGTTGCTGACGGACTGAGAGAGGAAGTTTGTTCCAGGAGAGTGGACCAGAAACAGAGAAGGCTCGTGGACCATAGGTATTGAGCTTAGTGCGTGGAAAGCGAAAAGTCAGAGGATCAGAGGCAGAGCGGAGGGTACGTGAGGGAACATAGATCTCAAGTAGGCTTGACAGGTAATCGGGGGCTGCGTTATTGAGGCTTTTGTAGCACATGGTGTCTAGTTTGTACTGTATGCGCTTTGATACAGGGAGCCAGTGAAGTTGTGCCAGGAGAGGAGATATGTGGTCAGCTTTTTTCTTTTTGAGTACAAGGCGTGCAGCATTGTTTTGAATGCGCTGTAGGATGTGAATGGTGGAGGCAGGAAGACCAGACAGGAGTGAATTGCAATAGTCAATGCGAGACATTATGAAGGAGAGAACGAGTTTTGCAGTTGTTTCGACAGAGAGATACTTCCTGATCAGCTTTATACGATGGAGATGATAGTAGCAGGATCTGGCAGTTTGAGAAACAAAGTTGTTCATGGAGAGGGTAGAGTCAATGCAGACACCAAGGTTTTTAGCTGAATCAGAAATTGGGACTGATGTGTTACATAATGGGAGAGAAAGAGGAGGCAGCTGAGAAAGTTTCTGACGGGTGCCAATGAGGATAGCTTCTGTTTTGTCGTCATTAAGCTGAAGTCTATTGTGTGTCATCCAGTTCTTAATGTCCGAGTAACACTCAGTGGTGCGAGTCAACAGGCGCTGTATATTATCAGGTGAGTCACTGTCTTGAAGTTGGGTGTCATCAGCATAGAAGTGGTGTTTTATAGAATGGGAGTTGATGATGGTGGACAGGGGGGAGGTGTAAAGAGTGAAAAGAACAGGGCCAAGGACAGATCCTTGTGGAACACCACAGGTCAGGTATGCAGGTTGAGAGTAAGTGCCATTGATGAGAACGGTTTGTTTTCTGTTTGATAGGTATGAAGTGAACCAAGACAGAGCAATGTCAGAGATGCCAAAAGTATGATGAAGTCTAGAAAGGAGAATACCATGATCAATGGTATCAAAGGCTGCAGACAGATCAAGGAGTGTGAGGAGAGAGACTTTGCCAGTATCAGTTGCAAGGAGGAGATTGTTGAGAATGTGTAGTAGGGCAGTTTCAGTGCTATGGCACTGGCGGTAGGCTGACTGGAAAGGATTGAGGAGATTGTTGGCAGACAGGTGAGAGTTCAGCTGGTTGAGGACGACTTTTTCAAGGAGTTTTGACAAGAAAGAGAGATTAGAGATAGGCCGGTAATTTTTCAGTTCATTTGGATCTAAATTGTGTTTCTTGAGGAGAGGGTGAACAATAGCAGACTTGAAAGAATCTGGGACAGTTCCAGTTTGAAGAGAAGTGTTGATGATGTCAGTGATGAATGGGAGGAGAGTAGGGAGACAGTCGGCGTAGAGAGAACCTGGAAGAGGATCCAGTTCGCAGGTTTTGAACGACATGGATCTGATTGTGTTTAGAATTTCTTCTTGTGAGACTGGGGTAAAAGTAGTAAAAGGTGTGCCAGAGAAGGAAGGGTCAGGTGGGCATGGTTACAACAATAAAAAACACTGACAAAACATAATGAAAACAAGCAGCAGGTACCACAACAATGGAAGCACTAGGAACACTATTTCATCAAAAAGAAGAGCCAAGTAACATAAATGAATACAAATATTCACAGACACGCGAACAATGCGCGTGTGCACATAAGACACAC
>JAPXFY010000019.1:20321464-20363964 GCA_030674185.1 Monoplex corrugatus
AGGACTGACTTTATCATCCTTTCAGTTGAATGGCGCGAGCTCAACAGCACGGCAAGGCCTTACCCACCAGCTCGTTACGGCGCTGTGGGAGGTGTTAGCGGTCATTATTTCTATGTGGCCACTGGACGTGGGCTGGACAATGTCCACTTCAACGATGTGTGGAGGCTGGACCTGAGGTAGATCTGTTGACTGGTGTGTGTGTGTGTGTGTGTGTGTGTGTGTGTGTGTGTGTGTGTGTGTGTGTGTGTGTGTGTGTGTCTGTGTCTGTGTCTGTGTCTCTGTGTCTGTATGTTCGACTGTATGTGTGCATCTGTGTTACCTTCTTCTTCGTTTTCTTCGTCTTCTTCTTAGTGAAGTTGTCGTTTGTTTGTTGTTGTTTGTTTGTTGTTGTTTGTTGTTTGTTTGTTGTTGTTTGTGGTTTGTTGTTTGTGGTTTGTTGTTTGTGGTTGGTTGGTTGTGGTTTGTTGTTTGTGGTTGGTTGGTTGTGGTTGGTTGGTTGTGGTTGGTTGGGTGGTTGTGGGTGGGTGATTGTGGGTGGGTGGTTGTGGGTGGGTGGGTGGTTGCGGTGGGTGGTTGTGGTGGTTGTTGTTCTTCTTCTTCTTCTCCTTCTCCTTCTTCTTCTTCTTCTTTTTCCTCTTCTTCTTCCTCTTCTTCTTCACCGTTAATCCCTGAAGACTCACTGGGGCGCCTAACTTTATGGGTGTTCTCTAGATTCTTCCAGCTCTGTCGGTTGCGTGCCCAAACCAGTCCGTCAGTTGTTGTTTTTTCTGACTTTCCGTCTGTCTGCACACCCCCCCCCCCCCACCCACCCCGGTACATTTCCCTGGAGGATTGATTTAGCAATGCCCTTATGTCTTTAGAAGTACAAAATCTACATTTTCCTTTATAATTTTTGTATAAAAAGAGAGAGAGTTAGAATGGATTGACCCTCTTGTCTTGGCCTTTGTTATCACTTGAAGGGTTGGGAGCGTCTGTGAGCAAGACAACAAGGTGAGGCGGATTAGATCTTTAGAAGTACAAAATCCAGATTTTCTTTTATATTTTACATAAAAAGGGAGAGAGAGCTAGAATGGGTTGACGCTCTTGTCTCAGGGAGAGAGAGATAGAATGGGTTGACGCTCTTGTCTCAGGGGGAGAGGCTAGAATGGGTTGACGCTCTTGTCTCAGGGAGAGAGAGCTAGAATGGGTTGACGCTCTTGTCTCAGGGAGAGTTAGAATGGGTTGACGCTCTTGTCTCAGGGAGAGAGAGCTAGAATGGGTTGAAGCTCTTGTCTCAGGGGGAGAGGGAGAGTTAAAATAGGTTGACGCTCTTGTCTCAGGGAGAGAGAGCTAGAATGGGTTGACGCTCTTGTCTCAGGGAGAGAGAGCTAGAATGGGTTGACGCTCTTGTCTCAGGAAGAGAGAGATACAATGGGTTGACGCTCTTGTCTCAGGGAGAGAGAGCTAGAATGGGTTGACGCTCTTGTCTCAGGGAGAGCTAGAATGGGTTGACGCTCTTGTCTCAGGGAGAGAGAGCTACAATGGGTTGACGCTCTTGTCTCAGGGAGAGAGAGCTACAATGGGTTGACGCTCTTGTCTCAGGGAGAGTTAGAATGGGTTGATGCTCTTGTCTCAGGGAGAGTTAGAATGGGTTGACGCTCTTGTCTCAGGGAGAGTTAGAATGGGTTGATGCTCTTGTCTCAGGGAGAAAGAGCTAGACTGGGTTGACGCTCTTGTCTCAGGGAGAGGGAGAGCTAGAATTGGTTGACGCTCTTGTCTCAGGGAGAGTTAGAATGGGTTGATGCTCTTGTCTCAGGGAGAGAGAGATAGAATGGGTTGAAGCTCTTGTCTCAGGGAGAGTTAGAATGGGTTGATGCTCTTGTCTCAGGGAGAGAGAGCTAGAATGGGTTGACGCTCTTGTCTCAGGGAGAGTTAGAATGGGTTGACGCTCTTGTCTCAGGGAGAGTTAGGATGGGTTGACGCTCTTGTCTCAGGGAGAGAGAGCTAGAATGGGTTGACGCTCTTGTCTCAGGGAGAGAGAGCTAGAATGGGTTGACGCTCTTGTCTCAGGGAGAGTTAGAATGGGTTGACGCTCTTGTCTCAGGGAGAGTTAGAATGGGTTGATGCTCTTGTCTCAGGGAGAGCTAGACTGGGTTGACGCTCTTGTCTCAGGGAGAGAGAGCTAGAATGGGTTGACGCTCTTGTCTCAGGGAAAGAGAGCTAGAATGGGTTGACGCTCTTGTCTCAGGGAGAGAGAGCTAGAATGGGTTGACGCTTTTGTCTCAGGGAGAGTGAGTTAGAATGGGTTGACGCTGTTGTCTTAGTGATAGAGAGCTAGAATGGGTTGACGCTCTTGTCTCAGAGAGAGAATGGGTTGACGCTCTTGTCTCAGGGAGAGAGAGCTAGAATGGGTTGACGCTCTTATTTCAGAGAGAGAGAGAGATAGAATGGGTTGACGCTCTTGTCTTAGCCTTTGTTATCACTTGAAGGGTTGGGGAGTGTCTGTGAGCAAGACAACGATCACATGGAAGTGGTCACCAGGAGGACAGGTTGGGTGGCAGTCTGGAGTACTCTGTGTGTGTGTGTGTGTGTGTGTGTGTGTGTGTGTGTGTGTGTGTGTATGTGTGTGTGTGTGTGTATGTGTCTGTGTGTGTGTGTGTGTGTGTGTGTGTATGTGTGTGTGTGTGTGTGTGTGTGTGTGTGTGTGTGTGTGTGTGTGTGTGTGTGTGTGTGTGTGTGCTGTGGAAGCGCGGTATGACAGACGGACGACGGACAAAGAAGCTGGGGATTTCTGCACGACACGACGACACACAGTGTTGACAGTTGACTGACTGATTAGGGGCAGTGGCGGAATGAGACTACCATAGCCGAGAATAATCCCTATTGATGAATTATGCAGACTCTCTCCCTCTTATCATCTTATCTCTCTCTCTGTTTGTGTCTTCTCTCTCTCTCTCTTCTCTCTCTCTCTCTTATCTCTGTCTTATCTCTCTCTGTCTGTCTCTGTCTGTCTCTCTCTTATCTCTGTCTGTTAGTCTATCTATCTGTCTCTCTCTCTCTCTTTCTCTCCCATTCTCTCTCTTTCCCCATCTCTCTCTCTTCTCTCTCTCTTTTTCTCTCTTTCTCTCCCCCTCTCTCTCTTTCTATCTCTCTACCCCTCTCTCTCTTCCCCCCTCTCTTCCCCCTCCCTCTTTCTCCCTCTCTCCCTTTCCTTCCCTCCCCCCCTCTCTCTCTCCCTCTCTCTCTTCGTGAGCCCAGTTAGCTCAGTCGACAGGGCATGGGACTTGAAATCGCGGGTCGTGGGTTTGAGTCTCATATTGGACGATATTTTCGGGGCTGGACGAAAAAAAACCAAAAAAAAAAAACCATTCATGTGTGTATGCACTACCCTCAAAAATATAAATGTGCTGTTGTTCTCTCTATGTCTCCCTTTCCACCTTCTCTCTCTCTCTCTTTCTTTCTCTCTCTCCTTGTCACTCCTATCCTCTATATGCACACATACTCACACGCGCTACCTAGTTCCAGACAGTCACACTGCTTCTTTATTTATCCTCTCCTATTCTATTGGCGATTTCGTTCCCGTTTCGTCAACATTTTTGTGCTAAAGTATCCCACTTGCTCCCTCTGTGGGGATGTCTTGGGCTCTTTCGGTGCATATACAGTCTCTTCCTTCTGGAAATTCTGTGCTTGAAATTTCCTCTTTTCTGTCAGTCTTTGTTTTTGCTGTGCTCTTTCGCATTCTGTAATCTCTTCCTTTCTCATTTTCTGCCTTGCTGGTCCATTCACTTATACTCCTAATCATAATTTAAGGGCCACTTCTTCCTTCCTCTCTAATTTTAAGTTGAAATAATTGACAATGTTTAGAATTGATTCTATGTTTTATTTCATCATTTCCACACCTGTTTTGGAAAAAGAAATTAGCACAATGACCCATTAGTGAACAGCACATGCATTTAAAGGAACATCCCCCCCTTTTCAAAAAACAGAAAGTGTCAGATTTGGCCAATCTGTTTTCAATATCGCGTGTGTCCGCCCCGAGCCTGGATGCATGCTTCACAGCGCCGATGCATCGACCCCACAAGGGTACGGAGTGTGTCCTGAGGGATGGCCGCCCACTCGATCTGCAGGATGTCGACCAGCCTGGCCAGGGTGCCCGGTGGGGGGTGGTTGTCCCTGATGCGCCTCCCGAGCACATCCCAGAGGTGTTCAATTGGGTTCAGGTCAGGTGAGCACGCTGGCCAGGCCATACGGACGACTTCATGCTGCTCCAGGAAGTCGGTCACAAGGCGTGCTCGATGCGCAGGTGCATTGTCGTCCTGGAAGATGGCGCCTTGACCAAGGTCCACAAGCGCAGGCAGTGCCACGGCCGCCAGAACCTCGTCCCGGTACCGGACCCCGTTCAGGATGCCGTCAATGGGGAGCAGGGGGGTCCGGGTACCACGGCTCATGCCACCCCACACCATCACCGACCCGCCGCCGTACCGGTTATGCTCTTGGACAGTGACGTCAGCGAACCTCTCCCCTTGACGTCGCCACACCCGAGCCCGGCCATCGTTAAAGGTCAGGGTGAACCTGGACTCATCCGAAAACAAGACCCGGGCCCACTGTTGCCTTGTCCAGGTCACGTGCTCCCTGGCCCAGGTCATGCGGCGCACTCTGTTGACCGGTGACAGCACGGGTCGGACGGCCGGTCTCCGTGACCTCAAGTTTGCCTCATGTAGCCGTCTTCTCACCGTGCTGCAGCTGATGTTAGCACCTGTTGCGTCCCTCAGCTGACCCCTCAAGGTCACCGCAGTGGATGCCCTTTCCCTCAGGACGGAGAGGGCAAGGTAGCGGTCTTGCTGTCTTGTCGTTACTCTGGGTCGACCCGTGTGACGCCTTTCCTGGACTGCTCCAGTCTCATTGAAGCGCTCCAGCAGTCTCTGGATTGTGGAATGCGACACTTCAAGTCGTCTAGCAACTTCCCGCTGCGCTAGGCCTTCATCAAGCAGAGCGAGGGCTCCCCCCCGCTGCTCATCCGTCATCCGTCGTCTTGCAAGCATGGTTAAAACGAACCAAGAACGGGTCCTTTTTATCCTCGTCTGCGGGCAACTTTGGCTGGAGTAGTGTTCAAAAAGGGCTTGCCTTGCACGTGCAAAGCGAATTTTGTCGCTACCTTGCCTGCGTCGTCAGAGAGACCCTGCTGAAGATTCGACAATTTCGTGTGGAAATTGTCTTCCTTGGGCCGCCCATTGCAAATCGGCAAATCCCCAAACACGTGCCAAAAGGAAACTGCAATGTTGTCTGAGCTCTTATCCATTCAGTTACGGCAACGAATTGGAGAAAAGAGTAAGAGAAAATAGGTTATTTCTCCTTTCAAAAATTGACTCAAAAACGTTCCTGGCCCTTCAATAATGACGTGTAGTATATGTGTTTTCCATAAAGCCTTTCATACTTTTTGTCTATTATGGTTGACATTTGTGTGTATTAATTGCATTTTTGCATTTTAGCTACAAGGAAATATGAACTGCCAACTGGCAATTTTAGGTAATATATGCCAGTTTTTATGTATATGTTTTGTATTTGGTTATGTTTGTGCATTTGTATTTGGTTGGTTTGATTTTTTTACTCCCCCTGGTGATAAACTCGGAGAAGTGACCAATGCCAGGAACATATCCTTTTCTTTTTCGTGACGGTAATGATGGGTGTACTTAATTTTCTTTGCCAGGTTTTCTTCTTTTTTTAAATTTTTTTTTTTTTTTTTTTTTTTTTTTTTACTAGGATCATCGATGTGTTGAGATGTGTGTGTTTGGTTTAAGATAGTTATGGCCCTGATACGGTTCTGAGCAGCCAGTTGGGCTTTAAACACTAATAATGATTAAGAATAATGTTAACGATAATAACAGTAATAATGATCATAGTAATGATACAAATAATTATAATGATGAGAATGATATTAATTTCATTCCGTTTTTCCCAACAATTTTGTACACAAGTATCAATGTCGCTCTTTTGATTGAGTGTGTGTGTGTGTGTGTGTGTGTGTGTGTGTGTGTGTGTGTGTGTGTGTGTGTGTGTGTGTGTGTGTGTGTGTGTGTGTGTGTGTGTGCATGTGTGTGTGCATGTGTGTGTGTGTGTGCGTGTGTGTGTATGTGTGTGTGTGGTTAGTTTTATTGTTGTTGTTGGTGGTGGTGGTGTTGATAATGATGTCTAAAAAGTGAACAAATATTGAATCAGTGACCACCATACATACGCGCGCACGCGAACACACTCATGCATAGAGAATTTCCAGTTGTGCTAAGCTGCATCAGGAAAAACTTGACTCTTGAGATCGTTTCATTATTCAAGGATAGTAGGGTTTGACCCTTTCGTAAACAACAGGCAGGCTTGTGAACGATTACAAGGAATCGCTTTAAATAAAAAAAAAATTTTTTTAAAAACACGCACACTCACACAAACACTGATAGATTATATGTCAATGTGTTTTAGTGCCATTTAATTTGTATTAGCATGTCTTTTTTCGAATTTTTGAAAAATGTTGACAAAGAGCAAGTACACACTTGTAGAAACATATGACAACAACAGGAAAGCGTAGCTGCGAGTTTGACATACGGTGTGAAATTTCGGATAGGGCCAAACTGCTAAAAGAACTTACATGTTCATGACAAATGTACCAATATTTAAAGAAAGTGTGATTAACAGTAACAAAGTATGAGAAGATTAAAAGCGTACACGGTTAATTCACAAATTCAGACATGTATGTATGTATGTATGTATGTATGTATGTATGTATGTATGTATGTATGTATGTATGTATGTATGTATGTGTGTATGTGAGTGTATGTGTGTGTGTATGTATGTGTGTATGTATGTGTGTATGTGTGTATGTATGTGCGTATGTATGTATATAAATAACCATATGCAGTTTCTTGTACTTGTGAACCAGTTGGCTGTAACAAAAAGACAAAAAAAATAACCGAATCACGTAAAAAAAACCAGACATGTTATTTTTTTTTTTTTCCCGATGTATTTTGATAATGTGTATAATTATTACTAATAAGAAACAGGAATTACTGTCAAGTTTCAACTGTGCATGTAATTAATGATAGATAAGACAGCCATCTCTTTTTAAAAGCTTGTCTTGACCATTTGCCATTTTGTTTTCTTTCACAGAACGGAGAAGTGGGAGGAACTGCTACCAGCTCCACTGTAAGTCAAACCGTGTATTTCTACGTTACTGTCTGCCTGCCTGTCTGTCTGTCTGCCTGTCTGTCTGTCTGTGCTTGCGGGTTGGTTCTTTTGACAGAGCCGTGATAGACTCAGGAACTTTCTGATATCACTCATAGTGAAAAGACGTTAAATCAAAGAACGAACTCAGGATCTGATATCTCAAGTTCAGTCACTGCCCGCAACCTGAAAACTGGCCTGTTTGCTGTCCTTTTGAATGTCTCTGTTCCATTTAGAGTCTTTGTTCTGGTGGTGTCAGCTTTTGAACAAACCCCACACTGCAAACTCTGTCTGTCTCTCTCTCTCTCTCTCATATATATGTATATGTTTCATCTGAAGATAATGACACTTAAGTGTCAAAGCTGTCTGTGTCTGAGTTTTTCATGTTTTCATTATCTACCAGACACCAACATGACTTGCATTGTTACAGGATGTATAACGTACATATTTGATGTCCTGCGTGCGTACACACGCAAGGAGAGTTCAGACCCTAACAGGTCTGTGCCTCACACATGTTGACCTGGAAATATGAAAGAATCTCTACCCTTTATCCACAAGGCGGAAGGAACTCATGCAGGATCAAACTCAGACTTTCCGGTTCGTTCGTTCTTTGATTTAACTATGAGTGATATTAGACTTTCCGGTTGGAAGATGAGAGATGTCAGATTACCGTTGTTTTCCAGGTGTCAGAAGGTGCGACTTTCCGTGATTCACCGCCCCAGAACATTATTCGAACTTTTGGGAATATTGATGATGATGATGATTAATAGTGATACTAGTAATATTATTGTTATTATCATTATTATCTAAACATTTATGACGCTTAATACTAAAGAAACCCTAAGCCTTGCAATAACGAAAATACGTATACAGAAAACCAAAATGCACAGGTCACACGCACACACACACACACATATTAGGAGTCTTTGTTCTGATGGTGTCAGCTTTTGAACAAACCACACACACAAACTCTGTCTCTCTCTCCGTGTCTGTCTCTCTCTGTCTTTCTCTCTCTAATATCACTCATTGTGAAAAGACGTTAAATCAAAGAACGAACACACGAACACACACACACAGCAGCGGGAGAGGGATGATGAAAAGAACGTTTATCATGATTTGAAGAGTAGTTTTTAGAAATCAGGAATCTAAAGAATATATTGATGAGAGGCTGCAGAATGCCTTCAGTCTGAAAGGCTACAAGATTCCTTCAGTCTGAAAGGCTACAAGATTCCTTCAGTCTGAAAGGCTGCAGAATGCCTTCAGTCTGAAAGGCTGCATAAAGCCTTCAGTCTGATAGGCTGTAGAAAGCCTTCGGTCTGGAAGGTGCAGAATGCCTCAGTCTGAAAGGCTACAGAATGCCTTCAGTCTGAAAGGCTACAGAATGCCTTCAGTCTGTAGAATGCCTTCAGTCTGAAAGACTGTAGAAGCCTTCAGTCTGAAAAATGCCTTCAGTCTGAGAGATCGTCGAAAACTACAAGTCAAAGATATGTTGCTACGTTACATGTATGTTGTATTTATCTACCTCCATGTGACAGGGATGAGGACTCAGACAGCAGCAACAGTTCCAGTCAACCCTACACTCCCTCAGGTCGCTACTTTGCGGCAGGCGGTATTTACGTCACCGGCGCACGCCTCTACATCAGTCAAGGGACCAGTGACGTCATGCGCACAGCCTTTACGTTCGCTTTTGACGTAGACACCAAAATGTGGTATAAAGGTAAGCATCGAGTTTGAAGTCTGTTCGAGAGTGTTACTCGGATTATTCGATATGTACTGTACCCAGACATGCTAGCAATTATTTGGCACTCTTTAGACTTGCACAGAACTTTAGACTTGCACAGAACCTTTTGTAGAAGCAAAGTCTTAATATCGATACTTTTCTTTTTTCTTTACATTTCTTGGATGATGAGGATGGGAATAATAGTGATGATGCTAGGGAGTTCCATTTTGGATTAAGACTGTATGGTACGACTGTACCCTACTTCCGTAATATGCCATGACGTCAACCAGGCTCAAGAGATGCAGGCACATGCCGTGTTGGTCAGCAGATTAAACGACGTCGTCTGTGATGTATCATTGAAGTGGATGAAACGTGAGTATGCAGTCCCCATCTTCCGAACGAGCCAGTAACAAGCTCAAGTGTGCGTAGGAGCCAAAAAATGCCGACATAATGTAGGATTGATGGGTGTTCGAACCTACAACCTCTGTCAGTAGTCCTTTGTCTTAACCACTTGGCCACGATGATTGGTACGATAGGATAATATCCTGCAGGCTGTATCTGACAGGTACAACTATGCTTGGCACCATTATGGAATTCTTCCGCCTATCATGTCTTAAGACATGAACCAGGATGAACATGTATGGTGTTTAACCTTTATAAAAGCGTTAAGCCCTTACATCAATGAAAATGCGTGTACATATTACAAAAATGCACAAGCAGTCTTCATAAAATCCCCACGGTTTTTTTTTTTTTTTTACAGCGTTACAACAAATAGCACTACACTGTTATATTGTGTTGTATTGTATTGTATTGTAAGACCATAAAAACCTAAGTTTTAAGGACAAACAACTACCCTGGATGTATCCATGCAGTATCCAGAAGTTACGGTGCCTGACGGAAATCGCGTGGCAGCACAGAGGATATACGCCGTTGCTCTGGATCCGACCAATGCAGAGGGTAAATTGTGCAGTTTCCAAGGATATGCAGATTTGGATGGAGCGCGTGTGGAATTGCCCGAGGAATCCCTCCTATCATTATCATCATGTCCCTACCGCATGGTGTTGGCGATCATGGCCCTCCATAGGACTATCCTTTTCGCTGCAAGTATATCTCCCACCCTCTCTTCAGCCACTCTGCAAGTCCCCGTCCAGTTTCCCCCCTGGGTCTACCAGGTGTTCTCTATCCCTACAACTTTCCTATTGTGACGAAGTGCTCTAATCTCTTGCCTCATAGAATGTGTTATAAATGTTGCTCGTCCTTTTCTTATCTTCATTAATGTCAGTCTTGTGTCTGCCTCCTTCAAGACTGAGGTCTCGTTTGTTTTATTTGCTGTCCATGTAACTCAATATTCTTCTCAGAAACCACATTTAAACTTAAAAAAATCTATCTTACCGCTATGATACACATTTTCAATAATTGTGACCCTTCAAATTATTCAATTAAATTTAACTTAATTTATATCTTTGTCTTGTCTGGTTCCATTTACGCGTTCCGATTCTTTTTTCGTGTTTTTGTTTCCTCTTTGCTTGAACGCGGGCGGTCACACTTTTGGACTTCTGACAAATGATTGGTTAAAATCTATATACATGTACTTGTAGGCCTACTTGTAAAACTGTTCAATGAAAGCTGATCACAATACGATCATAAGGAAATTATGCATAAAGTTTCTCACGTTTATATCTACACGCCTCCAATCTCCAACACGCCCTAGAATACTGGACAGCCCAAATTCAAACTCATCCAATTTGTTTAAAGGTCAGCCTATTAACCAGGACATTGATTAGATCAACACACACACACACGCAGGCACACGCCATGTTGCAATTTCATAAACGCTCATTAGAAAAAACAACACATTTGCATTAACAGCAAGAAACACGAGGGTAGGGGTATCTCACGGATAGAACTCGAAAGACAACACGCAGTCTGAATCTTCACTCGACAAATACTTTTATTACTACCGTCAATACATGTACACACTATCTTCCCCCAAACAATAATTCATCTCGACTTGGACAGCCCTCTCCCTCACACACTTATCGTTGTTTAAACCTTTGGCTCCCTTACCCTATCCACTAGCTGCAAAAACTGACTCCATCCAACCCTACTTCTTGCAGGAAGCTAGTGGATAGGGTGAGAATCAAAGGGTTAAGTTTTTGTTTTGCTAGCATGGTTGGCAATGCACGATTCTGGTGTACAGGGTGCGGGAGTCAAAGTCCAGCTGACTCAGTAGAGCATATCAGAGCTATAACCGTTTCAAAACAAACACAATTCAACAGGAAATACAAACATTTAAGTGCACATATCAATGCATTCGCGCACATACTGAATACTAACATTATTGTTATTGTTGTTTAAAGCCCAGCCGACTGCGTAGAGCCATATCAGGGCTTATAACCGCTTCAAAACACACAAAACTCCCAACAGGAAAAAAAAAATAAGTACACATAATGCATTCGCGCACATAATCTAAGGACATGCCCCCGGCGTTGACCACTCCGTCCAATTTATCACACAGGGGAGATTTAAAAAAACACCTGACTACAAATATTAGCATACATAAGGGCACCAAAACAAAAACAGGCATAAATTACCTAAAATTGCTTCCGCATATCTCACCTCCCTAGAGCCAAAAATGCACTTTTTTTTATTGTTTAAAGTCCAGCCGACTGCGCAGAGCCATGTCAGGGTAGAACCACTTCAAAACACAAAACTTCAACAGGAAAAAAAACAAAATTAAGGAGGACCATTCCGTCCCGATTTATCGCACAGGGGAGATTTAAAAAACACCTGAATACAAACATAAGCATACATAAGGACACCAAAACATAAAAACAGGCGTAAATTACCTAAAATTTCCACATACAATTAATAATTACAATATTATTAATTATTACATGTGGAAGAAATTTTAGGTAATCTCACCTCCTTAGAGCCAAAAATGCACTTAATACGTGTACCCAATCAGCAATCCGAAGATAAAGTACGTAAGAATCGAAAAAATACAGGTGAATGGACCATTAAGGCAGAAAATAAGTAGAAATGACAGAAAGGCAACAAGGCAGAAACAGAGTGACAGAAAAGAGAAAATTTCTAGCGCATAATTTCCAGAAGGTGGGGATACTATTTATACTGAAAGAGCCCCCGGCAACCCAACGGGGAAACAGAGGGGATTAAAAAATATACCTGAACACAAATTTAAACTATAAGGGCACTAAACCAAAAATAGACCTGTACTTGAAATTGCTTCCGCATAGCTCATTGTACCAGAGCCAAAACATGAATTTAAATTATACATGTACCCAATGATCAATTCTAAGATAATTCTAAAATAAAGTACAGGAGACTTGATCGAACGCGTACAGATGAATGGACCTGCAAGGCAGTAAATGATGGGAAGAAAGCAAAGGTGGAAGACAAAAACAGAGCGACAGAAAAGAGGGCATTTCTAGCACACAATTTCCAGAAGGTGGGTATACTATTTATACTGAAAGAAACCCCCAGCATCCTCAAAAGGGCATTTTTGTTTATTTTTAACGAATGAATTTTAAACCAGTCTGTCCTTGCCAAGCAACCGTAAATCCACATTCACACACAATAGAGCCTTCATTAGAAAAGCACACACAGCGTACTCGCCGGCCCCAACTGACCTAAACATTCGCAATACCTCACCCATGAACTTAGAAAACAAAGACAAAAACAAAACAAAACAACCCGCAACGAAAACATGCACACACACAAACAACTTGGACACATTCGCCGTCCATACCTCATTAACCGTCCTCCATCCCCCCTCCACGCACACACACAAACTCCAAAAGCACACACCTTACACATGTTCTTCCACACACACACGCTCGCTCGCGCACGCACCCAACACACCCAAAACATGCGCGCTCGCGCACACACCAGACACAAAAACACTCAACAGACGGGACAATGTTTCCCGTAAGTTGCCAAAGGCAGGAAAATGCAGTTGGAATTCATATTGCTTATAGCACAACCGACGTCTCCAACATTATATCATGGCCAACATCACTGAAAACTACCCCACGTTTAAATATTTCATTTCACTTCATATTGCTTATAGTCCAGCCGACTACTTGAGCCATATCATGGGTTTAATCAAAAAGAATTTAAAAAAACATACGATCTTTTCAAGTTTCAATTTATTTTAAGTAATTCCCATAATACTCCGTTTTAACTCTTTGAATACCACCGCCTGTCCACCTGCGTCCTTCACTGTCAACCATGCCAGCAAAGCAAAAACTTAACCCTGTGACTCCCTCACCCTAACCTCCAGCTTCCTGCAGGAAGCTGGTGGATAGGGTGAGGGAGTCAAAGGGATATGCTTTCTCAATTGGCGGATAGGGTAAGGGAGTCAAAGGGTTAAAAACTTTTTAAATCCATACAAGTCTCTAAACATTTTCCCATACGCATGATCATACGAGCTGAAATTCCAGTATAACTTCTAAAAACGTCAAAAATTGGATGTCTTAAAAAGATTTAAAGAGCGTTACACACACATAGACAATATAAATACACACACACACACACACCACACACATGCGCGTGCACACACAACCGTCCCCCACCCCCAAAAAAAAAATTTTTAAAAAAACGCACACACACACACAACATAAACACAATCACACTCCACAAAGGAGGGTAAAATGTTTTCCTTAAATAGCGAAAGGCAGGAAAATGCAGTTAGATTTTCATATTGCTTATAGAACAGCCGACATCTAGATAACATTACGGCCAACAGCACGCACACTACAAATTAACTCATTTAATTAAAAAAATGGAATAAAAATGTACAACCATCCTTTCAAGTTTCAATTTAGTTTTTAAAAAATTCCCACAACACTCGTTTAGCCCGTTGACTACCACTGCCTGTCCACCAGAATCCTGCATTGTTAACCATGCTAGCAAAGCAAAAACTTGACCATGACTCCCTCACCCTAACCTCCAGCTTCCTGCAGGAAGATGGATACGGTGAGGAAGTCAGAGGGATACGTTTTTGCAATTGGTGGATAGTGTGCAGGAGTCAAAAGGTTAAACAGAATTGAAAAAAAACAGGGGGAAAAAAACAAACAACGGACCAATCCTTCCAAGTCTCAATTTAAACATTTTCCCATACGCATGGTCATACGACGTGAAATCCCATTATATCTGCTCAAAACGTAAAAAATTGCACGCTATCTTGAAAACGTTCTTTCAAGAGTGTTAGAAAATGCAGTACAAATTTCTCATTTGAAAGAAAGGAGCTTAATTACAACTTTCAGTAATAGTCAAAATAGCTTCATAAATAACCCATAATTGAAATACAGTCACACAATAAAATTATATTTTACCGAATAAACATCCATACACAGAAACCACAATTAGGACGGTAAACGCCGTCCGTATCCCACTATAACAACCGCCCCCCTCCAAAAAAAAACAAACAAACCAAAGCACGCACCTTGCACATGTCTTACATCACACATGCACACACACATGCGCGTGCACACACACATGCGCGTGCACACACACTCTAGACACAAGACAATATAAACACAGACACACAACCACACACTAGCAACCGCGCCCTCCCCCCCCCCCCCAAAAAAATGAAGCACGCACCTCGCACATATCTTACACACATACACACACACCACACACATGCGCGTGCACACACACACAGACAATATAAACACACAGACACACACACACAACAAACACACTCCGCGAAAGAGGGTAAAATGTTTTCCTTAAACAGCAAAAGGCAGGAAAACGCAGTTAAATTTTCATATTCCTTACAGAACAGCCGACATCTAGATTACATCATGGCCGACAGCACACACCACAAATTAACTCATTTAATTAAAAAAATGGAATAAAAATGTACAACCATCCTTTCAAGTTTCAATTTATTTTTTTTTTAAAAATCCAACAATCCGTTTAGCCCGTTGACTACCACTGCCTGTCCACCAGAATCCTGCATTGTTAACCATGCTAGCAAAGCAAAAACTTAAGCATGATTCCCTCACCCTAACCTCCAGCTTCCTGCAGGAAGATGGATACGGTGAGGGAGTCAGTGATACGTTTTTGCAATTGGTGGATAGTGTGCGGGAGTCAAAGGGTTAAAATGAATTGAAAAAGCAGAAAAAACAGACCAATCCTTCCACTGTAACAACCGCCCCATTCCCCCAAACACATCGCACATTGTCTTACACCCACACACGCATGCACCACACACACACACACAATATAACACACACAATCGCACCACACATGTGCGCGTGCGCGCACACACACACCAGATAATATAAATACACACAATCACACACACAACGAAACATACACTCCGCAACAGAAGGTAAAATGTTTTCCTTAGAATGCAAAAGGCAGGATGATGCAGTAAAGTGTTTCATATTGCTTATAGCTCAGCCGACATCTAGATCATGGTCAACAGCACACTACAAATTGACTCACGTTTAATTAAACAGACCAAAAACAACAAAAAATATCCTTTCCAAGTTTCAATTTATTTAAAACATTCCCACAACACCACCACCTGTCCACCAGCATCCATTGTCAACCACGCTATCAAAGTAAAAACTTAACCCTTTGACTCCCTCACCCTAAAGTCCAGCTTCCTGCAGGGTGAGGGAGTCGAAGGGATATTTTGCAATTGGTGGGTATGGTGCAGGAGTCAAATGGTTGCAAAGAATTTTAAAAAAACAAAAACAAAAACAAACGGGAACAATCCTTCCAAGTCTCAATTTAAACATTTCCTCATACGTATGGTCATACGAGGTGAAATCCCATTACATCTTGTCAAAACATAAAAACTGCATGTTATCTTGGAAAAGGTTCTTTAAAGAGTTCGAAAATGCAGTACGAATTGTTCACTTGACAGGAGTTTCATTACAATTTTCAGAAATAGTCATAAAAATAGCTTTATAAATAACCCATAATTGATTAAATACAGGCACAATAATATATTTTTACTTTAACGAATAATTTTTAAATCAACAGCAGTCTGTCTTTGTCACCCAGCCAAACAGCTTCCACCAGAAAAATGTACACACGGCGTACTCACCCACCCCCAAGGCAAACTGACCTAAACATCCATTAAACCCCACGACGACAAAAAAAAAACCATGCATACACAGAAACCACAAACCGTCCATATCCCACTGTAACAACCGTCCCCCCAACACCCCCCTCCAAAAAAACAAAACAAAAACGCACACCTCGCATTGTCTTGCACACACACACGCACCACACACGAACTACATGTACACACACACACACACGCACAAGCACGCGCGCACCACACACGCGCACCACACACACGCACCACACATGCGCGCATGAGCGCGCACACAGATAATATAAACACAGACACACAACACATATATTCACACATACTCTCCAACAGAGAGTAAAATGTTTTCTTTAAATGGCAAAAGGCAGGAAAATGCAGTTAAGTTTCATATTGCCTAAACCATAGCCAACAGCACTCTACAAATTGCCTCACTTTTATTCAAAAAGACAATTGGAAAAAGAAACGTACAACCACCTTTTCAAGTTTCAACTTTTTAAATTCCCATAATGCTCCACGTTTAACCCTTTGAATACCACCGCCTATCCACCAGCATCCTTCACTGTCAGCCATGCCAGCAATGCAAAAAACTAAACCCTTTGACTTCCACACCATAACCTCCAGCTTCCTGCAGGAAGCTGGTGCATAGGTGAGGGAATCAAAGGGATACGTTTTTGCAATTGGTGGATATGGTGCGGGGGTCAAAGGGTTAAAAATACAATTTAAAAAAAACGAGAAAAAAAAAACGAAAAAAAACCAGAACGATCTTTCCAAGTCTCAATTTAATTTTCCAATACGTGTGAAATCCCATTATATCTTGTCAAAACGTAAGAACTGCACGATATCTTGAAAAGTTTCTTGAAAGTATTAGAAAATGCAGTATGAATTGTTCACGTGACAAAAGGACCATTACAACTTTCAGAAATACTATCATAAAAATAGCTTCATAAATAACCCATAATAAACGAAATACAGGCACAGTAAAATAATCATTCTTTCGTATTTTAACGAATAAATTTTAAATCAACAGCAATCTCTCTTTACCACATAGCCGTACATCCACAAGCACACACAACACAGTCTTCATTACAAAACGCACACACAGCGTACTCACCCATCACCACCCCCACGGCCAAAAAAAAAACAAAAAAACACACACACACACTTTATACGTTACAGTAATCAAAATAAATGCTGTATTTCCAAAGTTAAATTTTCATCGGAAATTTAAGTATTGTTATAATCAATGCTACCATACAACGGAAATTAAAGTATTGATATTAATCAATGCTACGATACAATTGCCATCGAAAGGTTAAGAAAAAATAGCCGTGGTAATCAGTGCCACTTTAATGTGAAACAAACTATGGTAATAAACACTACCATACAGCAGTGTTCATGTAAAATTCAAAAAAAAAACTCACCACCACCACCATTGGACAGTTTTCATAGAAGAAAAAAAAAACTAGGGTAATCACCACCGTACATTTTTCACTATTTTTGTTTTAATGCCCAGTCTACTGCACGGAGCCTCTTTTTCCCTTTTATTGTTTAAAGCCCAGCCGACTGCGCAGAGCCATATCAGGGCTATAACCGCTTCAAAACAAAACTTCAACAAAAAAAAAAAATTAAGTACACCTATCAATGCATTCGCGCACATAATCTAAGGACATGCCCCCCGGCGTAGGACCATTCTGTCCGATTTATCGCACAGGGGAGATTTAAAAAACATCTGAATACAAATTATCAGCATACATAAGGATACCAAAACATAAAAACAGGCATAAATTACCAAAAATTGTTTCCGCATATCTCACCTGCTTAGAGCCAAAAATGCACTTAATACATGTACCAATTATCAATCCGAAGAAAAAAGTATGCAAGACTTTATCGAAAAAATACAGGTGAATAGACCATTAAGGCAGAAAATAAGTAGAAATGACATAAGGCAACAGGGCAGAAAGAGTGACAGAAAAGAGGAAATTCTAGCACAGAATTTTCATCAGGTGGGGATATTTATACTGAAAAAAAAAAACGGCAACCCAGCAGGGGGCTCAGGGTTATAATCGTCTCAAAGCGTACACAACTCGATGGAGGAAAAAAACTGGAAAAAAATTACTCGTCAATGCATTCGCGCACATAATCTTAGGATATGCTCTCTGCATTTACCACTCCGAATTTATTCCAAGGGTTTTCCAAGGGTTTAAAAAAATCTGATTACAAATTTAAACAAACACTAAATGATAACGTGGGCCCAAAATTACCTATAATTATTTCGGCACATCACATTTCCTTTCAGCAAAAAATGCACTCAATACATGTAACCAATCACTTTTTGTTTACAGCCCAGCCGACTGTGTGGAATCATATCAAGGTTACAACCATTTCCAAAAATAATGCTTCAACAGGGAAAAAACAGGTAAAAGAAATTTTAAGTACACATACCAATGCATTCACATACATAATCTATGGAAATGTCTGGCGTTGACCAATCCTGTCCAATTCATCACACGTGGGCTGTAAAAAGAATACCTGAATACAAAGTCAAAGTAAGGACACATTGCTTCCGCAAATCCATATGCGTAATGCCAAAAATGCACTTAACACATGTACCCAATCGCTATTACTATGATTTTTGTTTCAAGCCCAGCCGACTGCGTAGAGCCGTATCAGGGCTATAACCTTTTCTAAACATGCACAATACTTCAACATGAAAAAAAAAAGGAAAAGAAAAAACTGTCGTGAAGGTTGGAAAACATTTCAATCACACACACACAATCCTGCAGGATGTCCAAAATGACCACTTGAAAAAAAAAATGTCCCGCTCCAAAGTAAAGGAATGAAGAACAGAAAAGAAGAAATTTCTAGCACAGAATTTCCAAAAGGTGGGAGTACTATTTGTGACCTCCCAGCACGAAATTAGTCTTAACTAGCATTTTGAGATACATATCACTGGAAAGTGTACATTCTGCTGATTATTTTGGTACCTGAATAAAGCTTGTACTAAAAAAAATGTAGAGAAGTTATGTATGTTTTAAAGTCATTAAGTTGTTTGACGGCCATTTTGAGAAAACGGCCTCTAAAGTTTTTATGCACTTTCCTACACATTTTCCTTATATTTATTTGGTGGCTTTGACCTGGTTTGTTTCTAATTTTAGCTGTCGTTATCTGAAAGCTTTGTCAGTATATTACATGTAAGGTTCGGCGGTACAGGTTACAGTTCGCAATAAAGGACACTTTTGGTAAGAAATTGCATTCTTTCTGCTGCGATCTGTGCATTAAAATACCATTTTAAATTATTTTTTCAAGAACAAAATTCTGTGGGGGATAGATAATCCACAGAAATCAATTTTGAGAAAAAGTCAAAACACCCTTGACAGACCCTCAGTCACCTTTTCAGCTCCTAGTGCTGTTCGACTGACCGAGTTAAGACTGATTTGGTTGTGGGATGTCGCATTTATACTGAAAAAGCCCCCGGCATCCCCACGGGGGTAATTTTCATTTTGACTACGAATCGCCAACGCACAAAAATAAGAACGCGTATTCAACCTACAAGATCGACGTTAACTTTCAGCTTACCTGCCTTTGCCAATCTACAACACGCACACACACACACGCACACACACATACAGTATGGACCAAAACAAAACAAAAATTCCCCATATCTCGCAGAGCGGAAGAAAATGACCGATACATAAGATATGTAACCCCCTTTTATTTTCGTTGCCGCGATGGTATTGCTGTTGAATATACTGACCGATTGGTCTTAGGTGCGCACTTAAAACGATTCCCTTTATTACCTTGTCTCAGTTTTTCTTTTTTGTTCGTTTTTCGTTTTTGCTTTCACACTATTTTACAGTTAGGCGCTCACTAGAAAACCTACGCTTATATGGTAACCACAAGCCGACCACAAAACATGCACTATACGGTAATCATAAGCCGACCACAAAAATCACACTATACAGTAATCATAAGCCGACCACAAAAATTACTGTACAGTAATCATAAGCCAACCACAAAACCTACTTATACAGTAATCATAAGCCGACCACAAAAAACCCACTATACAGTAATCATAAGCCGACCACAAAACCTACACATATATGGTAACCATAAGCCAAGCACAAAACCTACATATATACGGTAATCATAAGCTGACCACAAAACCTGCATTTATACGGTAATCATAAACCGACCACAAAACCTGCATTTATACGGTAATCATAAGCCGACCACAAAAATCACACTATACAGTAATCATAAGCCGACCACAAAACCTACACTATACAGTAATCATAAGCCGACCACAAAACCTGCACTATACGGTAATCATAAGACGACCACAAAACCTACATTTATACGGTAATCATAAGCATACGACAAAACCCACACTATACAGTAAACGTAAGCCGACTAAAAAACAAAAAAACAGGCTACATTTACATCTACGTTGTACCGACTTTGTTGCGTAGGGAACCAGAGACGAGCAACATTTTAGCGTAAAATATAGACGAAGATAAAAAAAAAAAGTCTAAGTAGGGGGGCCAGCTCATGGGTTTACGTGCAGGCTTTAGGCTTGTGCCACGGTCACAATACACGTAGCACCTGTGACGTTAGTGCATATGGAATTCGCTCCGAGCGCAGACGTCATCTGCGAAACAAACTAAAATTGAATTGCGTGGGTCATACGGAAGATTACGAAAAGGCAGGCAAGATCCATAGGCCATTTTATGAGGAAAAGGGAATTGGAACACCTGGTCACAACGGGAAAGCTGGGGGAAGTAGAGCACCAGGTAGACCCGGGGAGAAGATACTAGACGGACTTGCAGTGTGGCTGAAGACAGGGAGGGTGGAAGAGATGCTTGAGGCAACAAGAGACAGATGAAGTCCATAATCGCCAACGCCATGCTGCAAGGCACCTGATGATGCTGATTAAAGTATAATATACGGCATTCGCGGTGGGTTTTTTTAAACGGGCGAGAAACTTTTTTTCACTGTTCCAACAATTGTGTCATGACCAAACATCAGCCCCTTTAATACGACAATGTGTTAAGGTTAGAACGGGGTTAAGGTTAGTAGTGGTTATTATTACTTTTCACGTTAGATTCGGCGCGACATTTGTTCGGGCACAGTTGTCGGAACCACAAACGCCATTCACCTGACGTTATCAGAACGGCACTGAGAAAATTTATATGATAATGGGAAGGTCATACATACTGTTTTACAAAACTTGCTGGCGATCAGCATATTCATCATGATCAGGTGCCCTGCCGCAAGGCGTTGCCGACCATGGACCTACAGCCATCTCTTATTTCTCGTTGCCCCCAGCATCTCCCCCACCCTCCTCGTCCCCAACCACTCTGCAAGCCCGTCCAGCATTTTCTCCCTGGGTCTACCTGGTGCTCTTTCCCTCCAGCTTTCCCGTTGTGACCAGGTGCTCCAAATCCCCCTTCCTCATAAAATAGCCTATAAATGTTGCCTGTCTTTTCCTAATCTTCCTTATGAGTGATCTACTTGTCTTCCTCCATCAAGACTCATTTTCTTTGCTGTCCATGGAACTCTCAACATTCTTCTCAGAAACCACATCTCGGCTGCCTCAATCTTGTTCGGCCTTTGCTTGTTGACTGTCCACGCCTCGCAACCGTACAACAGTATTGGTTCTATATAACATTCCAGAACTCTCTTCCTGATGTTAACATAGGCATTTGTTGGTAAGAATGCCTTCCATCTTAAATGTTTTGGCTTGGCCGATTCTGCTATCTATTTCCGATGTGCATCTGCCGTCTGGTGAAATGACCGTTCCCAGGTATTTAAACTCATCAACCTGTCTCAAGGTTGTGCCGTTTGCTGTTATTTTGCACGAGGGGATTTCATTTTTACAGATCACCATTACTTCAGTCTTCCTGCTGTTTAGTTCCAACCCCTTACCTTTGCTTTCTATTTCAAGTATACTCCTAATCATAATTTAAGGGCCACTTCTTCCTTCCTCTCTAATTTTAAGTTGAAATAATTGACAATGTTTAGAATTGATTCTATGTTTTATTTCATCATTTCCACACCTGTTTTGGAAAAAGAAATTCGCACAATGACCCATTAGTGAACAGCACATGCATTTAAAGGAACATCCCCCCCTTTTCAAAAAACAGAAAGTGTCAGATTTGGCCAATCTGTTTTCAATATCGCGTGTGTCCGCCCCGAGCCTGGATGCATGCTTCACAGCGCCGATGCATCGACCCCACAAGGGTACGGAGTGTGTCCTGAGGGATGGCCGCCCACTCGATCAGCAGGATGTCGACCAGCCTGGCCAGGGTGCCCGGTGGGGGGTGGTTGTCCCTGATGCGCCTCCCGAGCACATCCCAGAGGTGTTCAATTGGGTTCAGGTCAGGTGAGCACGCTGGCCAGGCCATACGGACGACTTCATGCTGCTCCAGGAAGTCGGTCACAATGCGTGCTCGATGCGCAGGTGCATTGTCGTCCTGGAAGATGGCGCCTTGACCAAGGTCCACAAGCGCAGGCAGTGCCACGGCCGCCAGAACCTCGTCCCGGTACCGGACCCCGTTCAGGATGCCGTCAATGGGGAGCAGGGGGGTCCGGGTACCACGGCTCATGCCACCCCACACCATCACCGACCCGCCGCCGTACCGGTTATGCTCTTGGACAGTGGCGTCAGCGAACCTCTCCCCTTGACGTCGCCACACCCGAGCCCGGCCATCGTTAAAGGTCAGGGTGAACCTGGACTCATCCGAAAACAAGACCCGGGCCCACTGTTGCCTTGTCCAGGTCACGTGCTCCCTGGCCCAGGTCATGTGGCGCACTCTGTTGACCGGTGACAGCACGGGTCGGACGGCCGGTCTCCGTGACCTCAAGTTTGCCTCATGTAGCCGTCTTCTCACCGTGCTGCAGCTGATGTTAGCACCTGTTGCGTCCCTCAGCTGACCCCTCAAGGTCACCGCAGTGGATGCCCTTTCCCTCAGGACGGAGAGGGCAAGGTAGCGGTCTTGCTGTCTTGTTACTCTGGGTCGACCCGTGTGACGCCTTTCCTGGACTGCTCCAGTCTCATTGAAGCGCTCCAGCAGTCTCTGGATTGTGGAATGCGACACTTCAAGTCGTCTAGCAACTTCCCGCTGCGCTAGGCCTTCATCAAGCAGAGCGAGGGCTCTCCCCCGCTGCTCATCCGTCATCCGTCGTCTTGCAAGCATGGTTAAAACGAACCAAGAACGGGTCCTTTTTATCCTCGTCTGCGGGCAACTTTGGCTGGAGTAGTGTTCAAAAAGGGCTTGCCTTGCACGTGCAAAGCGAATTTTGTCGCTACCTTGCCTGCGTCGTCAGAGAGACCCTGCTGAAGATTCGACAATTTCGTGTGGAAATTGTCTTCCTTGGGCCGCCCATTGCAAATCGGCAAATCCCCAAACACGTGCCAAAAGGAAACTGCAATGTTGTCTGAGCTCTTATCCATTCAGTTACGGCAACGAATTGGAGAAAAGAGTAATAGAAAATAGGTTATTTCTCCTTTCAAAAATTGACTCAAAAACGTTCCTGGCCCTTCAATAATGACGTGTAGTATATGTTCACAAGGTTTTGTAGGTCCCTTTCACTTTCTGCAATTAGCACGGTGTCATCTGCGTATCGAATGTTGGTTTATCATTTTTCCTCCAACCTTTAATCCAGAGGTTTACAGCAGATCTGGTGACAAAACACAACCCTGTCTGACTCCTCTTTTGGTGTTTTGGAAAGAGCTTATATCGTTTTTATTCTCATTGCAGCTATTTGTTCCCAGTACATATTTCTGATTATTCGTAGATCTTTTCCATCACTATTGAGTCTAATTGGTTGATCAATTTTCGTGTCTGACCCGATCTAAAGCCTTGGCATAATCAACAAAGCATAAATATAAATCCTTGTTCACCTCGATTGACCTGTCTATGATAGTTCTTAGGATGTATATGGCATCAATAGTTCCTTTCCCTTCCGCAAATCCTGTTCATCTGCTATTTCTCTATCGATTCTATTCCTTGTCATGATTATTTTTAATATGATCTTGGTTACATGACTCAAATTGATTGTGCGATGGAGTTCGCATTTTATAGCCCCTGTCTTCTTTGGAAGTGCAATGAAAATTGACATATCTTTGGGGATTTTTCCAGTGTCGTAAATTTCATTCAGGACGACTTATTTTTTCTATACCGAATTCCTCCAAGGCTTCAATCATCTGTGATAATGTCTGGTCCTGGGGCTTTTCTTGGTTTCGTTTTTTTCAATGCTGCTCTAAGTTCATCTTTCATTATGGGTGGTCCTTCAAAGTTCTTTCTTATGTGTTCTGCGTTTCTGTCATCTTCAAAAAGGTCTTTAGTGTACTCTCCCTGTCTGTCTAATATTTTGTCTTTTTCCATGCTATGCTAGATACAGACTGAAAAAAGCCAAATAATGTTTGTACAAATCACCAATGCCAATTAACTAAGAACGGCCTTGTACAAATGACCAATGCCAATCAACTCTGAACGACCTTGTACAAATCTTTCATGCCAATCAACTGTAAGAACAGTCTTATACAAATCACTAATGCCAATTAACTCTAAGGACGACATTGTACAAATCACTTATGCCAATCAACTCTAAGAACGACCTTGTACAAATCACTTATGCCAATCAACTCTAAGAACGACCTTGTACAAATCACTTATGCCAATCAACTCTAAGAAGACATTGTACAAATCACTTATGCCAATCAACTCTAAGAACGACCTTGTACAAATCACTAATGCCAATTAACTAAGGACGACCTTGTACAAATCACTTATGCCAATCAACTCTAGGAACGACCTTGTACAAATTACTAATGCCAATTAACTAAGGACGACCTTGTAAAAATCATTCATGCCAGTCAACTCTAAGAACGACCTTGGGTCTATTCGTATCAAATGCTAATTGTGTACACTAAGCGTCTACATTTGCTCTAACCGATGTTTTTGTAACCTGAACGCATGGCATGGCCACTTTTTGTGGAGTTCTCGCTTTTTCCCCAGTTATCACTGTTCACAAAGACTGACTTCATATCGGTCATTTTCTCAGATTAAACGAGACATAGAAATTGTGCTGTTTGTTCCCTATTTTGTTTTGTTTGACACTAGACATGGAAATTATGCTGTTTGTTCGCTATTTTCTTATTTTGTTGACACTAGACATGGAAATTATGCCGTTTGTTCCCTATTTTCTTATTTTGACACTAGACATGGAAATTATGCCGTTTGTTCCCTATTTCCTTATTTTGACACTAGACATGGAAATTATGCCGTTTGTTCCCTATTTCCTTATTTTGACACTAGACATGGAAATTATGCCGTTTGTTCCCTATTTCCTTATTTTGTTGTTTGATACTAGACATGGAAATTATGCTGTTCCCTATTTTGCTGTTTGATACTAGACATGGAAATTATGCCGTTTGTTCCCTATTTTCTTATTTTGTTTGATATGTTCTTTGTCTTACGTTTATGTTTGACAAAGGTCAGTTGGTCACAAATTTGTGTTCATCTTGTCCGTTATACCGAATTCACATTTCCATTCTATTTTCATTTTTTTCCCCGATTCCTTAATGTGTATAATGCATATTATATTCGTACAACCTTCACGTGTATATCAGATTCGTACTATCCGATGGTTGTGTAATTTTGAGGCGCAAATTTGCAAGACCGCTTTATATGTAGCCTCAGCGTATTAACGTAATAAAGAGCGTTTTGTATTAAACGTTGCCTTACAGTCTACAGTATAAGCCACCTAACAAAAAATTTAAAAAATAAGTCACGCACGCATCATAGCCTCTCCTTCCCCAACACACATACACAAATGATTATGAGAAACGATGACGGAGGAAATTTCTAGCGCAGAATTCCCAGAAGGTGGGGATACTAGTTATACCGAAAGCGCTCTCGACATCCCCACGGGGGTACAGACAGTAAATGCCATACACGATGTCGATTCATATTCCACTGCGAATTACAAATTTACTCGCATATCACATCCCCCACCCAAGCCCAAACACACACACGTATTTAAACCTGTTTAAATGAAAAATGATAAAGGACCAAGACATCCATGTTGGAACATCTATATAGATCTACCAGTAACAGTTTAAAAAAAAGAGAAATGTGACCCACCACCAATTCAGTCTTAACTCGCAGTCAGTCGAACAGCACTAGGAGCTGAAAGGGTGACTGAGGATCTAGGGTGTTTTTAATTTTTCTCAAAATTGATTTCTGTGGACTATAAATTTCTTACCAAAAGTACATACTTTTGTCCTTTTTTGCGAACCGTAACCTGTACAGAACCTTACATGTAATACACCGACAGAAAGCTCTTTGGTGCACCTTTCAGATAATGACAGCTAAAATTAGAAACAAACCGGGCCAAAGCCACCAAATGAATTTAAGGAAAATGTGTAGGAGAGTACATAACTTTAGAGGCCGTTTTCTCAAAATGGCCGTCATACAACTTAATGATTTTAAACATACATAACTTCATTTTTTTAGTACAAGCTTTATTCAGGTACCAAAATAATCAGCAGAATGTACACTTTCCAGCGATATCTCAAAATACCCAAAATGCTAGTTAAGACTATTTCGTGCTGGGAGGTCACAAATGGTTACGCCCACATGTCTATTTGTAGATTTCCGTTAGGCAAGACACCTTAGACATGTAAAAAATATATACACAGTTGGTCCATCTTTTCTGAAACCATTTTTGTCCCTTTCTCTCAAAACCTTAATACATGCTACCTTTGGGAAAGATATCCAAAATTACAAACGCAAAATCAGTTGACTAAATATGAACATGATACAAAAGCGAATAATCGAACAGCTAAAATAACACCACCACTAATAATTCTATTAATGCCGATTTTTGGTACCTTACTTTGTTTAAAGCCCATCCGACTGCGCAGAGCCCCCGGCAACCCAACAGGGGATATGTCCAGGTAATACGTGCAAACACAAGCATATAAAAAGAAAACGGCCCTGGGATGCAAAACTTGCTCAGTATTGTCAACCTTTACTCTCTTGTAATAATAAAATGTCCAATTAATACGTGCAAACACTGAAGTACACACACACACACACACTGGGATGTAAACTTGTCCAACGCTCTGTCAACCGTCAACATTAACTCTAACACACACACACAAACAAAAACAGCCAAACATACACACGAATCAGGCAGGCACGAGTTCTGGCCCACAAACATTCTGGTTTTGTCATCCTGGTTCCAGTACCACGAATTCCTGTTCTTGTGATCCAAACTCTTGTAATCAAGTCTAGGGAACTAGATCTACCTATGCATGTGCCTTTCCCCGGAGTTGCCGTTTGCTGGATTCTTTGGAGTCGCCGTTTTCTTAAGTCACTCGGTGCACATTTCCCTGGAGTTGCTGTAATCAACATTTCCCTGGGGTCGCTGTAATCAACATTTCTCTGGAGTCGCTGTAATCAACATCTCCCCGATTGCGCTGTAGTTGCCGTTTCCTGTTGTCGCCATAGTTGCCATCACCCCGAGTTATCGTTTTCCCGAGTCGTCGCAATCTTCCATTCACCTGGAGTCGTCGCAATCTTCCATTCACCTGGAGTCGTCAGTCTTCCATTCCCCTGGAGTTGTCAGTCTTCCATTCCCCTGGAGTCGTCATATTCTTCCATTCCCCTGGAGTCGTCAGTCTTCCATTTCCCTGGAGTCGTCCATTTCCCTGGAGTCGTCATAGTCTGCCATTTCCCTGGAGTCGTCATAGTCTGCCATTTCCCTGGAGTCGTCGCAGTCTGCCATTTCCCTGGAATCGTCGTAGTTGCCATTTTCCTGGCGTCGTCGTAGTTGCCATTTTCCTGGCGTCGTCGTAGTCGCCATTTTCGTGGAATCGTCTAGTCGCCATTTTCCTGGAGTCTCCATTTTCCTGGAGTCTTTCCTCAATCCGCCATTTTCCTGGCGTCGTCGTCGTCGCCATTTTCGTGGAGTCGTCTAGTCGCCATTTTCCTGGAGTCTCCATTTTCGTGGAGTCTCCATTTTCCTCAATCCGCCATTTTCCTGGAGTCGTCATAGTCGCCGTTTACCTAGAGTCGTAGTCGTCGTTCACCCACAGTCGCCGTAGCTGCCATTTCCACAGAGTCGCCATTTCCCTGCAGTACATATACAAATAGTTTGTAACAATTCAGGGGCCCTTTACGTGCACAGCTAATTTTAAACCCAACCATTAAGACTAATCAGTTTTCGAGGTGTGAATGCTTAATGATTTTACGTTTGCATAAGCATTATAATATATAAGGCACAATGGCCGACATAGTTTACAGAATCTTTATTATATTTAAGGATGACCATATTTGCTTTTCATGTGTCTGCCTGTTGTCTCATCTTTTATAAAGCACTTGTTCATCGTTTTGATCATAACGTTAGAGTTGATATGCCCTTCCCTCGTTTGTTCATTCTTCCTTTCTTTTCTTTGATCCTAAAAAAAGGGAAAGTTAAAGTCTCTACCCTCAGGACCTGGCCAGTTCATGGGTTTGTGTGCAGGCTTAAGACTTGTGCCGTGATCATTTTGGATCTTCATCACATGGTACCTGTGACGTTAGTGCATGTGAAATTCATTCCAAGCACGAAGACGTCATCTTGAGAACTTGGAATTAGAATTTGATTCTATGACTATAGAATATATATACTTTTTTACCCTACTGTTCCAATTTATCGCACAGGGGATATGGAAAACATCCTTAACACACACTGAACATTACCGATGGCACTTAAACATAAAAACGCCCTACATTACCTAAATTGCTTTTGCGTATCGCATTTCCCTACAGTCAAAAACCCACTTTATATATGTACACAATTATCAATCCTTACAGAAAGTACGTAAGACTTTTAACACATACAGGTGAATGGACCAAAGGCAGAAATTAAATGAAAAAGGAAAGGAACAAGAGCGACAAAAGATGAAAATTTCCAGCACATAATTTCCAGAAGGTGGGGATTTAATATATGAAAGAGCCCCTGGTATCTCCACAGGGCCGTTGTTAAGGGCTGACGTGTACTTTGCTTTACATATGTAACTGGGAAACGCCTAACCAACTAGCACATAGAAATCATTGTTTTATTACAATGTTCCCTTTGTCACCGTGTTACGGTTCATCTCCGTTCATCATTGTGACAGTTAATCCGTTTCACCCCTCCCTCGGTTGTGGTGCCTTCTTGTACATGTGTTGTTTTTTTTAATATAAATGGTATAGGTGTAGAGAAGATAGGACCATCTGTAAACATCCAATAGGGGACCCAATGGTACTATCCTTTAATACGCATTTTTAATTTAAGGGGCATATTCGATCATACAAATGAAGGTGATTTCGGTATTAGCAGGTCTGCCATTTAACACAACACTACACTCGTTACTATTTACACCTGCAATATCATTTCACACAATACATACAATATTTACATTTTAACAACTCCTACGGTATTTGCCTTTTCAACACCTACTGGTATGTCACGTTTTACAAACTTATCTGGGCAAGCCACTCACCCGTCTCAAAATTCAGGTGTCTCGAAGACAACATGCAACTGACATGACGTGACGGCGTCCTTTATGTGAAGTCGTCCTGATGTCATGACGTCCTCGACGACAAACCAGACGTGGTCCCTGGTGATGTGATCCTTGATGACGTGGATCTCATTGTGGTCCTTGGTGTGGTTCTAGTTACCTGAAGATGTTCTCCCTTCAAAAGTGTTCCACCATGTCTTTTGCTCCGAACCGTAGTTCCTGTAGTTCTAGAAGGCTGAAATGTCCCGACACTTGTAGGCTAAGATCCATACTCTTGTCCTTGCCTCGATAACGAAACATCGACGTCCTCGATGGTCGTTCAGATTGGTTCAGTTCAGGACTACAATAATCTTCGGGGTTTCTTTTTTCTTTTTTTTTCTTTTTTTTTGGGGGGGGGGGTTGTTAATTGTAGCGTCGTGTCCAAGTCTGCATACAGAGTCAGGCAACACTGCTGGTAGACACCGAGATGGGGCACTGGGTTTTAGTCTGGACAGGATGATGAACATGGGATGGGACTGTACAAGATCAGTGGGGCTGGATGTGAAAAGGAAGGGGGGCGGGGTGAGCGGCAACTTAGGCTCAGACAGGATCAAGTGAGGGCGAGGTGGGTCAGGACGAAGGATGGACTGGGGAGTGGGGATCCAGCTTCAGATATTCCGCAAGTCCCAGTCTGTTTTTCCCCAAACGTTTTGCGTCCTGTACTGCTTCAGTCTTTGGAGACAGGGAGATGCTTGGTCTGCCGATCTTTTTGTTTGCTGTGGCGTTTTCGTCGTCTTTCTGGTGACTTGTCTTTTGGGATGGGTCGGGAGGATTTAAGGGAGGGGCTGAGTGGGCTGGAAGGACAAGACTTCAGTAAAGAAACAGATGAATAGAAGGGATGAACGGAAAGAATAAAAGACTCGTTTTACTGTTCTGAATACTGGAGCGACTTACTAATCTAACAAAAACGCATGAAAATGAATAGGAAATAAAACGCATTACAACTATCAGGAAAACAGGGTCATCATCATGTCACCACCATGTCACCATCATCAAAAGACAAAGATGGACTGGGCACATCATTCCAAGAGAGCAGGCTACCATCCAGATTTGGTTCTTATACCGTTTCATATTGCTTACAGCCCAGCCGACTACTAGAGTATCACCCAAATTGCCTTTCTCTGAACACCAGTAGGAAAGAACACCTGGTGACCAACAACAGACCCTACCTTTAAGGCCCTTAAACACGCACTGTGTAGCTGGTCCAGAACAGATATGAAGAAACTACCGCTGCCTCATATGCCAACGGGATAATAGTAAGGATGGTCCATCTGACGAATCGACGAAAGAAAAAGGGACAATCTACATATAAAAACTGAAGATAATCTGATGTAAAATAGCACGAGAAAACGAAACGAAGACCATTAGAAGCACGACCATCCACCTCAGAGAATGTAATACTTTCGAAACAAAGCAGTTACAGCTCAGTTTAAAAAGCCCAGCCGACTGCGTTGACATACCAAGGCAAGGAATAGAATCAAAAGAGAAATTGCAGATGAACAGCGTCGATTTGTGGAAGGGAAAGGAACTATTAATGCCATATACACCCTAAGAACTATCAGAGAGGTCAATCGAGGTGAACAAGGATTTATATTCATGCTTTGTTGATTATACCAAAGCTTTCGATCGGGTCAGACATGAACAATTGACTAGAAAGACTTAATATTGATGGAAAAGATCTACGAATAATCAGAGATATGTATTGGGAACAAACAGCTGCAATGAGAATAAAAATAGATATAAGCTCTTTCCAAAACACCAAAAGCGTCAAACAGGGTTGTGTTGTGTCACCAGATGTTTTCACTTTACAGCAAAAACATGAGAAACCTAGAGGAACACCCTGGATTAAAGGTTGGAGGAAAAAGTATAAACATTCGATACGCAGATGACACCGTGCAAATTGCAGAAAGTGAAAGGGGCCTACTAGAAATAGAAAGCAAAGGTAAAGGGTTGGAGCTAAACAGCAGGAAGACTAAGTCATGGTGATCAGTAAAAAAAAACATGAAATACCCTCATGCAAAAAAACAGTAAAAAAAACATGAAATACCCTCATGCAAAAAAACAGCAAACGGCACAACCTTGAGACAGGTTTTAAGTTTAAATACCTGGGAACGATCATTTCACCAGACGACAGATGCACATCAGAAATAGCCAGCAGAATCGGCAAAGCCAAAACAACATTCAAGATGGAACGCATTCTTACCAACAAATGCCTATCAATTATCAGGAAGAGGGTTCTGGACCAATACTGTTGTACGGTTGCGAAGTGTGGACAGTCAAGCAAAGCCAGAACAAGATTGAATCAGCCGAGATGTGGTTTCTAAAAAGGATGTCGAGTTCCATGGACAGCAAAGAAAACAAATGAGACTGTCTTGATGGAGACAAGACAAGTAGATCATAAGATTAGGAAAATGCAGGCAACATTCATAGGCCATTTCATGAGGAAAGGGGAATTGGAACACCTGGTTACAACGGGAAAGCTGGAGGGAAGTAGAGCACCGGGTAGACCCAGGGAGAAGATACTGGACGGACTTGCGGTGGCTGAAGACAGGGAGGGTGGAAGAGATGCTTGAGGCAACAAGAGACAGATGGAAGTCCATAATCGCCAACGCCATGCGGCAAGGCACCTGATGATGATGATCTAAAGATTTACCCCCTGGCGCAGACCACTCCGTCTTATTTATCGCACAGGGGTTTTCAAAAAACACCTTAACACAAATTTATGCATAAGGACACCAAAACACGCCAACCACCAATCCCAATAAAAAGCACGCCAAGACCCCACCGAACACCCAAGTGAATGGACCAGCAAACCAGAAAACAGAAATAGAAGCAAAGGAACAAGGCAGAAACGGACAAAAATGTAGAACTGAACTTCCAGAAGAATCTAAGCCAAAATGTCCAAGTACTCTGAACTAAAGTGTAGATATTTTTCATGGAATGGCATGATAACCACAATATCAGTTGGGTTCCATGTTATTGTTTCTATATAAAACTGTCCTTGAATTTTATCTATTTAAAAATATTACGTAAGCGGTAAGGCATACAGGTTTACGTTGTGTTCCGTTTTTTCTTTTTTCTCGTTTCCTAGGGTTTTCCTTATTTTACGTTATGTTTTGAATTATTTTGTTTGAGGCTTTTTGCTTTCATTATTTTTTTAGTTACTTTTTTGTTTCGTTTTCATTTAGTTTCAGTTAGAGTTTGGATTTGGATTTCAATTTGATGTTTCTTCCAACGCGTGATTTCTACACCGGGCATTTTTTTAAAGTGTAGTTCAGTTTTACTTTTCAATTGGTTTGGGTATTTGTTTTAAGGCATTTGTTGAATGTTCGCATTAGTTTCAGTTTTGTTTTGTTTTTCAGATTACGTTTGGTTTTATTGATTACAGGTTTTATTGTTGCTTCAGTTTTGTGTAGTTTTAAAATTTCGCTTCAATGTTTTATTGTTTAAAATCTTTAGATTTCGTTTTATGTTTATAATGTGCAGATTTCTTTCTATTGTTAAGAATCTTTAGACTGTTTTTGTTAATGTTTAGATTCGGTTTTAATGTTAGCTCAGTTTAAGGATAGTTTATACTGGAGTTTAGATTCAGTTTGGGTTAAGTTCGGCTTAAGTTTTGTTTCGGTTTAAGTTTAGCTTTTGAGTTTAGCTTTGAGTTTCAAGTTTAGTTTTGAGTTTCAAGTTCAGGTTCGAGTTTAAAGTTCAGGTTCGAGTTTCAAGTTCAGGTTCGAGTTTCAAGTTCAGGTTCGAGTTTCAAGTTCAGGTTCGAGTTTCAAGTTCAGGTTCGAGTTTCAAGTTCGGTTCGAGTTTCAAGTTCGGTTCGAGTTTCAAGTTCAGTTTGAGTTTCAAGTTCAGTTTGAGTTCTGTTTGTGTTCAAGATTATTACAAGTTTAGGTTTGGCTTTAAGTTCATACCCTTAAGTTCATTTTTAGCTTCAATTTTATCCGTTTTGAATTTAGTTCTGGTTTAAGGTTAGTTTTGGTTTAAGTTTACCTCTGGTTTACGTTTGACTCTAGTTCAAGTTTAATTCTGGCTTAAATTCAGTGTAGTTCTGGATTAAGCTCAGTTTCATCATTATCATGTCGAGCTTGCTCGGCTATTCATGACACGTTTCTTCCATCCTTCTGTCAGACATTGCAGTAGGTAGTTCATACTGACAACTCGTATCATCCATCAGCTGGTCGATGGAGATCTTTGGACGTCCTGGTCTTTGCCATGGCTGGGTCTCCATATAGGAACACCCCCCCCCCCCCCCACCAGTTCTTTGCTCTGCCAGCAGTGTCCCGCGAAGCGCAGTCTTTGTTGACGTATTGATTTACTGATTGGCTTATCGTTCAGTTCTGGCTTAAGTTCAGTTTAGTTTTGGCTTAAGTTTCAGTTCATAAGTTTCAGTTATGGCTTAAGTTTTAGTTCTAGTGTAGGACTTGATTTATCGATCAGTTTAATGTCTTATAACAGTACAGTTACACAAATACATGTGCCATCAGTACTAAGTTTATTCATGGAACCCAACTGATCTTGTTGCTGTTGTCAGTCTTGACATGAATTTACTGAAATTGTCTTTTTGAGTTCGTGACGAATGGTCAGAATCTGAAAGATTTTTTTCTAATCTCGACATGTAATTTGGCCAAAAACTGCGCATGTCTTGTTTCGTTTACGCGCCTATATCATTTCTAACGGCCATTTCACCGTTGGCAGTCGGATAAACAACTAGTACTGAACATTACACGAGAGTGACTCAGACAGGCCACCTGACCTGGATGTCTGTCAACCAGCAAGCCCTTCCAACTTGCACTAGATCCTCCAGAGCCATGAGAAAGACCACAGCAGTGCCAGATGGAGTAGCAGAACACTGCATCCACACTAAGACTACGCTACTTTTCTCTCTAGCTGCAGAACGCCAGTTTAATTTCCCCATGCCACAGTTACCGGTACAGGTGTCGGTAAAAAAGTAGACCCAAGCAACTACAGAAAATGCATTTGGCTCAAGAAGCTTACCGACCCTCCTTTGGCCTGGACAACGGCAGATAACCACTGAAGACACTGTAGAATTCCCGCTCAAAAACAAAAAAAAACCACCACTACCACCACACACGCGCCTATGGCCTTTGGACCAACCCCAAACCAAAGAACAAATACCATTATGAACAAAAAATAGGGATACACCTGTTTATTGTTTAAAGCCCAGCCGGCTGCGTACAGCCATATCGGTGTTATAACCGCTTTAAAACGTACAAAACTTCAACAGGAAAAAAAAAGAAAAAATTAAGTACACATATCAATGCATTCGTGCACAAAATCTAAGGACATGCCCCCGACTGGGACCATTTCGTCCAATTCATCATCATCATCATCAGGTGCCTTGCCGCATGGCGTTGGCGACCATGGACCTCCAGCCATCTCTATCTCTCGTTGCCCCAAGCATCTCCCCCACCCTCCTCGTCCCCAGTCGCTCTGCAAGTCCGTCCAACATTTTCTCCCTGCGTCTACCTGGTGCTCTTTCCCTCCAGCTTTCCCGTTGTGACCAGGTGCTCCAAATCCCCTTCCTCATAAAATGGCCTATAAATGCTGCCCGTCTTTTCCTAATCTTCCTTATGAGTGATCGACTTGTGTCTGCCTCCATCAAGACTGTCGTTTGTTTTCTTTGCTGTCCATGGAACTCTCAACATTCTTCTTAGAAACCACATCTCGGCTGCCTCAATCTTTTCTGGCTTTGCTTGTTGACTGTCCACGCCTCGCAACCGTACAACATTGGTTCTATTTAACATTCAAGAACTCTTCCTGATGTTAATTCATAGGTATTTGTTGGTAAGAATGTTTTCATCCGATTCTGCTGGCTATTTCCGATGTGCTTCCAATTTATCGCACAGGGGAAATTTATAAAACACACCTGAATACAAATATAAGCATACATAAGGACACCAAAACATAAAAATCATGAATTACCTAAAATTGCTTCTGCATATCTCACCACCTTAGAGCCAAAAATGCACAAAAACACGTACCTAATTATCAATCCGAAGAAAAAGCAAGACTTTTATCGAACAAATACAGGTGAATGGACCATTAAGGCAGAAAATGACAAGTAGAAATGACAAAGCAAAGCAACAAGGCAGAAACAAAGAGCGACAGAAAAATTTCTAGCACAGAATTTCCGGAAGGTGGGGATACTATTTATACTGAAAGAGGCCCTGGCAACCCAACGGGGGAAAAATGCACGTAATACATGTACCCAGTTATCAATCCTAAGAAAAAGTACCCAAGATTTTATCAAATACGCACAGGTGAATGGACCATTAAGGCAAAAATGATAGGTAGAAATGACAAAGCAGAGAAACAAGGCAGAAAAAAGTGACAGAAAAGGACGTTTCTAGCACAGAATTTCCAGAAGGTGGGGATACTTTATATACTGATAAAGCCCCCGGCATCCCTACAGAGGGGGCGGCCTCAGACGAGGCAACACCAAATGGAAAAAATGCCCACAACGACATAAGCTGGTGACCGTGCACGTAGAGAACACATTTCAACACACAACAGCTGCTATCCAACAGAAGCAAGATCAAAAGAAGCAAAACCAAAGCGTTTGTAACCACAGTTGGTAGAGGGCGCCTGCAGGCCAGGTTCCTCAGACGCCATCCTTTTGAACTTAGAACAGTGATCTGATCAGTGACATAGTAAAATAGCGACTGGCAGGACTGAATAATGAGAGATGCAAGGCGAGGGAGGGGGGTAAAGGGAGGGGAGGGGAGAGAGAAAAGGAGGGATATAGAAGTGCGACGTCGGGGAATGGAGGAGATGGAGGGAAAAAGAAAAGGGAGGTAAGTTTAAAATACCGGGTTACTGGCGATTTCACCTGCAAAAATATAAAGTCAATTATTGAACAAAACCACACTGCAGGCACGCACACGCATGCATACAGACATGCATATACACCACGCATGCATTCCATTATGAACACATACAAATTTCTAGGAATCAATGAACAAAAGTGTACAAATCGGTCAACATGTAAGAGAATCACTTTGCAATGATAATGATTAAATTTAATCTCACTTTTACTGGAATGCTTTGTGATTCTGTACAAAAGGTCGTTTTAAATATCTTTTGCAACTATTAGTCCTGGAAACCAAAATTTGTTTAAAATTCAAATGTCGGAGAGGAGACAGCATAGTGACAGTGGTACCAATCTCTCAGCGTTACCTTCTCTGACCCCAGAGGGAACGATTTCCCATTTACAGCTGGGTGGTTCTAAAGTAGCCTAATTAAACATTGACTTTTCAACGCGGTGTTAATATTTGAGGTGTGTGTATACTGATCTCTGTACTGGACCGATATGGTTCTTGTGATCGGCTGAGCTACATGCAATATGAACTTAACTGAATTCCGGCGACGTCCAAAGTTCCCCTCGCCCATTTCCATTTCAAACCCTGCCAACGCATAAACTTTTACACAAGATTAAGACGTCTGTCGGATATTTATCTGGCCGATATGGGTAGATCACCTATGGAATTGTCCGAGTGCGATTAATCCTTAAAAACCCTGTTATTTACATATGGCATACTACACATTTACTCTCCTCCGTGCATACACAAGTACACACATACATAGCATATAATGTAGCCAGAAAGAGTGAGAAAGAGGGCGGAGGGAAGTTTAGTTCAGTTCATATTCTTACAGCCCAGCCGACTACGAGTGCCCTATCAGGGCGAACAATACGTCAACAACCGCCCGTCAAAAGATAAGTCAAAAAACATGCTCACCTTGCAAGTCTAAATTGCAATTGATTAATTCTTATAAACCCCATTCTTCACATTTGGCGTACTACACATTACCTCCATGCGTACACAAATACACATGCATGCATAACCATAAAGACGGTGGGAAAGTTGGAGGGAGGGAACAAGAGTGACGGACAATAATGGTACATTTACCAAGACTGCAGCAAGGCAAGAAGGCTAACTGGTCTTCAAGGGGTGGGACCTGGGAGGGCAATGCCCTGCTCTTCATGATTTTCAACTGACGTGGGATCTTCAGCATGCGCAGCCAGAAGTTTGATTTTCCAGTCAAACTGCAGAGAAAAGTCGAGGAACAGACCATGACAGCAGATATAGCAGTGATACAAAACTTACCTCCTTGAATGTGACCACAGCTCTGGTGGTACCCGTCTGTAGAAGCAGGACTGGTACCTGATGCCAGCAGACGTCCTCCTGGAAACTGCGGATTCAGAAAATAGGACCTGAACCCGACTTTGGAATCTTTGTCTTCGTGCTGCTTTCATTTCTTTGAGTGGTCATCGTCACGTTTTATTTCTTGGCTGGAAAAAGAATTTGGATTTTTAACCTGCTCTGGCAAATACATGTATTTTCATGAAAAATTTTATTGTTCAAAAGCTCAGCCGACTGCGAAGAGCCATATCAGGCGTATAACCGCTTCAAAACATACAAAACAGCGACGGGAAAAACGAAAAGTACACACATCAATGCATTCGCGCACATAATCCAAGGACATGCCCCCGGCGTAGAACACTCCGCCCAATTTATCGCACAGGGGAGATTTAAAAAATACACCTGAATACAAATAATTTAAATATAAGCATATATGACCTTATAAAAAACAGGCATAAATTACCTAAAATTACTTTCGCATATCACCTCCCTAGAGCCAAAAATGCACTTAATACATGATTACATGTACCCAATAATCAATTCTAAGAAAAAGTATGCTAGACTTGCACACGGTGAATGGACCATTAAGATAAAAATGATAGAAATGACAAAGCAAAGAAGAGGAATTTCTAGCACAGAAGGTGGGGATACTATACTGAAAGAGCCCCCGGCATCCCCACGGCAGGAGAAAATAATTCGCTTCTCAAGATGGCGTCTAAGCGCTTTAAATAAATTCACATTTACGCTGACACAGCCGATGTCACGTAACTGGTGAAATCCAGAATGACATAAGCCGTATACCTGCACACAAGCCCTGGAGAGGTCTTGGCGCTCTATCTCGTTTTCTTTATATCAGTCACTGAAAAGTTTGCATTGTTGTGAAATGCATTTCTTCATCTGCCATGTCATTAAAATAAAGTACTTCTGCATTGCACTATCACCCTATACGTCATAGAGACCCATGTACGGGTGACCCAAACAATGGAACATGCCTTTCCACACCAGAGGGGGGGGGGGGGTAGAGAGATTTGAACAACATTTTAAAAGGGCATGACTCGAAATGGTAAGAACCTTTAATACTGATCGATTTGATTCCGTTTACGTCAAGCACCCATACCGGGTGATATGTTCGACAGGAATAATCATTCCAGAGAAGTGGGGGAATGAGGATCTTATCTATCTTACACTGACAGCACATTGAGTTAAAATGGGCAGTAAATGAGAAAGGTCAGTCTTCACGTAGCGCACCTCATGGTTCGTATCCGCAACCGTTTGGGTTGTTATTCCACACACGAAATGAAAATAGAATTTTAAAAAGCGAAATACAAGTGGAAGTGCTTAGAAAGGTGTGTCAGTTTTTATTTAAAACATCGCACCAGAACCAAAGCAAGCACTGTGTCTACGGAATTCTGAACGCAGTATTGTTTGTATGAAAAAGAAATGTAGGCCTACAGCAGAGAGGAAGCATGGATTTTAGATGAACATTCTTTTGAAACTAAGCCACAGTGTTACGAGTTGATTCATTAAGGCGCTTGGTCTTTATGGAAATCTCTTCAATAAATACATCCTTACGTTCAGACATTTTGATCATAAATTTGTTGGATTTTGAACCACGTCCGGTATTTCTCCGTTTCCGCGGCATTTTTCTCCCCTCCCTCTTTAACCATTGTCATGCCGCTTTTTCAGCATTTCCACAGAGGAACGGTTTGGCGCACAATAAGCCCCGCCCAATTGTTGGAAAAGTTCTCATGCGAAAGTCAAAAGTTTCTACACCTCGTGCGGGGGAAAAAGCAAAATGTTTAATAGCAAAGACCTTTCTAAATTCAATGCTCATCCAAATGATTTCAAAGGCCGTTTCTGAAAACATGTACTGAGAGATTATTCGAAGTGTAATCATGCTCAAGAAAAAATGAAAGTCAATCGAAAAGACACTGTCACGCATTTCAACGAACAAGACAATATAAAAAAAATCATAAATGGCTTTATCAGCCTGTCATCACTTAAACCGTGCACTCTTAAACCCTGCGATTCTGTAGCTCACCTGGTTATTACAGCTTAACAAACCACCAGTCTAACCAGTTATAAACGGGTACTTACCCATGTGGGGATGCTGGCGGCGCTTTCAGTATATAGTATCCCCACATTCTGGTCATTCTGTGCTACACATTTCCTCTTTAATGTTTCTTTCTCCTTTGCTTTATTTTCTGCCTTGTTGGTCCATTCACCTGTGTATGTTCGATAAAGTCATGTACTTTTAAGATTGATAATTGGGTACACGTATCAAGTGTGCATTTTGGGCTTTAGGAAAAGGATATGCATTAGCAATTTTAGGTAATTAAGGCCCATTCTTATATACGTTTTAGTGTCCTTAGTTATCTTTAAATTTGTATTCAAGTATGTTTTTTTAAATCCCCTGTGCGATAGATAAGATTGGACAGACTGGACAACCTCAAGGGCATCTTAGATTATGTGCGCGAATGCATAAATACGTGTTAATGAATTCTTTTTCCTGTTGAATATCATGCGTTGTTTTGAAAAAGTGATAGCCCCGATATGTAGTAATAGTAGTAGTAGTAGTAGCTGAGGGCTGGCTCGTAGCCTAGGCCTTCTGGCCTTTTAACGCCCTTTGTTTTACTCTTTCTTCTTCGGGGTCTGAAAAGCATGCCTTAATTAATATTCATACTTGAGCAAATCTGCTTTAGTATTTTTTTATATAAAATTTTGAATTCTGCGTCATCGTCCAGGAAATTTTTGAATTTGTTAATGCTGTTAGCAAATTTAACTTCTAAAGGAATTTTATTCCACAATTTAACAATTCTGTTAGAAAAACAAAACGCACTTGTTTCCTGTAATACCATAAGATGCTAATTTTACGAGCAGTCTTTCGTGAGGTACAGAATCAAAAGCTTTTCTAAAATCAAGATACACGATATCAAAGGGGTCCCCATTGTCCATCATATTGGTGAAATCCTCCATAACTTATAATTGGGTTACACAGGATCTTTTCCCTCCAAATCCATGTTGACATTTTGCATAAAATTTATTACTTTCAAAGTGAGAAATGATACAATCTCTTACTAGTGATTCCAGTACTTTACAAACAATACAAGTTAAACTTACAGGTCTATAGTTCCCAGCGTCACTCCTATTTCCTTTCTTAAACAAGGCTTTAACATCGGCTGTTTTCCAATCCTTTGGTAACACCTGATTCTAAGGACTTATTAAATATACAAAGTGGCTTTGCAAGTTCTTACTTACTTCCTTTAGTATCCTAGGGGATATCAAATCTGGTCCTTTAGCTTTATTCGGGTTTAGTTCCTGTAACTTTTTTTCTACCGCAGTTGGAGTACCTGATATCACATGATATACCATATGACTACGCAGTCGGCTGGGCTTTAAACAAAAATAACGGGTGCCTGATCGCCAGGGTGATAGTTACTATCCGTCTGAAAAAAATGACATGATAATAGCAAGGTTTCTACTAGACTACTATCTCTACTCCAACGACCTCGAAAAGTGGGTCAAATTGAGCAGTTTTACTTAAAGATTAGTAATTTCGGCAAAGGTACAGTTCAGTTATCTGCAATTTTGCGGATATACATGACCTAATTGCTTCCAGTCTTAATCCTAGCAATAACCCCAATAACCGTCTCGCAATCACGTCTGACGGTCTGTGCGTGTATCATTGTATGCAAGTACGTATGTGTGTGAAGACGTGTGCTTATTATTCTTGTAGTTTAAAGCCATGCCGATTGTGAAATTCTATGTAAGGGCTACAACAATCAACCCTCTTTTAAAGAGGAACTTTGGGGCACAATGGATTTGCGCACATATTCTTAACGATGTTCCCTGGCACTGACCATTCCGTCCTATTTATCACAGGTGATTTTAAAAGAATCCTGAATATAAATGTATAAATTACGCTAACCCATACAAAACCTGGCCTACAAAAACTAAAAACTGTCTGCACATTTCGTTGGAGCCAAAAATGCAGTCCAATATTATAAATGTACCCAATTACCTGTCTTGGGAGAAAGTATGGAAGCTTAACTGAAAACGAGGTGAATGGACCAGTGAGGCAGAAAATGATAGGAACAGCCTCTTCCTAAGACTAAGAGGCAAATATGAACATTACCACCTTGTTTTGACCTTAAGTTGGCTTAAGTATCTCATGATATGGTCGTTCCATTGTTAACTCCCATCTCAAGAATTCACCGGTAAGTTTGGTTAAAAAAAAAGCCAGGATCAGGATGAGAGGCAGGGGTAGGACTACCGTTCAAAGAATCATCGTTACAATGATTCTGCGTAGTCTTTGAAAAAGGTAGCAATAACAGCCCGATTTCCGATGTGCAGAAAAATGGGGTGGTTAAGTTTCTATATGGCATTATATATAGAATAGATAGATAGATAGATAGATAGATAGAATAGATAGATAGATAGACAGACAGATAGATAGATAGATGGATAGATATGTGTGTGTATCACTGTATGTGTACAGCTGAGGAAGGGATAGGGGAGAAATTGAGTGGGAAAGAGACTGAAATACTTTAAGAAACTTTTTCAAATCTTTGTTTGTATGTAAATTGTGATGTATGATATGCGAATAGTTCATAATTTGTGAGGAATTTTGATTGTCAAGGTATTAATGCTGTAATACTGAAGTTGTAATGTTTTTCCTGTATATGGATTAGAATTTTTCTGTTTTTATCTTCATTCAAAATATTGATTATAATTTTA
>JAPXFY010000019.1:20368964-20476464 GCA_030674185.1 Monoplex corrugatus
CGCAAAGTACTGTGAGTCGGCATGGTCTTGAAGTGGGGAAGAAGGAGGGAACCTACTAAACTGACCCCACCAGAATGATGGAAACATTGAGACAGGCAGTTGTCAATGTTGCAGGCTTGGGATTGAACTCGATTCATCAGCTTTCGAGTACGTAGCTTTGTCAAAAGAACCAACCAGTTTTTTTTTAAAACACTTTGTCTGACCTTTGTCCATGCTGCTTTGTACAGAACTGTCGCTGTCTTTTAATTAAAGATACTGTGCCTGACGTGTACCATGCTGCTTGTTTACAGACTGTACTCCACCATGGCGTTGCTGCCCTCGTCTGATGACAAGACCCGTGTCCTGTTGTATGGGGGACAGGCTGACACCAGCACCGTCCTTAGGGTCAGTGGCCTATATCTGTCTGGCTGGCTGGCTGGCTAGCTGGCTGGCTGGCGGGCTGGCGGGCTGGCTGTCTGTCCGTCTGTCTATCTGGCTGGCTGGCTGTCTGTCTGTCTGTCTGTCCGTCTGTCTGTCAGTCTTTCTGTCTCCCTGTCCGTCTAATTGTATGCTTGTCTACTTGACTGCTTTGTATATCATCTGCCTGTCTATTCATTTATCTGTCTCTTTGTCTGTTTGTCTACCTACCTTCAACCAACCTCCCTACTACCTACCAACCTACTACCTATCTACCTACATACCTACCTTCTTTCTTACCAACCTACTAATATACCTACCTTCCTACCAACCTACATACCTAATACTTTCTTACCGACCTACTTATCTATCTATCAACCAGCCTCCCCCATGACCTATCTACCTACCTAGCTTCCGTCCAACTTACATGTACTAATCACTAATCTATCTGCCTACCAGCCATCTACCCCACTGACTAATGAACCTTCCTATTACCTACCTAGCTGCGATCCTACTTGCCTATTCACCAGTCAACCTACCAGCCTGCCTAGCAATCTACATACTTGCCTTCCTACTTTCTTTTCCTACCAACCTACCTACTCACTCACATCATATAGTGTGTATGTGTGTGTGAGAGAGAGAGAGAGAGAGAGTGTGTGTGTGTGTGTGTGGTGTGTGTGTGTGAGTGGTGTGTGTGTGTGTGTGTGTGTGTGTGTGTGTGTGTGTGTGTGTGTGTGTGTGTGTGTGTGTGTGTGTGTGTGTGTGGTGTGGTGTGTGTGTGTGTTTCCTGGTGGGGATGCCGAGGGCTCTTTCAGTTTAAATAGTATCCCACCTTCTGGAGTTTCTGTGCTATAATGTCCTCTTTCCTGTCACTCTCTTTGTTTCTCCCTTGCTCCTTAACATTGTGTCATTTCTTACTATCAGTTTCTGCCTTCCTGCTCCATTCACCTGTATGTGTTCGATAAAGTCTTACATAATTTGTCTTAGGATTGATAATTGGGTACATGTATTAAGTGCATTTTTGACTCTGAGGAAATGTGATGTACAGAAGCAGTTTTAGGTAATTGAGACCTATTTATATATGTATTTTAGTGTCCTCAGTTATGTTCACATTTGTATACTTGTTTTTCTTATTTCCATGGTGATATATTGGACGGAGTAGTCAACGCCAGTAGCATACCCTTATATGCGCGAATGCATTGATGTGTGTACTTGGTTGGTTGGTTTTTTGTTTTTGTTTTTTGTTTGTCTTTTTTTTTTCTCTAGTGAGGTATTGTGTGCACTTTTTGAGATGGTTGTTGCGTGATATGGCTCTGCTGTCGGCTGGGCTTTATGCAATAATATCAATAACAGTGTGTGTGTGTGTGTGTGTGTGTGTGTGTGTGTATGTGTGTGTGTGTGTGTGTGTGTGTGTGTGTTGTATGTGTGTGTGTGTGTGTGTGTTGTGTGTGTGTTTGTGTGTGTATGTGTGTGTGTGTGGTTTGTGTGTGTCGTTTTGTGTGTGTGTGTGTGTGTGTGTGTGTGTGTGCTTGTGTGTGTGTGTGTGTGTGTGTTGTGTGTGTGTGTGTGTGTTGTGTTGTGTGTGTGTGTGTGTGTGTGTGTGTGGACACTACAGACAAGACATGTGTCAGCGGACGAGGTAGCAGTGCTGGACGTGGAGAGCGGATCCTGGACAATACGACGAACACAGTCACGGGTATACTCAATACAGTCTGTCTGTCTGAATCAGAGAGACCGACAGACTGCAAGTAAACAGAAACCAGAAATACACTAACACACGAACACACCGAAGAAAGAAGACAGGTGCAGTTTTAGGAAACTGACCTTTGTCAATCGTACAAAAACAAAACGAGACAAAACAAACAATAAACAAGCAAACAAACAAACAAACGTAATTGTCAGCCCATTCTAACACTCTCACATTTTATGAAATACATTACGGGAAATCTGGATTTTCTGTTTCTAGGGTCGCTATGACTTTGAAGAAGTTTTGTGTAAAATAAAACTTAATGTGCGCCTAAAACAATGGTAGATGTCACAATAAGGAAAAAAGAATGTCACAGTAATGAAAATAGATTGTCATAATAATGAAAGCAGACTGTCATAATAGTAATAACTATTTTTGTATATATTTCGACAGAATTGTGTTTCAATTAGAAGTGAGAACTATGTACCTATGGTGCTAGCGCAATATATGCACATTTTAATTTCCAAATTTGGATAACAAAGAAATATTGGATCGGATTTGATTGAATTGAATTGAACACTGCTGTTCCGTCAGTAGCTGTTTGCCGAAATAACCATGACTATGTTGACAGTATGTGACTGAAGTAGGCCACTCAGCGGTAGAATGATGACTGACAGTCTCACCATTGTTTTCGTGCAGGACAACGTAACTGACATTCCAATACGCCGGCTGTCTGCTTCCATGGCAACTGGTCCAAACGGAATCTTCCTCTTCGGAGGTGCCAGTCACCAGTAAGTTGGTAGTTGGGGTTTCGTTTTTTTTATTTATAATTCATTTTTAACTATGAATTTCTTTTTTATTTTATAATTTATTTTGACTATGAATTTCTTTTTTGTTTTATAATTCATTTTTTAACGGTGATAATTACATAGTGCATACAACATATTTCATTACAACCAGACATGTATACAAAGCCCGTGTGTACGTACATGTAGTTACCCACTAGCAGGTATACACATGACATGCAAAACGTGGAAAGCCAACAACCAGACGCTTTATCTAATCAGACACTGAAGACCATGTCCAAGCAAAACACCACACGCACAATTTGCTGGCTTCAGGGAATCAGATCTGATCACTGCAGGGAAAGTCCTGTGACAAATCGGAAAGATGGCAAACTTGGAAATCCTTTCGGGAGGCATGTCAGACCTAACTGTAAAGCAAAATAGGTGTTTGGACTTTGTTCAGGAGGGATTCATCGCACTCGGGACAATTCCATATGTGCTTCACCCAAATCTGCCAAGAATTATCTGGCAGACTCCCTAAGCCTGCGCAAAACCCTATGCGCTGACAAGGTCTTGAAATTGAGGAAGGTGTGGGGGGGTGGACATCATGTCTGGCCGCTTTTGCGATTGAACGAACACTCCTTGTGGATATGGTAACGCAACGTTGGGAGTTTCCGATAGCTAAGTGTCGATTTGACAAGAATTGGAGAGGAAAAGCGCTGGGACGAAATGAATGGAAACAGCTGGGGAAGGCTTATGTCCAGCAACGGACTTTCGATGGCTGAAAGATAAGATAAGTGTGGAGGGGAAGGAGAGCTGACAGCTATGCGAGCTTAACAGCTGGGCGGGCTGCCCAGTAGGAAGATGAAGGTCCAGAGTAAGTTCCTTCGTTTAAAGTTCTACCCCACCGTGTGTATGACTAGCGATAAAGATTGTTTTAGAGAAAGTCTTAAAATATTGTGTCCCTCTCCCCTGACGGTCTAAGCTGCAGAGGTGAGGAGAAAAATCAGATCACTCTTTTCTCCCCAGTAAGATTGATTTGACTGATTTGATTTGGTTCAGTTTTTACGTCGACACCCACCTTAGGTGATATGGCCGACGGGGATAACCATCCCAGGGAAGGGGGGAAGGGGGACTTATCTAATCCTATACTGACACCACCACAACAACAATGATGTTAAGATGGGACAGTGAGAAGGCCAGTTTTAATGTAGCGTATACCCCGGGATTCGAACCCACAACCATTAGCATGTGAATCCGATGCTCAAACCAACTGAGCTACTGGGGCCCGCTTTCCCGCAATAAGCGAAGGAGGAGAGTTCTTTTATTCTCTGTTGGTCCAATAGTTAAGCTGGACCTGGCTGGTATGCGTTGCGTGGTTATGCCCCAGAGTCTGTCATCTCCTTACCTCGCCGTTTTAGCTTGTGAACAAGGTAACTGGGTCTAGAATGGGTCATACAGGACATGGACAGCCTCCCACCCCACTTCCATCCATCTTGATAGGCTAGATGGTTATCGTATGGCGTCTGGAGCTGGGAGTTAATTGTTTGGCTGCTGGTGGGGCATTGTTGCTCTGGGTTCCCACCCCAGCACTCTCGGATGTTTCTTGTTAACTGTTTATGTACCTGTATTCAGGTTTGTGTTTGTATACCTCCTGGTGATAAATTGGGCTGATGGCCAATGCCAGGAGAATATTCTCAGATTTTATGCGTAAATGCAATGCTTTGTATACTTGCTTTTCTTTTTCGGGTTCTCCTTTTTCCAGGGTCATAGATGTGTTTAGATATGTGTGTGTTTTGTTTGAGATGGTTACAGCGCTTTTTATGGCACTGAGCACTTGGCTGGGCTTTAAACACTAATAATAGTAGTAATAGAAGATGTAGTAGTAGTAGTAGTAGTAGTAGTAGTAGTGGTGGTGGTAAAAGTAGTAGTACTAACCAGAAAAACACGAGAAAAAAAATGAGAACGCGTATTGAATACAACCAGACAAGACAGGCGCAAATTTTCGGCCAACCGGCCTTTGTCAAGCATAAACGTAAGATTACAAAACAACAAACAACAAATGCAAAAATTAAGAGAAAAAAAAACGTAACTTCCCTGCTGTTTCATCCAGAGGGAGAAAAGACTAAAATGTAGTAGTAGCAGCAGTAGTAGTAGTAGTAGTAGTTGTGATGATGGTAATGGTGATAGTGGTGATAATAACAAAAGCGATAACAATGATAACAATGATAAATGATCATAATAATAATCCTGCTTTTTGCTCTTATTGTCGTCATGTTACTTTCTCTGTATGCTTGCAGCGGTGTCGCCACCAATGACCTGTGGTTGTTGCGTGGCAACAGCACGGATGTTGACCTTTCTCCGACCTTGCCCTGTGCCCCCATCACCATCACCATGGTAACCGTGCATGGCATTCTCATGGCCATAGGTTTCGGACTGCTTCTGCCGCTTGGTGCTCTGTGATGAGACACTGTCGCTGTCTGTACACACATATTGCTTTTCAGGTAACTCGCTCGTTCTTAGGTTACATGTAGTTTGCCAGAATCACTGTATGTTGTCATGTTGGTTTTGAGGTAATTTGCCACATGGCACATATTTATCATAATCTTTAGTTTGTATTGTATTTGTGGTTTTTTGTTTGTTTTATATCGTGTTTGTGGTTGGTTGTTTTTAATGTTTGTGTTTGTTTTTCTTTCTTTCTTTCTTTCTTTCTTTGTGAGGAGATTTGTAACTTACTACTTTCTTTTGCTTTCGTTTTGTTTTTGTTTGATTTGTTCGCTGTAAAGCGCAACGAGCGTGTTTTGACATGGACTGTTTGCGCTGTACAAAAGGAGTTTTCTGTTTCCTTGTACGATTGACACGAAGTCAATATCTTCGTACGATTTATCTTTATTGCTTCTTTAACATTGTTGTTACAATTCATCTGTTTTCATAATAGCGGTATTTGCTTTACGTGTGTCTGTCTTTGTGTGTATGCTCCTGTGGAGCACTTAGGGCTCTTGTGAGATAATATTGATTAATAACGATGATGATGATGATGATGATGATGATGATGATGATGATGATGATGATGATGATGATGATGATGATGATGACGACGACGACGACGACGACGATGATATGATGGTGATGGGAGCGAGGCGCGACGACGGTGGTGGTGGTGGTGGTGGTGGTGGTGGTGGTGGTGGTGGTGATGATGATGATGAGAGACGAGGATGATGATACTACTATATATACTATAAAATAAATAATAATATATAATATAAATATATTAATAGATGATGATTGAATGAAAGGAGAATGAATAATGATCATGAAATGTATGATGTATGAATGAATGAATGAATGAACGAACGAACGAACAAACGAACGAATGAATGAATGTTCCAGCGGTAAAAGTAATAATGTAATCATGCCTGGTGAACTGTTGACTGTTACAGACGACAGGCCTGTGTTGTGCAGTGGCGGGACTGGCAGTGGGTGTGGTGTCTGTACGCACCAGTCACATGAGTTTTTGTCATGCCATTGTGGGCATTGTGGCCCTGGCCCTGGCCGTCCTGCAACCCCTGAATGCACTGCTGTAAGCACTCTCTGTGTCTTCTTTTTCTTTGTGTGTGGTGACTTTTTTTTGTTTTGTTCGTTTGATTTCCTACGATTTTTTGTGTTGTCTTTTTTTTTACTTTCATTTTCTTACTTTTCTTTCCTCTCTTTCGCTGTCCCATTTATTTTCTGCACCGCTCTGATGTCACAGTTCCTAAGCCACTCATTTTGTCTTTCCCATACACCTCGAAACCCAACTCGAAACTCGCCATTGTTTTGTACAGGCTTAGAAGTCTGCCAGATAATTGCCAGCAGATTTGGGTGGAGCACATTGTGAAAGTGTCTCAGTGTGGCGAACCTCTTTTGAAGAAACTCCGAACTCACGTCAGTGCACTTCTGAAGGCCTCTGCCTCATGTTGTCTGTTTGGATGATTGGTTGGTTTTAGATGGATGGGTGGGTGGATGTCTAGGTTTCAGGTGGGGAGTGGTTGGCTGGCAGACTGGCTGACTGACTGGCCGGCTGGCCTTCTTAGTGCACTGCTGTAAAGTTTCTGTCTCTCCATTGTCCGATGTTAAGAGGGCTAGCTGGTTGGTTGATTGTTCAGTTAGTTGTTGATTGGTTGGGTGTTTAGCTAACTGGGTACAGCCAGTGTGTTTTTGCCTCTACCTTCTGTTTTGTCTGATTGATTGGTTGGTTTTGGGGGTGGGTATGTGGATGGTTTGTTGGTTGGTTGTTGGTCTCTTGGTTGGTTGATTAGTTGGCTGGCTAGCTAGTCTTCGCAATGCGCTACTGTAAAACTCTTGCTGTTTTTTTTTTTATCAGCTGTCGACAAGTTGGTTCGATTGTATACGAGGTACTTGGCAGCTGGAATTCCATGCTGCAGCCTGTCAGTCTTTTTATTGATTGATTGATAGTTGAATGGTTTAGGGTGGATGGGTGGTTGGTTGGATGGATGGATGGTTAATCGGCTGGTTCATTGGTTGCTTGCTTGCTTGGCTGGCTTGGTTGGTTGGCTGGGTTTGTTGTGATTAATTTGGTTAAATTGTTTGGTTGGTTCTGTAGGGTAGGTGACCGGTTAGTAGGTTAATCATCTCAATGCACTGCTGAAAAATCTCGACCTCTCTCCTCTGCACGTGGGTTGGTTGACTGGATAGTTGATTGGTTAGTTAATTGGACCGTTAATCAGTTGGCTAATTGGTTGATTGGTTAGTTAATTGGTCCGTTAATCAGTTGGCTAATTGGTTGATTGGTTAGTTAATTGATCTGTTAATCAGTTGGCAAATTGGTTGGATAGTTGTTGTGTAAGTTGGCAGGCAAATGTATGATTTTTGTTTACTTGTCCAATGTGATTTGTAGTTTAAACAATTTGTTGGAATCCACTACTTTGCACTGTGCAGACGACCCCGGGAAGCTGCCGAATGAAGGAGGACAGAGGGGTGTGGTGCTGAAGCGGCTGTGGCGCTGGGTTCACAGGTTCGGTGGCCGCGTGTCCATCCTGCTGGGCCTGGCCAACGGCTCTGTGGGCATCTTCCTGGCCGTGGCCACACTGCCCATCGTCATCGCCTGGCACGCCTGGCTCGGCCTGCTTCTCCTGCTTACCCTGCTGGCCGAGCTGGTGCGCTGCCTGAGGCTTTTGCGCCGGAGAGGATCGGGCCAGACCTCCCCCAGCCCCAGGTCCGGGGCAAGAACCAGGCAGACGGCATCATCAACGGGTGGGAGAAGGGAGACAGTGCTTTCGTCAATCCTACAACGGAGACCGTCAGGCTGTGACTAATCCATCGGAGAGAAGAGTGTCCGAAGTGTTCAGGGGGGTTGGAGTTTTGGTCCACCAGGTTGTAGCGGTTGTGTGTGCCTGTGCATAATATGCAAAAACCTACTTAAATGTATAAGCAGAAATACTCAAGTAGACAAATACAATAGAAATATCCACTTGAATGATTAAAACAAATTCACGTGAATACAGAAATATTCGTTTTTGAATACTCTTAATAAAACGAAAAAAAAATATCCACAAACAGGAAAAAGATTTGAAGAAAATATGCACTGAAATAGATTAATGGAAAAAAAAACACCAAATATGTCAGAAGGGTTTTTAAAGATTTGTACAGATAAACAAAAATGCATACAGGAAATGTTTTTGTTTTTTTATTATATCTACTTAAATATGCAAACAAAAATACTCATGTACAGATTTTTAAAAATCTACTCAAATAGATAAAAGTACATTCAGAAAAAGAATAGTTGAAATACCCACTGAAATACATAAACAAAAAACTTGTGCACAGAAAACATTGATTTCAAAAGATATCATTTGAATACATTAACAAGAACACTCACATACAGACAAGGAATTTTTAAAACATCTATTTAAATACCAAAAAATGTTCACATACACATTTTATAATGTCCACTTAAACAGATAAACAAAAACAATCACAGAGAAACAGAGATTCTAATGAAATATCTACTTAAATGAAAAAAAATCATCGTATGCAAATAAGGATTTTGAAAATACCTATTTAATAGATAAACAAAAATAATCGCGTACAATGAATCCTGAAAATATCAACTTAAATAGATAAAAATACATACAGACAAAGAATGTTTAAAATACTCTATTATATGGAAACACTGAAAAAGTGTGTGAACGGTATTTTCTTGTGACCTGACGTAAGTGGGTAAGTAGGTAGCGTCTGTTTTTACTGTGGTGACACTATCATTTGTTCTATGTACGTCAGGTTATTAGTTCAATCGAATCTTCTTCGTGAGCACAGTGACTGACAAATTACAGATTACGTAATGTTCTCTGATAATTTTCTTATGTAAAAAGGAAGATTGTTAAAATGGACCATCGTCTTTACTGTTCATGTAGTTTATACTCGTCTATAATAATAATAATAATTACAATATTTATATAGCGCAAAATCTTGATAAAATCAAATCTAAGCGCTGAAACAGACACACACGCACGCACGCACGCACACACACGCACGCACGCACGCACACACACGCACGCATGCACACACACACACACGCGCGCGCGCGCGCACACACACACACACACACACACGCACACGGCTATAAATGGGGAGAAAGAATAAAAGCAATGGAAAATTATAGAGAGCATATTAGTAGACCCAGTCTTCTGGAAGTTTGTTAAAATGGACCATCGTGTTTACTGTTCATGTAGTTTATACTCGTCTAGTAGACCCAGTCTTCTGGAAGAAGCTAGAGGTCGAAGTGTTATTTGAGAGACAAGTAAGCATAGGACTAGAGGTGTATGGCTTTATTGTACCCAACTATACATGGCTGCAGCATTCCAACAGACATTACCCCTTACTAGAGTCATAGCAATTGGAAGTAATTATTTCCTTTCCTTTCATGTTGTTTTATTTTATTTTGTTTTATTTTATGTTATTTTATTTTATTTTGTTTTGTTTTTATTTTATTTTATTTTGGTTTGTTTGTTGTTGTTTTTTTACTTTATTTTGTATTATATTATATTATTTTATTTTATTTTATTTCGTTTTATTTTGATTTTATTCTATTTTAATGAGGAATTTTGGTTGGACACCACTGACAAACTGGGCAATTTTTAGGGTCGTAATGTCATGACATTTACCAGAAGTCTCAAAGAGGTGGGGGGGGGGGGGGTTGTTTTGTTGTTGTTGTTGTTGTTTTTGTTTGTTTTTTGTTTTGTTTTGGGTTTTTTTGCATGGCTTGAACATCTTATCATACACCGACGATTGCAGTAGTCTGCACTTGAACAAATTAATATGTTACAAGTTTGTACGGTCATGAATTGTCAAGACATTCATTTCATTGTGTGCGTTCAAATGTGCGCAATTCACGTTAAAACGTGAATGGGTTTACATTCTTAAGGGAATGTAACTGTTGGTGATATAGACAAACTTGAAAGTCGTCTTTGTCTGTGTGTGTTAATTTCTTTGTTTGAATGTTTCTTTGTTTGTTAAGATTCTGCGTATACAGAATCACATTTTTATTCTTGGATATTTTGTTGTTTACGAAAAGGTTTGTTTGTTTGTTTATTTGTTTGTTTGTTTGTTTGTTTGTTTGTTCTTGCTGTTTTTATTTTCAGCTTTATTTACACATAAATTGGTTTGATTGTATTGGGTGTTTGGTTTTTGTTTGTTTGTTTTTTGGGGATTCATGTTCACCTTTTTATAACTAGTTAGTGTCTGTAACTTTGTCTACACAGAATAGACACAATGCAAATTAATGTATGTGACATTGTGGATACTGATAATAACAGCAATAATTTCACTTACATAGGGCAAACGGCCCATGTCAAAAGTATGCTTGTTCCACTTTGCAGGAATACAGCTAACAGTATGCGTGCGTACACACACACAGAGGATGCTGAACTAGAGTACACTCAACCTGCTGGACGTGTGACCTTTGACCCAAATTGTCATCTTGATTCTCTCTCTTCAAAACACACACACACTCACAAACCACACACACACACACACACACACACACACACACACACACACACACACACACACACACACACACACACACACACACACAACACACACACACACACGCACTCACAAAACCACACACACACACACACACACACATACACACATACACACACACACGCGCGCACACACCCACGCACATACACGCACACAAACACACACACATACATACACACACGCACACACACACACACATACGCACACACACACTCACACACACACACACAAACAAACAAAACACACACACACACACACACACACACACACACACACACAAAGTAAACATAAGTAAACATATCAATTATCATCTAACGGCCATGTTCATCGGCAGAAGTAACCTGCCCTTGTATAAATAGCGAATTAAACAAAAAGACGATAAAGAATGTATGTATTTGTTTGATCTACAGTTCGATTAACGGCCATGTTCATCGGCAGAAGTAACCTGCCCTTGTATAAATAGCGAAGTAAACAAAAAGAAGATACAGAACGTAGGGTATGTATTTGTTTGATCTACAGTTCGATTCGTAAGCAATACAACATGTATAATGCAGATAATTTGCGTGTGTGTGTGTCTGTGCGTGTGTACACAAGGTATGAACATGTGGTCGATTGATTTGATGTTGTTGTTTTTTTTTCCTTGTTGTTTATGGTTTTGATGTTTATTATACATAAATTCGACCAGAATTCCACAACAAATGCTCACTTCAGGAAGATCAGTACGTGAGATATGCATGTCATTGTACGACCTCTCTCATCCCTCTTACCCCTACGCTATAGCATAGCACAGAGTGGTTAGTCGGAGAGATGGAGGTGGTGATTTGTTTTCTTTCTTTCTTTCCTTTTTTTCAATTTTTTTTTCTGACAATGCTGGATTTTTTATTTTTTCTTGTTTTTGTTGTTCTTTTTCTGTTTATTTGGTGTGTGTGTGTGTGTGTGTGTGTGTGTGTGTGTGTGTGTGTGTGTGTGTGTGTGTTGTGTGTGTGTGTGATGTGTATGTGTGTGTGTGTTGTTGTTGTTCTTGTTCTGTTTATTGTGTGTGTGTGTGTGTGTGTGTGTTGTGTGTGTTGTTGTTGTTGTTCTTGTTCTGTTTATTTGTGTGTGTGTGTGTGTGTGTGTTGTTGTTGTTGTTGTTGTTGTTGTTGTTTCATATTGTTGTTTTTTTTAAGTGTTCTGATATGTTTTTGATTTGTGTTTTGTTGTTGTGTTTGATGCTTCTGTGTGTGCATGTTGTTTTTGGCTCACAGGCGATACGTCGCTGCACAGTCAGCCCATTCCGTCTTCGGTAGGCGTGTATGATGTGTGTTTTCTGTTTTCAAAAAAACCACTGGACACTGACATGACTGGCAGGATCTTAAACGTGCGTAGGTGGTGTTCTGCGTGATTGATCACGTGAATTGGGTTTAGACACTTACGGATCTGTACACATGTTGACCTAGGAGATCATCAAAACCTCCATCCTTCACTCACCAGGCGGGAGGTACTCAGGCAGGATCGAACCCCAGACCTTTCGATTGGAAGTCTGATGTCTTACCCACTTGAGGATCGCACCCATCACTTACACGGTTTGGATGCTTGTGTTAATCAACCCTTTGACTCCCGCACCTTGTCCACCAGCATCTTGCATTGTCAACCATGCTAGCGAGGCAAAAACTTAACCCTTTGACTCCCTCACCCTTTCCACCAGCTTCTTGCAGGAAGCTGGTGAAAAGGGTGAGGGAGTCAAAGGGTTAAGTTTTTGCAGTTGGTGGACAGGTTGCGGGAGTCAAAGGGTTAATATACCAAGTATTGACGGATGCGGTTGTCAAGTGGGTAAAAGTCGGACTTCCAATCAGCAGGTCCGGGGTTCGGTCCACCTAGACACCTGTCTGAGGTACAGAGTGGGAGGGGGGGGGTTGGTTTTCCCATTTCCATGCTCATGCGTGTAGACTTTGCCATTGCCTGAAACTCCTTGGTAGTATTATACGCATGCAGAATATTAAACAAGCATATTAACCCTTTGACTCCCACACCCCATCCACCATCATCGTGTGTTGTCAAACCTACTTACAGAGCTAAAACTGAACCCTCTGACTCCCTCACCCTATCCACCAGCGTCCTGAGGGTTCAGTTTTTGCACTAGGTAGATGGGGTGTGGTAGTCAAAGGGTTAAAGACCCTGTAAGTTTTACCAGTGTCTGGTTTATGGAGACATGAAAACACCCAGCAAGCACGCCTACCAAAGACACAGACTGCGTAACATCCGTAATGGAATTTGGTTAGCTCCCCTATCAGCACGAGTTTTCCGTGCTCCACTAACAAACCTGATGAATGTGCATTGGGCAGTGAGTCGAAATGTGCTTGACGATAACAATCTACAAAATATTTGATGATGATGATGGTGATGATAACATTATTGTTGTTATTATTGTTGTTATTGTTATTATGATAATAATAAATACGTGTACTGTAGGCCTACTCTGTTGCAAAAAAAAGAAAAAAAAAAGAAAAACAAAAAGAATGAAACCAACTTTGAGTTACGCACTAAACGATGCTTACAGTGTTTTGTTTAGATAAGGAAAGGTGCAATATTAAACATTGATCATATGAACGTATTTTTGTCTCAACACATGAACCAGACAGGGAATCTGTATAGTTTGGGTCCAAAGTTTATTCACTACTTTTCTTTGTGCCCGTATTTCGTCTCTCTTCCTACAAGAAATTGGGTCTTGGTTACTGAGGAAAACTTATAGCTAAAGTGTAGTTTGGTTCTCCTCGCTTGCTTGCTTGCTTGCTTGGTTGATTGGTTGCGTGCTTGCTCGCTTGCTTGCTTGCTTGCTTGCTTGATTGCTTGGTCGGGTTGGTTTGATCTGTTTTGATTTTTTTTTTTCAAAATGGCGATTTAAAGTGGTTATCATCATCTTCCAAAGTCTAAAAGTAGACATGTCATTTTAAAACTGTTTTTGCCGTCGGGAAAAAAAAAACTTGCATACAAACACATGTGTACGTTTAGATTTTGTAGTAAACTAAAACTGAACATCTTATGACCGGATAGAAAATCTATTAATACTCTGTTCATGAGTTTTAGGCAGATCAGACATATGTTATCTCTGATTGCTACACTATTCACTCATCACAGTGTTCATCATCATCTTTCATAGCAGTATATTCAAGACCTTGCCAGCGAATATGGATTGGGGAGTCTGCCAGATAATTGCTGACAGATTTGGGTGGAGCGCATATGGTGACTTGTCTGAAATGCTATGAATCCCTCTCGAACAAACTCCAATGATAGTAGGGCTAGTATAATTGTTGTTGTTGTTGTTGTTGTTGTTTGTTGTTGTTTTCTTATCACCATTATCCATTACCATGATACATCACCTTTGTTGTTGCTGTTATCATTGTTATCACTCTCCTTAACCATCTTCATCCTTATTATTATTAGTATTGTTCTTATCGTCGGTGTTGTCACTATCATTGTCATCATAAATATACATTGTTGTCATCGCTGTCTTTGTTGTTATTGCTGTTGTTGTACTTTGGGTAGATGAAAAGTGACGGAAGCAGAACTGATACGTCTGATACACGTTTAAGCTAAACGGATGGAATGGATTTTGATTGTGGTTTTATTTGGAGTTGATTTTGAATTGATTTGACTGGTTTGAATTGATTTTGTTTGCTTTGCTTTGAATCGATTTTTGTTTCGTTTTGTTTTGTTTGGAGTTGATTTTGAATTGATTTTGTTTGTTTGAGTTGATTTTTGTTTACTTTGATTTGGTTTGGTTTGGTGGAGTTGATTTTTAATTGATTTTTATCTGCTTGATTTGATTTGATTTTGGTTTCATTTGATCATGTTTGCAGTTGATTTTGACTGGTTTGTTTTTGTTTTAATTTGATTTGGCTTGATTTTAGTTCGTTTTAATTTCTTTTTATTTGGAGTTGATTTTGAATGGATTTAAGTCGCATACCTTCATTTTCGTATACTGGTAAATTGATTAAGTTTCCTTTCATTTGATTTTGGTTGATTTTGTTTATTTTGATTATATTTTGAGTTGATTTTTGAATTGATTTGGTTTGTTTTCTCTTGGTTTTGTTTGGTTTTATTTTGATTTAAATTGTTTTGAAATGAACTGTTATGCTTTTGAAATGAATTGATATTTTTTATCTGGGTACGTTTTCTGTTTGGTTGGTTGTTTTGTTCGTTTTTGTTGTTTTGTTTTGTTTCGTTTGTTTTGCTTATCGTTCTCTGTGTGTGTACGTGTTAATTGTGGTTTGTGAAAAGTGAATATTGTGCTGTAATGGGGAGCAAACGTGGTCAGTGCCGGGGGGATCAAGAGAAGAGTGTTGCAGAAAATGTTGGTACACTTACGTGTTGTGCTTGTTCTGTAGAATGTGTGTGTCACCAGGTGAAGAGCTGGGTGGGATTTTTTTGAAGGTGGGTGGGTGTTTGTTTTCTGTGTTGTTTTTAATTTTTAGAAATAAACATGAATGGAACTGCAAAGACTGACTCTCGTTGCAGTAGTTGTGCAGAAGAAGCACGAGTGGTGGTGTGTGTGTGTGTGTGTGTGTGTGTGTGTGTGTGTGTGTGTGTGTGTGTGTGTGTTTGTGTGTGTTTGTGTGTGTGTGTTTGTGTGTGTTGTGGTGTGTGTGTGTACCTGCATGCGTGTGTGTGTGTGTACTGCGTTTTGTGCGTGTTGTGTGCGTGTGTGTGTGTGTTGTGTGCTGTGTGTGTGTGGTGTGTGTGCGTGTGTGTGTGCGTATGTGTGTTGTCGATGGTGTGTGTGTGTGTGTGTGTGTGTGTGTGTGTGTGTGTGGTGTGTGTGTGTGTGTGTGTGTGTGTGTGTGTGTGTGTGTGTGTGTGTGTGTGAAGAAGACAGAGAAAGAGAGAGATTCCAAGTACTGATCATCAATGTTTCAGTTTCAGTTTCTCCAGATGGTGTCTATGCGCTGGGAATAAATTCCATACGTACTGACACCACAGTGTAATGGACAAGATCATAATGATCATGGTATAAGCCGTGAGTCTGCACAAAAGCCACTCGGGATGTATGAAAAGAAACTTTCATCCCGCACAAAACTGAAATAAACCCATCCATTGCAGTAACAGCTAACCATAGTCTTCCACCTTAACCCTTTGACTTCCACACCCTGTCCACCAGCATCATGCATTGTCAACCATGCCAGCGAAGCAAAAACTTAACCCTTTGACTCCCTCACTCTATCCAACAGCTTCCTGCAGCAAAACTGGTGGATAGGATGAGGGAGTCGAAGGGTTCAGTTGTTTTCTTCAGATGGTGGATAGGGTGCGGAAGTCAAAGGGTTAATATTGGACGCTGCTGCCCACTCCAACTTGAGTGCCAAATGGAGCTGTCCCACATGGACAAGTGTCCATGTCAGACAAGACCATAGTCTCAATAACACGTTCCACATTTTTGCCCACTGTTCAAAAATAACAGAAATGAGCAGCAGCCTAATGCTACAATTTTAGAAGAGCAGCTCTGGGGCAACGGAGTGGACTTGATGAAAACCACATCCTTCGTTCTGACCGCTAGACTGAATATTTGACAGGAAAAAATAAAGCATTGCAATGTAATGTTTCTCTTCGTCTATAATGTACTATGAAGTTTTTTTTAAAAAACATGTATACAACAGACGAAACCAAGAATCCAGTCGCCTAGTATAAGTGGACTGTACCAAAGCCTACACAATCACGTGTCAGAAACCCACTTAACCCTTTGACTCCCGCACCCTATCCACCAACTGCAAAAACTTAACCCTTTGACTTTCTCAACCCTATCCACCAGCTTACTGCAGGAAGCTGGTGAATAGGGTGAGTGAATCAAAGGGTTAAGTTTTTGCTTTACTAGCATGGTTGACAACGCGGATGCTGGTAAACAGGGTGCGGGAGTCAAAGGGTTAGGGACACACCCCCCCCCCCCCAACACACAAGCTTTTGCTGTACGATACAATGTATCGTCTCCATCATCCTAATTCCTTCAGTCCATCTTCCATCCACTTCTACCCCTCTCTTATTTATTTTCAATCCCAGCGATTGTCACAGCTCGAAACGTTCACTGAAGCCCAAGCCAAAGGCTGTACACATTTAATTTTAATTGCTTTGCTAAGACAACAATTTAGGTCTCCACCATCCCTACCTTCAATACCGGTGTCAATAATGATTTCACATAGATTCTTGAAACTAACAAAAAGGCATCATTTATGTCTACACCATCCCTATCTTCAATGCCGGTGTCAATAATGGCTCTACATAGATTCTTGAACCTAACAAAATACACAAAACTAGTGTTAAATTAAAAGGAACCAGAAAAAAAAAAACACCGAAAAAGAGTAAAAACGGTATTTAATACAACCAGACAAGACAGGCGCAAATTTTCGGCAACTGGCCTTTGTCAAGCGTAAGATCACAAACGAACAAACACCAAATACTGAAATTAAGGGGGGGGGGGGGGGGAGACTGAAATTTCCCTGCTGCTTCGTCCAGTGTGAGAAAAGGACTAAACTGACTTTTAAAAAAAAATGTTTGCTTGAATAAGGGCAATCACACTTGTTTTGGATTTAGTGATAAATCAATAAGTTGATATGATTATTTATTTATACACACAAAATATCAATGAGTGAGTCAATGGATCCCACTGTCGTAAACACCGAGTACATACATGTAAGTGAGTGTGTCTGGAGCTTTTTTCAGTGTAAATAGTATCTCCACGCTCTGGGAATTCTGTGCTAGAAATTTCCTCTTTTCTGTCACTCTCTTTGTTTCTGCCTTGCTCCTTCACTTCTGTCATCTCTTCCCATCATCTTGCTTGTCCATTCGCCTGTATGTGTTCTAGAAAGTCTTACATACTCTCCATTAAGATTGATAATTGGGTACATGTAATCAGTGCATTTTGGAGTCTAAGGAAATGTGATGTACAGAAACACTTTAGGTCATTTATGCCAGTTCATACACTCATATGTTTTAGTGTCCCTAGTTACAATGATATTCATGTTCGTTTTTGTAAACACCCTGGTGATGAATTGGACAGAATAGTCAACGCCAGGGGCATATCCTAGATTACGTGCGCCGATACATTGTTATATATCCTTACTTTTCTTTTTCCATTTTATTTTTTAAGGTTGTCGAGGTGTTGTATACATTTTCAGTGGTTATAGCCCTGACAGAACTTTGCGTGATCGGCTGGGCTTTAAACAATGGAAATAATGATAATGATAATGAAGGTGGGGAAGGGAAGTCAGGCGTAGACAGGAGAGACAATCCAACCGTGTGGACTCACAGACATCTAAGTCTGTGTGGACTATTATACCAATGAACCATCGGGAACCCATACGTTCACGTATAGTATTCTCCCATGTAAGTGCTTTTCTGCCTTCGCTCCCTTGATCACCCTGTTTACCTAGCAACCACACGGCTACGTGTGATTTTCATGAGAGTTGGAAGAGACTCCCTGTCTTCCCAGTTCCAAGTTGTTTGTAAGGATTTAAACCTTACTGTTTGTGGTGCCGTCCGCTTGTCGCAATGGGTGACACAGACTTCAAGGAGGTGAAACACGGCCAGTTTCGCCAGGACTGGAACCAGACGAGCACGGGAGTAGGACATCACCATCGGCCTGGCTACTACTTTCCCGACACCGAATTCAGGGTACGTAGCCACCACATTCATGGTACTAAGTCAGTCAACTTATAGCCATAATTGGGGTGGAAATAGTGGTTATATAGTGGTTATTTCGTGTTTGAATAAGCCTGCGTTTGTTGTCGATTACTATTTTCGTTCAGTATTTCGTTTGTTCAGGAAATGTTTGCATTCTTAGATTTTCTTATATTCTTTGCTGTAAATGTATGTGTGTGTGTGTGTGTGTGTGTGTGTGTGTGTGTGTGTGTGTGTGTGTGTGTGTGTGTGTGTGTGTGTGTGTGTGTGTGTGTTTTAATATACGGAACAAGTTGAAGGCATTTAGCTTAACAATGTTTGGTGAAGTGTTACTGTAATTTGTTGTTTTTATCACTTTTCTTTGCCCTTCCACTCCCTTAGTAGTCATACGTGACAGTGTATTTGTTGTGTGTGTGTGTGTGTGTGTGTGTGTGTGTGTGTGTGTGTGTGTGTGTGGTGCATGCATATAAAAGTGTGTATGTATACATGTGCTTACATGCGCGTTTTTATCTGCCAATTTTGTCCACTGCAACTGTCTTTGCATGCTGCATATTTCTCTCATTTGTGTTTTTGTATGTTGCATATTTCTGTTTATTTAAATCGTACACATCCCATGTGGGCATGCAGAGGCACTTTGATTACAAATATATCTCCACCTTCTGGAAATTCTGTGCTAGAAATTTTCTCTTCTTCATCACTCTCCTTGTTTCTGCCCTGCTCCTTTGCTTTCTGTCATCTCTTCTTGTTATGTTCTGTCTTGCTGGTCCATTCACCTGTATGTTTTCTATAAAGCCTTCTGTATTTTATCTTAGGACTGATAATTGGACACATGTGTGGTCACATGCAATGTGATGTACAGAAGCAATTTTAGGTCATTTAAGCCAGTTATGTTTTAGTGTACTTGTTTATGTTTATAAATTTATATTCATGTTTGTTTATTTAACCCCCCAGTGTTAAATTGTTAAGTCGGACTGAATGGTTTACACATATCCTTAGATCATTTACATGAATGCATTGATATGTGTACCTAATTTTCTTTTCCATTTTTTTTTCCTCAAGGTCAACAAGGTGTTATGCATAGTTCACTGGGTTTTAAGTAATAATAATAATAATAATAATAATAATAATAATGATAAATCATACATGTTGAGCTTTCATATCTCAGAGCAGTGCATTCTCGGCGGATACCTTTCATTATTGTTATATTTTTATAGAAAATTACACGTCTGTAAAATTCTTGGGAGGCAATGTTTTGGTTTGGACCTCTTTACAGGCTGATTAACTAGTTTTCTGTGTGGCTGGCCCAGTGTCTATTAGTTGACTGATGATCACTTGGTGTGAGCGCTTGTTTGCAAGCTTGTTCTAACCTGGTGTCTCTATTTCAAAATGGGTTGCACTCCATGGTTTCTAGTGCTTCTGTCATTTTCCATCTTGATGTGTGATTTTTGGACACAACAATGTTAACATTTTTCCAGAAGACCTGGTGTGCTGGAAGATTTTGTTTTTTATTGAAGGTTTTCCATGAAAGTTATCATTATTGTTGTTGTTGTTGTTATTATTACTATTATATTTATTACTATTATTATTATTGTTGTTATCATTGTTATGATAAATCTTGATGTGTGATTTTTGGACATAACAATGTTAACATTTTTCCAGAAGATCTGGTGTGCTGGAAGATTTTGTTTTTTATTGAAGGTTTTCCATGAAAGTTATCATTATTGTTGTTGTTGTTATTATTACTATTATATTTATTACTATTATTATTATTGTTGTTATCATTATTATGATAAATCTTGATGTGTGATTTTTGGACACAACAATGTTAACATTTTTCCAGAAGATCTGGTGTGCTGGAAGATTTTGTTTTTTATTGAAGGTTTTCCATGAAAGTTATCATTATTGTTGTTGTTGTTATTATTACTATTATATTTATTACTATTATTATTATTGTTATTATCATTATTATGATAAATCTTGATGTGTGATTTTTGGACACAACAATGTTAACATTTTTCCAGCAGATCTGGAGTGCTGGAAGATTTTGTTTTTTATTGAAGGTTTTCCATGAAAGTTATCATTATTGTTGTTGTTGTTATTATTACTATTCTATTTATTACTATTATTATTATTATTATTATATTATATTATTGTTATCATTATTATGATTAATCACATGAATGTAGCAGTGATGTGAGGCATTGATATTATATTTCATTCTAGGAGAAATAATTTAAATGTTAACATACATTGTTTAGTACTAACAACTAACAGCATCCCACAAGGCTACAGAAGTCACAATCAATCATGGTTTGTGTGACATTGGGAGTATACTTTCTTGTATTACATTTTTTTTTTTTAATTCATTTATGGATTATCTGATGTTGGCAGAGCACTGCATAAATTACAACATGAAACTTATCTGTGCAAGCACATTATTCCACTTGATGGCTGATTTTGGTTATTTACTAATTTAGGCCCTTCTACGAGAGCCTATGCCACCACCGCTGGCCAAACCCGATGAAGTAACTCGTAATCAGCACTTCAAGACAACAACCGGCGTTTTCCATGACCCTAAACATCCATCTCTGCTGTATGGAGAGAGGATACACAAGAAGGCCCCAGGACACTGGAAAGTGAACTATGTCAAGGACCTAGCAGAAAAGGTAAGATAGAGAAAGTGTGTGTTGTGTGGGTAGGGTGGTGCGGTGTGGGAGAGTGTGGAGTTGTTGATGTTGGTGCATATATGCATTTATCTATGCATATTGCGCTGCCTGTATCCTGTATGTATGTTTGCTGCTTGTGGAAAGATCACAGAGCAGAGGTAGTTTGTTTGTTTGTTTGTTTGACAATGTTCACCAATTTCAAGCAGTGATTAGAAATGTGGACAGGATATATTATAAATTGTTCTTGTATTGCACTATTCCCCAAACTCACTGCACATTACACATACTTTCAATAGACCACACAGAACTTAAGCTGTTACGCAAACCTGTCCACATCCCACTGTGTTGTTGCACCGTCTGTGTCTTTGGTGGGCTTGCATGCTGGATGTTTTCCTGTTTCCATAAGCCAGCCACTGACATGACTGACATGATCTTTAATGTGTGTGTTTGGTATTCTGTCTGCATGTGTCTACACACAAAAAAGGGTTTAGGCACATACAGGGCTATGCACATGTTGACCCAGGAGGAAAAACCTTCACCTTCTATCCACCAGACAGAGGTGTCTAGGCGGATCGAACTCAGGACTCACCGACTGGAAGTCTGATACTTACTTACCCATTTGACTACCACACCTTCTGGTGCTGACATGGCTGTCTTATGTAATATTTTGATAGGTCCAAGAATAATAAGATGATTACTGCACTGTTCAGTCAGTATGAGCAGCATATATCAATACTGTATTATAAGACTATAATGTGTTGTATTGCATTCCATCGTACTGTATTCCACAGCATTGTCAGAGCAAGTGATACAAAATTGTAGCACAAAGTATTTAAACTATGTCTGAACTCTGTTAACAAGTGAACTCATGGCATTTTAAAAGAATACTTTTTCACATGGTACACAATACATAAACATAATCTGTAAATAATCTCACCTCTCTCATCTGTTGACGTCACCGTGTTTAGTGTTGGTTGCTGCACTCTTTGACACTGCTACTCTCTTCCAAACGGTTCTGTCTTGATTTTTGTGGACAATTTCTTGAATATTTAGGCCACTAATGTAAGTAATATTTAATTAAATTCATTCCATATGCATTCATGAGCTGATAATTGTATGACGTAACTTTAAAGCTGGTCTGCTGAGCTATTGATATCATTCTTTGTCATTATGACAAATAGTGGAACCATCTGTGCAACTGCCTACATTTTCTGAAATTAGAGGTTCAATTCTAGCTCAGTTCATCCTTAGCTGTTCTACTGTTCAGTGTAACCATTGCCATTTCCATGACAATTCCCTCACAATTTCAGCTTGGAAATGGAGGCTGGCGTAAGCCCCTAACCATGGGCAACCAGGAGAGTGAGATGAAAGGGGAGTACAAGGGTCTGCCTGGCCTGAGAGACAGGTATCACTTTGATGAAGTCTACTATCCACAGAACTTCAAGCTTCAGGATCATCACAAGGAGGGACCATCCAAGGTAAAGAAACATCAAGTGTCATGTACATTGTTAATACATATGTCCATAAATTCAACTGTCGTTTTTTGTTGTTGTTGATACACAATCGCTTTGATTTATTTTATTAAGGTATTGTATGATAACATTTTTAAACAGTTTCCAAATTGAATTGAAGGCAATTGTGATTATTCTACACAATCTATTTTCTTATATTTACAAATATCTGTGTACTTTTTCTTCAGTTTTTATATGTGATCATGTAAATGGTAAGGTGTTGAAGAGGTGCGTTTTAGTATGTGTGCACAGATGAAGGTTAACAGAGGAATACAGGTAGAGCAGGTGAGAAAGATAATGGAGAACTGCTAGGTTGAGAGTACTGCCCTCTCTGTAATAGTACAATACAATGTTGGGACCAATGGTGTACAACAGACAGATACTGAACAACTTAAACACTAAAAATGGTGAAATTAAGGCAATTGTGTTTCCTCTACTGGCTGTGAGATAGTTTCCTACCATCTACTTCTGTCTCCAAGATAGGGGAATCTGTGAAGGCCAGCCCAAGAGAGAGCACCCAAGGGATTTACACCCCATGGCCCAAGCCACAAGAGAGGTCTAGAAAAGTGGGATCTCAAAGCCAATAAAATTCAGAGGCAAAACGCCCCTGCTGTGTCCTATTGGTATACTCTTTCTGGAATCCCAAAGCCAATAAAATTCAAAGGCAAAACGGCCCTCTTCCTCTCTTACCTATTGTTATATTTTTTTTTCTAATGCAGGAGCAGGACAACACTGAACAAATAACCAATCAGGCTGGATTATGTCACTATTATATCTTACCTATACACATACATAATAATGGCTACAGATGACATATAACTGATGCATCAATACGAGAGATAAAGAGAGATGGGGAGGGGGGGGGGGGGGATGTATGAGTGTGGATGTTACAGACCGTTTCTCCATTAACAGCCAACCAAGCTGGATTACATCATTGTTTTATCTTACCTATACACAGATAATAATGGGGGGGGGGGGGGGGGGGGGGGGCGGGGGGGGGATGTTAGAGACCGTTTCTCCATTAATAGCCAATCAAGCTGGACAACATCATTATTTTAACTTACCTACACACAGATAATAATGGCTACAGGTGACTTATGGTGTATCAATACAACAGAGAGTTAGAGAGGGAGGTGTTGCAGACCATACCTCCTTTGTATAAAGTGATGGTCTCATTGATTTTTGTATAGGCAGTAGATAGCATAACCTGCCATCACTGTTACTTATGTGTCGGTCAGAGGAAATAGGTATGGATGTGAAGCACAGGTAGACCTGTTTGAGCAAGTGTATTTAGACTTGTTTGAGCAGGTGTATATTGTAAGTGAGTTGTTCAATCAGTTGCATATAATTTCAACAGTTTTTGTTGTTTGTTCGTTTCTTTTTGTGGGGAGATTCCAATAGGACTGTGCTCCTAAATGTTCTTTTCTTTCCTTTCTTGTCTAATTTCTTTAGTTTTCTGTTGTTCTGCTTTGTTTCTTTGATTGCTTTTACTGCCTCACGTCTTGAGTCCACAAAACTGACAAAAGCCTGGGCAATTTTCATTGTGTGACAGATAATGAATTTGTTTGAATCCTCTCATGCCTAGTCCCTTTCCTGTGCCTTTTCATGTCTTTCACTCAGCCTAAAACTATGAGTGTGACATTGTGTGCAGGTTGGCGAGGGCTCCACCCAGAACCCCAAGCTCCAGGGCCAGCCATTCTATGTGCGTGACAAGGGCATTCTGACCAATCTGGACCCCTACCTCAGCACAACACAGAAGGATCACCGCTCCTTCAAACCTGCAGAGCTGAAAGCTTATCCCAAAAAAGATGTGCCCACCTACTGGCAGTGTGAAGAGTACCCTAAGGCATGGGGACATGGCTTGAAGCACAAGTGAGTTTTACTTTAAAGGCCACTTTGGTTTCTTTATATTCTATCTTTGTAATTAGTTAAACCTGTTTGATTGTTATTTGACTTCACTTGCAAAATCAGTATTATGTTCTGGGAGTTAAGGTCATTTGCATTCACATAGCAATAATTTGTTATAACTTTTTTGTCCTAACTTCTATGCTGACCTCAGTGGTGTTAATCGCATGCTGCTCATTCTGGCTGCATCACATACTACCAGCACCAAGTTTGTTCGATCAGAGTCGAATTCCCAAAGCCAGGAAGCCCACAGGAGCCAGCGATGTATAGCTGCCATTGAGTAAACCACTGTACAGCTGATTGGTCACTTCAGTGGAGTTCAGAAGTGCCTGTTCTGATTCAACTTACTTGGGACACTTGCATACTAAACCCTGTAATCATGATAGTAATTGCTTAGTTGTGGAGCCAGACAGTGACAGAACCCCCAATTAGTTATATGTTACATGTCAATTACTATTCAGTGGTGCCATTTCAGTGTATGTAAAATCTGGTGGTAGCTCTGTACAAGAAGGGAGGGGGGCTATTTCTTTTTGATGTTTTGAAATGCAGGGGGTAAGTCAGTCAGAATTAGACAGACTAGAATGTAAACGTATGTCCACATTAACAAAATAGAAATGTATCTCAGCAAAGTTATTTTCTATACATGGGACCAAAATGGTGTGAAGTATACATAAATTACAGTTAGCTTTATTATGCTGATTCATCGTGTCAATCACGTGTACAACGACAATGATATCCGCAAACATACACGCTCACACACTTGCATACATATACATGCATACAACCAAATTGGCCACACACACACACACACACACACACACACACACACAAACAAACAAACAAACAAACAAACTTCAAGGTTTGTTATGTTTCTGCAATGCATTCAGTGTTGTGTTGTTTGCAGTCCCTTGCCAAAACACACTGTACCAAGGGAGCGGCTACCAATGAGAGACACCATGGTGTTCCCTACAGCCACCAAAATCCCACGTCCGCCCAAGGCAATGGTGCCAGTGCCACACGGGTCAGTATTCTATCTTGTTACATAATATACCTGGATACGGAATGAAGAACTTTTCAAAGGCAGACACTTGGAAACAACATAATACTATTGTGGTAGTAATAAGTGTGGCATCAGATGGAATCACTTTTCAACAATGGAAGATCTTTACTTTGCAGATGATCTGGCACTGATCTCCCACACTCATCAACACAAAAAGGAGAAAGCATCCAATCTTGACATCTTCACACAATTAGGTCTAAACATCAGCGGAACAGAGGTGATGACTGTGAATATCCCACACCCCTCACCAATCCAAGCAGATGAAACAGACCTACCCACAACTGAAAACTTAATCTTCCTAGGTGGCATTTCTGGACACAGCATAGGAGCTGATAACATTAAATTTAAGAGCTGTCTCAGCAAGGCCAGAAACACCTTTGGAATGCTGAATAACATATGGAGATTCCCCTAGTAAAACGCTAACACCAAGCTGAGACTGTGCTAAAGATGCGTCTTTTCCATCCTACTTTATGGTTCAGAATGCCAAAGGATGACAGAAAGTGACCTTCAACAATTATCAACCTTCCACACACAGAACATCCAAAGAATCATGATAATCTCTAGCCCAACACCATCTCCAAAAGTTAAAAAGACAGTCCACAAGGAACAAGGTCAAAATATACTATCCTCATTTTCCTTGGACATGTTTTGCATGATTATACTCTGCAATTATCAGTATAATAGTACTTTGAAAGCTGACTAATCTTAAACACGCAGATCGAGAATCCTTGATGAGCATGACCCCAAATTCTTTATCACTATCAGGCAAAAGAAAGCTGAAAAAATCTTTCTGAAACATGTTGCTACTTCTTGCCACTGTGACCCAAGTAATTGCTCATTTGTTTTTAAACCTATGTGCTTGAGAATACCTAGGCAATGCAGTATGTACATGAAAAAGATCCATCCATACACAGCTGAATCCTTGCTGAAATGTTTTTCCATCTGCAGACATACAAAAAGATGCCACAAGTCAACCCGAATTCATCCCCATCCCCTTCTTTCAAAACTCGATGAAAAAAAATCTGATATAGAGGCAAGATTCTCCAACAGATGGCTGAACATACATATACAAGACTAGTATTGTTATGTTGCAGAGGGCTGAAGTCAGAATACACAGACCACTTCTTGAAGCAGGACCATGTCAGGCAGAAGGAGAACTACTACTGTGCTGTGGACACTCCCTTCACACTTCCCCAGCCTGGCACCAAGTCCATCTGTACCGCCCCCAAAATGTACAACACAGAGTACCAGCACATCGGCAGTGAGAAACCGATCACTGTGTGAAACACAGTACATGCTCACCCTGTCCACAGCTGATGTGTTTTCAGATGATTCAAGCGCCAAGCATGCATCCAGATCTCTTGTTACTATTTCATTTCCTCACCCTATGCATCAGCAGTGGATAGGGTGAGGGCGTGAAAGGTTTATACAGCAGTGTGGAGGGACTCGACAGAAACAGTATCAGAAACTGTGTAAGCCTGTTTCTAGTGTGATGTTTTTTCGATAATATGTTTGGCATTACAGCTAAACACACGTTTTGAACATAAGTGTTCAATTTCATGGCTGAACAAATCCTTGACCCTTTTGTTCCCTCATCCTGTCCACGAGCTTCCTGCAGGAACATACTGCATAGGATGAGGAGGTGAAAAGGTTAAATAAGTGTTTCAAGTATTAAAACAATGACCACACTAGACTGGAAGTAAATGTTCTGTGAAAGCTCAAAGAAAATACACCTAGAAAAAATTACACCAAGAAGTTTGTAATGTTTTGTTTTTGTTTTTGCTAGATACTTAAAAGCAGGGGAGATTAAAGTATGTTGATTTTCACAGAAGACAATTTTTGTTATTTTGAGCATGTTATGTATGTTATTTAGAGGACTGTTCTTTTTCATACGACACCACTAGTATTTTGTGCATGTAAAGATCTTGTCTTTTATCTGACAAGAAAAATGAGCTGATCATACCTGTGCAAGTGATTCTTCTGACAAAGGTCTTTTCTGGTTTTTATTTTGATATCAGATACATGTTGACTGTTGCAAGTATTATTTTGTTAATATTGTACATAGCATAATGTGTGCAAACCCCACCCTACCCCTATTCCAATTACTTATATTTATGTGGTTTCTGCTATACTACACACAAAGCAACTTTCTCAGTTTTCACTTGCCTTGTTAAGGAATAGGCCAAACTCAGTTGTCTCCTCTCTGCAATCTGAACATATTTGTATTTTGCCTGCTTGCAATGTGATATGTTATTTTTCAATGAAAAATAAAGACAAGCATTAAAACATGTGATATCGGCTCTTGTCTGTAACCTGGAAGGTTGATTGTTGGGTTGGGTTTGTTGTTTGAAAGCACACTTGCTGTGAGTATAAAGTTCAACTCATGATGGTATCCTCCTGCAGTATAAAAGGTATGAAATCATCGATCTTTTACTGGTAAACTGTGACTGCATACTCTTGCTAACTTAGTGCAGGTTTGGACAGGACAGCAATTCTGACAACCAACACCTTCAAGCCAGCAACCAATTTTTCATATTTCATAAAATGTTTAATGCTCCAAAGCAGACGTTACCTAGGTAATGCATAGGTTTTTGATGAAGACCTAGGCCTTCTATGTATACAACAGAAAACTTTTATTATTGTACTTTATTTCCATCAGCAAAATTTATTGTACTTTATTTCCATCAGCAAAATTTATTGTACTTTATTTCCATGAAGCTTACATAAATTCATTGTACTTTATTTCCATCAGCAAAATTTATTGTACTTTATTTCCATCAGCAAAATTCATTGTACTTTTATTTCCATCAGCAAAATTTATTGTACTTTATTTCCATCAGCAAAATGATAAATATCAAGCAGAAAACAGCTGCTTCAAATGGAGTAGGTATATACACTGATACACTGGCCTGATTGCACAACTCAGACAACATTTCTGATGCAGAATTCTTGAGGATGATACATTTACTGATACTAGGGGAAATACAAACATAAGAAAAGTTTTCAATGTTTTGTTCCCTGGCAGTGTCCTATCACAGTGGATACAAAATATACTGTCAATAAAAATGTGTGGCAGCCTTTTCTTTATTTACTTATTTATTTATTTATTTTTTTGGATAAAAAACCTTAAATCAAAGCAACTGCCCACATTCAAGGAAACAGGAACCAGAAACACACAATAACAGAATCAGAACGTGTATTCACTATAACAAAACAAGACAGGTGCACATTTTTGGGCAACTTGTCCTTGTCAACTGTATACTAAAGATAGCACAAAAATAAATACACAAAACTTTTCGGAAAAAACAGTAGACATTTTATCTTACTGAGCAAGAGAAAATGTGGATATGAATTCAGGTTACTAGGAAGTGGCAGAGATAAATACATTCACAACATAAAAGTGGTCATACCATATTATTGTTGTTTTATCCTGAGGACAGCTAGGGCTGAAATTTTAGAAATTAAGTATTGGAGATTGATAAACCCTAATGTTTTTCAGTATTTGTCTTGTGGGAAAGCGTGTATGGGTAACTTTTGGCGTATCATCCCTGTATACCAAGTTCCGGATATACTGGAAGCAATTCATGTATGCACGGAACTGTTCTTCTGTGGAGACTATATATCCCCACCAGAAGACCGAGAAACGTTCAATACTCTGGCAAAAATAGTGTCATGCGATGTTCTTATGTTGACACATGATGGTTTCTACAAGCAAACAGAGGGATTGGCAATGGGGAGCTCCCCTGCACCTCATTTAGCTGATGGACGGATAGTTCGGTTCAACGATAACTCAAGGGAATGTCAAGTTGTACTCAAGGTACATGAACGATATTTTATGCAAAGCTAAACACGACGAAAATGAGCAAAAACAGATGTCCATCAACAATTTGCACCCTGTGCTTAACTTCACTATTGAACGAGAAGTTCAAGGGAAGATATCATATATATTTGCAGATGTACAAATAACAAATTCTGAGGGTAATTTGTCGCCCACATGGTACAACAAACCTGCAGACACAGGACTGATAATGAATTTTCATGCATTCAATGCTGTATAGATACAAAAGGACCGTTGTATCAGGGTTTGTTCATAGGAATTATCAAGCGGATAGCTCCAGCATGAATTTCCATAATTCTTTAGAGAAGGCAAAACGTATACTTGAACAGAGTCAGTACCCACAGGAATTCTATGACCCTATCATAAATAGAGCACTGTCTGATATAAAATGCCCAAATGATGACAAGAAAGAGAAGGAAGATAAGAAGAGACAAAAATCAGATAAAATACCTATGTTCATACAGTATAGAGGGAAATGCATGGAACAATATGCTCGTTCACTACACCATATTAATGCACCATATACGATTGTCATGACATTCAGGAAAATCTGTATTTTACTACCATCCTTCAACATTTATAGGCCATTTTATGAGGAAAGGAGAATTGGAGCACCTGGTCACAACAGGAAAGCTGGAGGGAAAGAGAGCACCAGTAGACCCAGGAAGAAGATATTGGAGGACTTGCAGAGTGGCTGAAGACAAAGAGGGTGGAAGAGGTGCTTGAGGCAACAAGAGATAGAAATAGATAGAAGGCCATGATACCCCCCGTGAAGCCACTCAATGGATAATATGATTAGAAGTGGAATTGTTTATCAAATTATGTGTCCATGCTGCAAGGTGTGCTATGTCGGCCAAACAAGCCATCATCTACAGTCCCGCTTCAGAGAACATATCAATAACCAAGGACCGGTGAAAGTTCACATCAGACAGTGTGATGCCAAAATCAATACAGATAATGTGTCAATCTTGGCTTCAACAGCAAGAGGAGAGCATACCTGATAACCTTGGAGGCATTATGGAACAGGAAAATACAGCCGATGATAAACACAAAGGATGTGTTCATTGTCAATTGGCACAAAAACAGGCCCCAACTATGCCTATATATTCATGGGATTTTCTGGAACAACACGTAAAACAATGCTGCAAGAAATGATGACACTGACGTGACATCCCTTGATCATGATCAGCTCTTAGAATTTATTTGCTGCGTTCAGACCTTTTATCCATCCATCAAGTTTATATATGAACTTTTGCACATCTGTGTGCTGTCTACAGATACTGAAATTTCACTTCAACCTGAGAAAATGGTGACTACAATCCCATACAAACCAACAGATTCACATTCACATTTGAACTACCAATCATCTCTCTGTGTGCTGTCTACAGATACTGAAGTTTCACTTCAACCTGAGAAAATGGTGACTACAATCCATACAAACCAACAGATTCACATTCACATTTGAACTACCAATCATCTCTCTGTGTGCTGTCTACAGATACTGAAGTTTCACTTCAACCTGAGAAAATGGTGACTACAATCCCATACAAACCAACTGATTCACATTCACATTTGAACTACCAATCATCTCATACTTCCAATACTAGAAACAGCATGCATTACTCTCAGCTCTGCTCAGATGAGAATGACTTTTACAGACAAAGTAGACGATCACATTCTTCCTACAGAGGCATTTCCCACTCAGTATTATTGACCAACTATCAAAAAGTCATCTCTGTCTCTTGGTCACAAGCCTTCCATTCTGAACCAATAACTGTTGCAGAAGATTCTCAATTTACTCTTCAGCATTTCCGTGCACAGTGTAAAAAAGATCATCTTGTTCAATTGTGATATTCTCTGTCAACGGCATTTCCATGCACAGTGTAAAGAAGATCATCTTATCCGGTTGGGACATTTACAGTCTAGTCTCACCACAGGTGAAATATTTGACCAGCCACCCTTCATTACCTACGAAAGAGGCACAAACCTCCATGACTTGCTGGTAGGCTGAAGACTCAGAAAACCAGCTGTCTGTCCTCCAGGATCCAACCCCATGCAACAAACTTAAATAAAAGACATGCCCTTTCAAAAGAATATGGCATGTCTTTTCTGATGATGGCATCAATTTATCATAAACTCTTGTCTTTTAATGTAAAGATCTGTCTCAAACACACACAAAAATGAAACAACCTCAAATAAAAGATGTCTCATCAAAACACTAATAATTGTTATTTTAACACCCTCAGGTAAAAGATGTCTCATTATTATGTTATTCTAACACCCTAAAATGAAAGATGTTTCATCAAAGACTCATCATTGGAGTAAAAATAAGCCCTGAACATGCCAGCATAAAGATACCCTTCCAATCCAGTTTTAAAGCAAGTGACAAAGAGAATGAATGATACTTAATTTATGAAAAAATAATCCACATTATTATTATTAGTATCCTCATACAAAAAAACCTTGATTGTCAAATCTCCTACCCATACATAAAAAGAGGAGCACTTGTACAATTTCTTTAACCTGAATTACGAGTAAAACAAAATACAAAAATTCATTTAACAAGCCTAAAACAACAAAGGTAAATAAAGATTTTTCAAATTCAGTGTATCACATTTCACAAAATATAAACAATACACTTTTAAACAATATCAAACTCAACATATCAGTTGTCGTTTTTTCCAATTTAAGTTTCTTGCATTTACAAATTATATGTTGTAACCATAACACTGCAAAAACCTCTTTACTTACAAGTCTTTCAAACATTAAATCTCTCAACCCTCTTAATCTAGTCTCTCGACCCTCTAACTGTAGTTTTTCAACCCTCTTACCATAGTTTTTCAACCCTCTTAATCTAGTTTTTCAATCCTCTTACTTTCAAGCCTCTTACCTTAGTCTTCCAGCCCTCTTACTTTCAACCCTGTTACTTTAGTCTTTCAACCCTGCTGCTGTAGTCTTCCAGCCCTCTTACTTTCAACCCTGTTACTCTAGTCTTTCAACCCTGCTGCTGTAGTCTTCCAACCCTCTTACTTTCAACCCTGTTACTCTAGTCTTTCAACCCTGCTGCTGTAGTCTTCCAGCCCTCTTACTTTCAACCCTGTTACTCTAGTCTTCCAACCCTCTTACTTTCAACCCTGTTACTCTAGTCTTTCAACCCTACTGCTGTAGTCTTCCAGCCCTCTTACTTTCAACCCTGTTACTCTAGTCTTTCAACCCTACTGCTGTAGTCTTCCAACCCTCTTACTTTCAATCTTCTTACTTTAGTCTTACAACCCTCTTACTTTCAACCCTCTTACTGTAGTCTTTCAACCCTCTCACTATAGTCTTTCAACCCTTACTTTCAACTCTCTCATTGCAGCCTTTCAACCCTCTAACTTTAGTCTTTCAACCCTTACTTCCAATTCTCTTATTGCAGCCTTTCAACCCTCTAACTTCAGTCTTTCAACCCTTACTTCCAACTCTCTCACTGCAGCCTTTCAACCCTCTAACTTTAGTCTTTCAACCCTTACTTCCAACTCTCTCATTGCAGCCTTTCAACCCTCTAACTTTAGTCTTTCAACCCTTACTTCCAACTCTCTCATTGCAGCCTTTCAATCCTCTAACTTAAGTCTTTCAACCCTTACTTTCAACTCTCTCATTGCAGCCTTTCAATCCTCTAACTTAAGTCTTTCAACCCTTACTTCCAACTCTCTCATTGCAGCCTTTCAACCCTCTAACTTCAGTCTTTCAACCCTTACTTCCAACTCTCTCATTGCAGCCTTTCAACCCTCTAACTTCAGTCTTTCAACCCTTCTTCCAACTCTCTCATTGCAGCCTTTCAACCCTCTAACTTTAGTCTTTCAACCCTTACTTTCAACTCTCTCATTGCAGCCTTTCAACCCTCTAACTTTAGTCTTTCAACCTTTACTTCCAACTCTCTCATTGCAGCCTTTCAGCCCTCTAACTTTAGTCTTTCAACCCTTACTTTCAACTCTCTCATTGCAGCCTTTCAATCCTCTAACTTTAGTCTTTCAACCCTTACTTCCAACTCTCTCATTGCAGTCTTTCAACCCTCTAACTTCAGTCTTTCAACCCTTACTTTCAACTCTCTCATTGCAGTCTTTCAATCCTCTAACTTCAGTCTTTCAACCCTTACTTCCAACTCTCTCATTGCAGCCTTTCAATCCTCTAACTTCAGTCTTTCAACCCTTACTTCCAACTCTCTCATTGCAGCCTTTCAACCCTCTAACTTCAGTCTTTCAACCCTTACTTCCAACTCTCTCATTGCAGCCTTTCAACCCTCTAACTTCAGTCTTTCAACCCTTATTTCCAACTCTCTCATTGCAGCCTTTCAACCCTCTAACTTCAGTCTTTCAACCCTTACTTCCAACTCTCTCATTGCAGCCTTTCAACCCTCTAACTTCAGTCTTTCAACCCTTACTTCCAACTCTCTCATTGCAGCCTTTCAATCCTCTAACTTCAGTCTTTCAACCCTTACTTCCAACTCTCTCATTGCAGCCTTTCAATCCTCTAACTTCAGTCTTTCAACCCTTACTTCCAACTCTCTCATTGCAGCCTTTCAACCCTCTAACTTCAGTCTTTCAACCCTTATTTCCAACTCTCTCATTGCAGCCTTTCAACCCTCTAACTTTAGTCTTTCAACCCTCTTAGTCTTTCAACTCGCTTAATTTGTCTTTCAACTTTTTTGCTTTAATCTTTCAACCCTCTTATTTTAGTCTGTAAATCCCCTTACTGTAGTTTTTCACCCCCTTCCTTTAAGTCTTTCATCCCCTTTACTCCCTCCCCCCCCCCCCTTTCCCACTGTAGTTTTTAACCCTCTTACTGCAGTCTTTCAAATTGTTTTATAGTCTTTCAACCCTCTTACTGTAGTTTTTCAACTTATTGTATTTGTAGTCTTTCAACCCTCTTACTGTAGTCTTTCAACCCTCTTACTGTAGTCTTTCAACCCTCTTACTGTAGTTTTTTAACCCTCTTACTGTAGTCTTTTAACCCTCTTACTGTAGTGTTTTAACCCTCTTACTGTAGTCTTTCAACCCTCTTAATGCCGTCTTTTAACCCTCTTACTGTAGTCTTTTAACCCTCTTACTGTAGTCTTTCAACCCTCTTACTGTAGTCTTTTAACCCTCTTACTGTAGTCTTTTAACCCTCTTACTGTAGTCTTTTAACCCTCTTACTGTAGTCTTTCCACCATCTTACTGGTCTTTCCACCCTCTTACTGAAGTCTTTCCACCCTCTTACTGTAGTCTTTCCACCCTCTTACTGTAGTCTTTTTGACCATCTTACTGTAGTATTTTAACCCTCTTACTGTAGTCTGTGAACCCTCTTACTGTAGTCTGTGAACCCTCTTACAGACTAAGAACCCTCTTACTGTAGTCTGTGAACCCTCTTACTGTAGTCTGTGAACCCTCTTACTGTAGTCTGTGAACCCTCTTACTGTAGTCTGTGAACCCTCTTACATACAGACTAAGAACCCTCTTACTGTAGTCTGTGAACCCTCTTACTGTAGTCTTTCAACCCTCTTAATCTTTCACACCTTTTCAGACTTTTTAAAAACTCTCTGTTTCTTCAGTCTTTACAGCAGGATGTGTCTGAAAGTCATGAAAGCGTAATGCCAGCAGCCAAGACTCCATTTCTGTCTTCAATGACGGCATTTCAGGCATAACTCTGTCTTTGCCTTCATTGATCTCATCTTGCAGGCTAGTTTGGAAAACCACATGCACACATACACACACACACACACACACACACACACACACACACACACACACACACCACACACACACACGCACACACACATGCACACACACACACACACATATACACACACACATGCACACACACACACACACACACACATACATACACACACACATACACACATACACACACACACACACATACACACACATGCAGATAAGCATTTTCATGTCTCATACATAAATTCACACATATCATATACAAACAAAAAATACAAAAAAATCATTCAATATGCTGAAACCCCGGAAAAATATTTTAAAATTTACCATAAAACTCGCTAAAGAGTGGAATTAATAAAATCCACTATCTTTTTTTCTTACATTTATTTTTGTTCAACATTTTTTTATGATGAATACCATATAAACATGTCAGGAAACAACATCCTCGTCAATAAACCCCTCAGCAAAAGTAAGTGAGCATCAAGTAACATGCTTAATGAATTACATTATTTTACATATAGGCCTGTAATATTGTCATATTTATGTGTCAAGTTGTTTGTTTGTAGTTTAACACTGATTGTTTAAATAACATGACCATGCCAATGGTCAGACTAGAGGGTATTTTTAATATGGATTTTTCCAAACCTTCATGGCACCTCTATATTTCAAATATTATGCATCGTTTACTTATTTAGATATTCCAACAACCAGTACAATTGTTTAAAGCCCACCCGACTGTGTAGAGCCATATCAGGGCTATAACTGCTTTAAAACATACAAAACTTACAACAGGGGAAGAAAAAAAGAAAAGAAAATTAAGTACACATATCAATGCATTCACACACACAATCTAAGGACATGACCCTGGCACTGACCATTCCTTCCAATCTATCGCACAGGGGATTTAAAAAACACACCTGAATACAAATATAAGCATACCTAAGGACACCAAAACATATATAAAAACAGGCATAAATTACCAAAAACTGCTTCTGCATATCCCACCTCCCTAAAGCCAAAATTGCGCTTAATACATGTACCCAATTATCAATCCTAGGAAAAAGTACATAAGACTTTATTGAATACATACAGGTGAATGGACCAGCAAGGCAGAAAACGATAGGAAGAAATGATATAAAGCAAAGGAACAAGGCAGAAACAAAGAAAGTGACAGAAAAGAGGACATTCCTAGCACAGAATTTCCGGAAGATGGTGATACTATTTACACTGAAAGAACCCCGGCATCCCCATGGGGGTTAACCAGTACACAGCTGACCTTCACCAGACAGACAGACAAGTAAAGACAAACAACATACAATATCAATTCTGACCTCTGAATAACTGCTCTTGCTTCATCAACAGTGATATCAGCCTTGCGAATCCTGAGCAGTGTGTTCCTCTCAGCAGATCCCAGAGGTCGAAAAATTTGCAGCGGTTCATCCTTGACAATGTTTCTGGAATGAACAGCAAATAACTGATTCCCCCAGTCAGAATCCATGGTCAAAACAAAGCAACAAAGTAAAGCAGCACATCAATTATAAGATTAACATGTGAACCATAAACACAGGAAATTAGATGACTTGTTCTGTCAGTTAGATTTGTGTTCTTATACCTTTTCATCCATTTCTAGTTCCTATTGACTTGAACGCTAGCAATTCCTTGGATTAAAACATGACTAATGCAAAGCCATGTACAGCTCCCCAAACTATGTATTTTGTACGTGCCCAATGTATGAAAGCCCCAAAAGGTGCACAACATTTGCTGACATTCTGATTTTTGCATATAACTTTATAAGCACATGTTCTGCACACACAATGCAGACGGTATACTGCATCGCTGCACAAATCAGCATAATCCGTCTTCGGTGGGTATGTACTGTATGCAGGGCGTTTGAATGCTTCCACAGGCCACCAGATACTGACATGACTTACTGGTACTGGTATGTCTCTAACATACATATTTAATATTCTGCATAATATACACACAAAAGATGTTCTAGCATTTAGCAGGTCTGCACAAAAGTTGATCTGGGAGATCAGAGAAATCTCCCCCCTTTTACACACCATGATTGAACTCCAGACCTTCCAACAGGAAGTCTGACATTTACCACCTGACAACCACACCCATCACATTGAGTCTATTTTTTTAATTTATCATTTTGATGCAGAAAAACACCTCTAGGTTTACACAGCCTACTGCAAGAAAAGAAGCTAAGATAAAGATGACAAAATCAAAATCTGTGTGGCCTTCAGTCCAGCCAGACCTGATAAGACTACCTGGTTATTTTTAAACCTGATGAAGGGAGATAAACCAGCAATGGAACAGCTGGTCCAACAATTTTGACATATCTGTCAAATCCTGACTCTTCAATGACCAAAACCTTACGTGACAACTTTTACTCCAAAATCATCAATCACCACACGATTCCCAGGAAACTGTTTTGTTCATTTGTTTCTTTGCTTGTCTGTTTTTGTAAAAGATGAATTTCTGAAAACCTGAATTTTTCAATGTAAATTCCTATTTAGATAGTGTGCTTACCATATCCAGCTCATGCAATATGACACATGTTTGATCAATTTTTGGCTGGTATCTGCCCAAGATCTTTAAGACTGCAGTACAAAGTCATCACCAGCTGACTGTGCTTTGAGCTTGGGCCTGTTTGTAGGATGCCTTCAAAAATCTGCTTTCTTCCAGATATGTTCAGTGGATCTAGGGTATTGTGAACAGGGGCTTTGATGTGCCACCTACAGGTAACTTTGAACCGTAACTATGATGATCCTGGGCAGAAACCAGAAATCATGTGCTGTATTGCATAAGTTGGATATGTTTGAATGTATGACACAAAATGGTGATACATAAGCATGCATGGATAAAAATTCAAAAATAACTGCATGATACAACATCAAATGAACATGTTTTATCCATATGACAAACAGAAATATCAATTATCATTATAATGTGACACCTTTCATCTTCAAATAAGAACAGTTTATTTACCAGCGTCTAGAACACAACTCACAGAGCATTCTGCAGAAGCCTGATGATGATATAGAGTAGTTTGGCAATGCGAGGTGGGGAGACTGTTCCCCACTCACCATGCTGTTTTCAAGGGTTCGGTGCAGTTTCTGTGTTCCATGGGATCCCAACGCATCACCCAGGTATTTCTCCAAGCACTTTCTGAAATCAGTTATATCAAATAACTGCTGGTTCATCGTGTATGTTTTTAAGACAAGACAAATCAGTGTTATCATAATGGTTACTAATACGACTTTAGCCCTGATATGGCTCTAGTAATCGGCTGAGCTATGAGCAATATAAACTTGAACTAATATGCTACTTTAAATATCTGACACTGAAATGAGCATGCTGATAGAAAATTAATATAAAATAATAAAAACAAAAGAAAGAATCGAGGGAGACATGATGAGAATGGGAATACAGCTACAAAAGTAAGTAGAAAATGAGCAAGTGATAATTAGATTTATTGACAAAAGTATCAATAACCAAAAATATCAATACATGTTAAACATGTTTGAACGATGAAGGCATATAAAAAAGATTTTTAAGACAAAAAGAAAGATCAGACACCACCAGTGAATAACATCACCAGCAACCTACACTATTTTTGTCCATCTATTTTTAAGAAATTAACAAATACGAACAATTCCCACTATTTATATCTTCCCACTCTGTGGGAAAAGACTAAAACTCTGTGATTTCCCCATATAAAAGAAAGAAATGGTAATGGTACCCACATACACCCAGTGAGATGCCTTTTGTTTTGGTCAATTAATGCTCATCTTTACAGTGATTCACAACCACCCAAGTCTGACCGAGACTGGCTTACTTTGGAGTTCCAGTTACAAAAAAATCAAATGATGAAAAAAACAGAATAAAGGAGTCTGCAGGTGGGAGAAAGAAAACACAAAATGAATTCAGCCTGGTCTAATGAATTCTTGACTTCAAACTAGTGTTCTCACACAGTCTTCAGTAAAACAAAACAACTTTGGTTAAGAGTTGTTTCTAAACAGCTTTGCTGCCTGTCGTTCCAATAAATCAACATTTCCATGACAAAAATCAAAAGACTGCCAAATGCAATTTATACTCCATAACCTTATTTCTAGTTGAGAAATAATGCATACGGATGAGTTTGGGATTCTTGAGTTCACTCTTACAAGCATATTCATAAGTCTGCACTGAGTGGTACACTGCTATTCAGAATCATCTTGAAATTCACATCCAAATGAGATAAACAAGATTATTTTTGTAAGATCTAAATAGCATGTAAAACATGGACCACCATGTCTTTCTTTTTCTGTTTCTGGTTTGTTTTGTTTTTTCGTTTTTAATTTATCAGGTGCTGTAAAATGTTCATGTTCCAAAACAGTTCAGTTCACCTGATGCTTCATCAGGAGCTCAACGCAAATGAATCTTACCTGGTCAAAAACTGTTGTCTCAGTTTTTGCAGTTGTCTCCATTGGTCCGATGCTTGCACAATAGTGGAGTCGTCCAGAAAGAAGGTCTCTATACAGCGAGCATCATAAGCCAACAACAGTTCACAGTAACGCTTCAGTTCCAGCACAGTGTAGTTGCAGGTTTCATTGTCACTATTCTAAATTGGTAAAAATATAGTAACTTAAAGTAGACATACATCAACATACACACACAGAGACACTCAGACATAAGTAATAATACGTCTACAAAAATTTATTTGCTATTTTACTTTTCCCGCATTTTTCTTCAAAGTTAACACTATAAGTCAGTTTGCGTTTGGTTCAACCACTTAATTATTATGTCCAGACAACTATACCTATAACAAGGGATAAGGACAGGCATGATGGCTGAGTGTTTTGGATACCGGTATTCCAATCAGAAGTCAGAATCTGCGTAACCACCTAGTGGGTAAAAGGTAAAGATTTTTCTTATCTCCTGGGTCAACATATGTGCAGACCTGTTTAGTACCTAACCTACTTCATGTGTATGATACGCCATGCAGAATATTAACCCTTTGATTCCTGCACCCTCTCCACCAGCATTCTGCATTGTCAACCAAGCTAACAAAGCAAAAACTTAACCCTTTGACTCCTTCACCCTATCCACCAGCTTCCTGCAAAAGACTAGTGAATAGCGTGAAAGAGTCAAAGAGTTAAGTTTCTACAGTTGGTAGATAGGGTGCGGGAGTCAAAGGGTTAAATGCACATGATAAAGATTTGTCAGTGTTTGGTGACTTATGGCAACGCTATTTAAAACATCCAGCATGCACAGCCGCTAAACAAAAGCATGATTCCTTTAATAATGAAGCAAAAAACAGCCATACACCTAAAGGCCCACTTGTAATTGGTATTCGAATGCATGTTAGTTACAATCCACGAACAAGCAACAACAAAAAAGAAAAACATTTACATGGGTCACAGAATAAAGGGACATTCAATAATTAGCCTGTGTTTACTATTAGTTTTCAAAGCAAAGCCAACTGCAAAATGTAAACAACACCTCTGACCTGAAAAAAGTGGAAAAGAAAATTAAATACAAACAACAATACATGCAAGCACACTGATCAGTCCATCTAATTTATTACCAGGAGATTTCTTTTTAAATGAACTTGAATACAAATGTAAACATCACTAAGCACATTAAAACATATATAAAAACTGGCTTAAGTTATTTACAATAGCTTCTGCACATTAGATTTCCACAGACTCATACTTACTAACACTGGCATTAAAAAGCAATTTTGACTCCCAACAAAAAGTGTACTCACATGGTAAGATGTGAATTTATTTTAAGAACACTGACTGCACTTTGGATCTGTCATTGTTGATGAAAAGAAAATAAAGCTTAGGATACCCACAGGGGGCCTCAGGAGGGAACCAATGCTCAACAGGCAGCAATGAAGCAGATTCTGCAAGTATCCTTTATTGAAAGATTTGGGTTATTACAGACCATGTCACACAGAAACATAACTTGCCTTAACAGTTGCTTTAGGTGGGTTGAATCCCAACAGATCCTTTGTATGAGCCTGATAGACAACAAAGGCATCAATGTCACTGTCTGGCTGCTGAAGGTTGTATCTGAAACACACAACCACCCAAAATTTCAGATGCAAAAAACAGCAAAATCAAACAGTGCGGCTAGTATCATGCTTACCTTCAACTAGTTTATGTATCAAAATATGATATTTTGTCATTGCCTGTCGATTTGTCAATTAAACATTAAACTACATTCCACAAACAACCTGTCCGTATTACTTTATAAGAAACTTGACAGATACGAATTTTTAAAAATCTATTGTGTACAACTAAAAGCCAGTGGCTAAAAATCTGCACCTGTTTTGTCCTGTCTATAATATCAAACAAGCGTTCTGATTCATTTTTGTGTATTTTTGGATCTATTTGATTGCTGGCAGTCACTTTGATTAAGATGAACCTACATCAACAAGGATCTGGTGAACATATAGATCACTTGAGGCAATGACAAGCTCACATGCAGAAAAAGAAGAAAGCTGGCTATATGTACAAGAAACATAGTTAATTCAAGTATAAACGTCATCTACACGAACAAAGTCATGTTTCACTAACATACATAGTACCTTGACTGAAAAGGACAGCTAAGTGCACAGGACACTAACAAAAGTGTATACCTTGACTGCCAAGGACAGCTAATGTGCACAGAACTTAACATACATAGTGTATACCTTTGCTCAAAGACAGCTAATGCACAGGACACTTAATACATGTTATCCCTTTGCTGCAAAAGGACAGGCTAAGTGCACAGGCACTTAACATACATAGTGTATACCTTTGGCTGCCAAAAGGACAGGCTAAGTGCACAGGACCAAGTTCTCGTTCCACTTTCTCCACCACCTTTTTCCAGTACTGCTCAGGTTTGCTCTGCAGGTCGCCCTCCTCCTCTATAAATGGTGGTGGCTTGGCTGCCAACTTGGCTTCTTCTTGCCTTCTTCTTTTCTCCACTAAACAAGCATGCTTTTCATCAAGAAGCGAGCAAACAAGATGACCCACATCTGCTGACATTTCTTGCCAGTTGCGAGCTTTGTTGAGAGGTGACCCATCTGGCAGAAGACACAAAGCCGTTTTGGCAGAAGAAAGACAAGCCTCTCCAAAATTGCTAAGGAATTCAAGGTGCCACCTCACATTAAAATAGTGCCATGTGGTAGCTGCTTCATTCTGGCTGCATGCATCTGTGTCCTTTGCTTGTGTTTCATCTTGAGTCATGGTCTGATTCGGAGTGTATGTGTTATCACTCGTGTCTGCTATCTCTGATTGTTTGAAACCAGCGACATTTTCTGACAAGTATTCTTCTTTTGAAACTTTATCTGTAAGATGACTTATTCATTATTATCTTTAACTGATTCAGATGTATTGTTAGTGAAATCACCAGTGTTTTCTCTTTCTGTTTTCTCTAAACTATCATCACTTTTGGAGCTTGAATGTAACATTCCTTCCGTCATTGAAAGCACCTGATTTTGCCATATGTCCAACATTCTGTTGGCTCACAGTCAAAACCTCACTGGCTGAACCAACATGATCAGGGTGTTTTGGTGATGATGCCATGGTGCAGTATCCATGCCAGCCATGGCAATTGTTGACGCTGAAGATCAGGATCACTGGACCCTGACTGAAAGCGGAGGTCAGAATGTCATGTGGTTGAGGGGGGATTACTCGCTGTCTGGAAGCCCACTTGCCAGTTGTGATGCAGCGACGTAGAGAATCAATGCTGCCACACTTGGCAACAAAATATCGAGGGTCTGCTTGGAGTGGGATGAACATGCCATGGTGATGATGACTTGTACAAATCTGCAATATGAAGAATACGGAAGGCAGATATTCAATGGAAAAAAAAAAGAATAAAACATGAATAATAAATAGCCTATACAACAGGTTTGAGGAAAAGCGCTGCAATGAATCCTTCTTTTTTTGTTTAATGAATATCAATGAGTAGTCTATTTTTGTCTATCATTTCTTCAAACACATACACACATTCAAAAACAAACACTATCACTGTGTGTGACAAACACACACACACGCGCACGTGCCTACATGTGCAAGCACACAAAGTGTCAACAAACACGGCGAGTTTTCAAATACTAAAATAGTCTTTCAGACTTTAGTTGGGTTTAAACAGCAATAATGTAGTGCTAGTCTACTGGCGTTAAATCCATAAGAAGACAGAATTCAACTTAATGACTCAAGCAGAAGAACTTTAAAATTGGAAATGTTTCGATTACAGAAATCTGCTGATTCCTAAAGCCTAACAGTTTAGGCTTAAAGCAATGGCTAAGCCTATTCTCGCACTGGTACTGTAGTGTATTACAGTACTATAGGCTAATAAAACTAGTAATAGTATTACTATTAGTATAAGTATTAGGCCAACATTTAGTAGACAAAAAGTGAAAAACTCATTTTGAAAATGAACATGCTTTTACTTCGTCACCTTCTGTGTAATCCACAAACTCACCTTGGATTAAATCGCAGTTCGGTAAAACAGTCTGCTTACAAAATTGGACCTCTTGTTCATCTCATCTCCAATGTAAACTGCGAGCTATTTCGTGTACGGTATTGCACATGGTTGCAATCATAACATCGGAAGCCTGGTGACTTTCTGTAACAGGGGAGACAAATCACAGAGTCTGTGGGTAATGTAAGTCAGGATTTACTTCCTACCTTGTGCCTAACATCAGGAAACATACTGTTGTGCGGATGTGAAGCGTGGACAGTCAACACGCAAAGTCAGAACATGATTGAGGCAGCCAACATGTGGTTTCTAAGAAGAATGTTAAGAGTTCCATGGACAACAAAAGAAAACAAATGAGGCAGTCTTGAAAGAGGCAAACACAAAAAAGAACATTACTGAAGAAGATTCGGAAAAGACAAGCAATATTTATAGGACATTTTATGAAGCAACAGAAATTAAAGCACCTAGTCACAACAGGAAAGCTGAAGGGGAAAAGAGCACCAAGTAGACCCAGGGAGAAAAGATTGGATGGATTTGTGTAGTGGATGAAGGACAGACAGGATGGGAGATGTAAGCTTGCTTGCAGCGACAAAAGATAGATTCGTATGGAGCAGCCATGCAGCAGGGCACATGATGATAACCGATGCAAAAGCCCGAATCTGAAGTTGGCCATGTCAACGTGTCTATTCACTGTGGTTGAATACTGAACATTACATGAAACGAAATAAGTTTCAAATGAAATTTTATTTTCCAGCCGGATATATAGGTGTTAATACGAAAACACAACGCACCACTAAACACACACACACACACACACACACACACACACACACACACACACACACTGTCTTCTTGCAATCACAGGCAGAAGATCTGACTATTGCAACACAGAATAAAACGCGTAAATTCCTCTGGAATCAAACAGTCTTGCCAAATACTGACTGACACGGCACTCTACGAATCCTCTGGACTGATACCTGGCCAAGTTTTCTGTATAACTACCCAGCCATCAGCAGTCTTTCTTCTTCCCCCATTCCCCCATCTTCTTCTTTGTCTTCTTCGAAGTTCGTTTTGTTTCATTACGATACTTTTGTAGTTCGTCCATGGCAATCATTCCTGTTTATAATACTGAATGTTAGGCAGGAACTTCACTATTACACGCGAAGCGAGACTGAAAGATATGCTGCGATAAACTTGTCAAGAGAAGAAAAACACACGACATCTGCTACGACCTTGTAGGACAATATACCTACAACGCATCGATTGACTAGAAAGAAAGTATGGGTGGAAAGGGGACTAGCCATGTTTATTGTCAGCAATTATCTGGCAGATTCCCTAAGCCTGCACAAAAACCATTTGCACTGCCAAGGTCTTGAAATAGGATCGGGAGTGTGAGAGAATGGATCAATGAAAACACTTAACTGACACCGTGATCACCAGAATGATGCAAACATTAAACTTGACGGGCAGCGAACAGGCCAGTTTTCATTGTTGCGGGTTGGAATTGAACTCGAGATGTCAGATCTAGCGCATTACACTTGTCATTACTGACAACATAACAGTGACCGATGATGGATAGCGCCACGAAACGTTTAAAATGCTTTACACACACGTAGTACAAAAATCCTGTTCTGCGTGCGTTTAACCGAGACTCAAGTTGTACTTGCTCATGTGCACGTGTCACAGTGCATGTAAGCACCCTGGAATGTGTGTGTGTGAGGCAGAGAGAGACAGAGACAGAGACAGAGAGCCAGAGACAGACAGAAAGACAGACAGAGACCGAGACCGAGAGACAGACAGAGAGACAAACAGACAGACGGAAGACAGACGGACAAACAAGCAGACAGACAGACAGACAGACATTCTAAGGTCCGTCATGTACAGAGAAAAATTCTGTCCGTCTGTGTGGTCATGTACCACAGTCTACAGCAGCTCTGGCTGAAATGACAGTAGTTCAAACTGTAGTAACTAAGCTGCCAGCGTGAGGCATGACTAACGAGGCCACTCCTCCTTATGAGTAGCCTACTAAGGTTTCTTTGCCATGACTAAAAGGGTAAATCCATGCATGCTCACGTGACTTTCTCACGTATCACAGCTTGTCAGTCATGTTAGGATCTAGCTGAAACCATGGTAGTTAAAGGTAATTGGGCTCGACCCACATTAGATCCTTCAAAATTCATCGTTTTAATTTAAACGGTGTATTCACATGGTATAAATATAATTGTATGCTATGCTCTCTATAATTTCCATTGCTTTTATTCTTGCTTTATTGCTTATTCTTTCTCCCCATTTATAGCCATGCGTGTGTGTGTGTGTGTGTGTGTGTGTGTGTGTGTGTGTGTCTGATGTGTGCGTGCGTGTGTGTGCGAGCGTGCGTGCCTGCGTGTGGTCTGCTTCAGCGCTTAGATTTGATTTATCAAGATTTTGCGCTATATAAATATTGTAATTATTATATTATTATTATTATTCAAATCCTAAGATCTCTTTTCTTTAACACACAAAAAAGGAGAGGGGTTGTTTCATATCGTCAAGGGAAGGTTTTGTGTGTGCGTGTGTGCGTGTGTGTGTGAGTGTGTGGTGCGTGCGTGCGTGTGTATGTGTGTGTGCGTGTGTGTGTGTATGTGTGTGTGTGTGTGTGTGCGCGCGCGCGCGTGTATGTGAGTGTGTCACCTTCACCAAACTTTGGGTCAAAGCTGAACACCGCTGAGAGGTCACAAATGCTAAGTTTGAAAGTCACAGCAGCAAAGTTAGGGTCACGCAAGCCAACCAAACCTACAAAAACCAAACAAACAAAAACAAAACTTAAAATGAGAAGGCCTACTTTTAAACGAAAATGTATGAACAGAACAGTCTATGACATTCCGACAATATGTTTTCACTGCTGTGATCATCATCATCATCATCATCATCAGGTGCCTTGCCGCGTGGCGTTGGCGATTATGGACTTCCATCTGTCTCTATCTCTTGTTGCCTCAAGCATCTCTTACACCCTCCCTGTCTTCAGCCACTCTGCAAGTCCGTCTAGTATCTTCTCCCTGGGTCTACCTGGTGCTCTCCTTCCCTCCAGCTTTCCTGTTGTGACCAGGTGTTCCAATTCCCCTTTCCTCATTAAATGGCCTATAAATGTTGCCTGCCTTTTCCTAATCTTCCTTATGAATGCTCTACTTGTGTCTGCCTCCATCAAGACTGTCTCGTTTGTTTTCTTTGCTGTCCATGGAACTCTCTACATCCTTCTTAGAAACCACATCTCGGCTACCTCAATCTTGTTCTGGCTTTGCTTGTTGACTGTCCACACCTCGCAACCGTACAACAGTACTGGTTCTATATAACATTCCAGAACTCTCTTCCTGGTGTTAACTGATGGGCATTTGTTGGTAAGAATACTTTCCATCTTCTTGAATGTTGTTTTGGCTTGGCCGATTCTGCTGGCTATTTCTGATGTGTATCTGCCGTCTGGTGAAATGATCGTTCCCAGGTATTTAAAATTATCAACCTGTCTCAAGGTTCTGCCGTTTGCTGTTATTTTTGCATGAGGGGATTTCATGTTTTTTACTAATCACCATGACTTCAGTCTTCCTGCTGTTTAGTTCCAACCCTTTACCTTTGCTTTCTATTTCAAGCATATTCACAAGGTTTTGTAGGTCCCTTTCATTTTCTGCAATTAGCACGGTGTCATCTGCGTATCGAATGTTGTTTATCATTTTTCCTCCAACCTTTAATCCAGGGTCTTCCTCTAGGTTTCTCATGTTTTCGCTGTAAAGTGAAAACAGATCTGGTGACAAAACAAAACCCTGTCTGACTCCTCTTTTGATGTTTTGGAAAGAGCTTATATTGTTTTTTATTCTCATTGCAGCTGTTTGTTCGCAGTACATATTTCTGATTATTCGTAGATCTTTTCCATCAATATTGAGTCTTTCTAGTTGGTTGATCAATTCTTCATGTCTTACCCGATCGAAAGCCTTGGTATAGTCAACAAAGCATAAATATAAATCCTTGTTCACCTCGATTGACCTCTCTATGATAGTTCTTAGGATGTATATGACATTAATAGTTCCCTTCCCTTCCACAAATCCACACTGTTCATCTGCTATTTCTCTTTTGATTCTATTCCTTGTCCTCATCATGATTATTCTTAATAGGATCTTGGTTACATGACTCATCAAACTGATTGTGCGATGGAGTTCGCATTCTATAGCCCCTGTCTTCTTTGGAAGTGCAATGAAAATTGATTTTGACAATCTTTGGGGATTTTTCCAGTGTCGTAAATTTCATTTAGAAGGACTGTTATTTTTTCTATACCCAATTCCTCCAGGGCTTCAATCATCTCTGTGGTAATGTTGTCTGGTCCTGGGGCTTTTCCTGGTTTCATCTTTTTCAATGCTGTTCTAACTTCATCTTTCATTATAGTGTGATAGTCTACCATTATTCTCCCTTCACGTCAAGTTTTATTTCATCATTCAAGTTTATTCAAGGTCAAAGGGAACTTCAGAAGTACAAAATCTACATTTTCCGTATTTTCATATCAAAAGTAAGATTGCTAGTTTGTCTTAAACGAAATCAAGCAGACATGTAAAACAAAACATCAGCTTCGTGACGATTTTTTTTTACCCTTTGACTCCCACACCCTCTACACCAACTGCAAAAACTTAACCCTCCGGCTCCCTCACCCTATCCACCAGCTTCCTGCAGGAAGCTGGTGGATAGGGTGAGGGAGTCGGAGGGTTACATTTTTTTTTTGCTAGCACGGTTGACAATGTAGGAGGTTGGTAGACATGGTGCGGGAGTCAAAGGGTTAAACCAACGTAAAGGGCATGCTCCTGGCCAATGTGATAAATGCGAGCCTCGATAGCTCAGTTGGTTGAGCGTCGGATTCACACGCTAATGGTTGTGAGTTCGAATCCTGAGGTGCGCTCTATTAAAACTGGCCTTCTCATTGTCCCATTTTAACATCATTGTTGTTTTGGTGGTGTCAGTATATGATTAGATAAAGTCCCAATTCCCCCACTTCCCTGGGATGTTTATCCCCGTCGGCCATATCACCTGAGGTGGGTGCCGATGTAAACACTGAACCAAATCAATCGATCAGAAATTCGCTCACGACAAGGCAGATTTTTGCTTTTTTTTTTTTTTTTTTCTTCTTCTTTGTTTTGCTTTATGGCTTATTTGGTTGTTTTTGTTTGTTTGTTTGTTTGTGTGTTTGTTTTTTTTTGTTTGTTTTTTTCCTCTTGTTTTAAGAAGTGGGGAGAGGGGGGGGGGGACAGTAGGCGTACACGCCGAATCGATCCCAAACAGTTTTTCCAACTACGCGAGAAAAATGTACTGGGGCAGATTTGGCGTTCGCGAAAAATTCCCTGGGAGACATAATATTATACTGAAAAAAAAAAATCATGTGAGATAACGATAAATCCAACGATGTAGATACGAGTCGCTGATCTAACGAAGCTAGGTCCGGATTCTTTTCTTGCCAGACAGCGGCAAGGCTTACTCAGCGAAACGATGTGGCGTGCATTTATTAAGTGTAACTGACGATGTTAACAAGAAACACCATGAGGGTTAGGTGCGGTTGGGACCTGGAGCACCAATGACTCGCCACTCTCCGGACACTTACCTCCCAAGCTCCCGATGCCTATCGACAGTCATTTCATCAAGTAAAGGGGAACTGTCCATCCGTTGTATGACCCATTCGGACCCAGTCATCAGTTACCTTGTTTACAAACCAAATGGTAAGGTGGGGAATGACAAACCCAGGACCATAGCCACACAACGCGCACCAACGAGCTCAGCCCAGCCTCTGAATCAAGAGAAAATGAAAGACCTCTCTCTCCGCCCCACTCTGGTCTTCGTTCTCTTTCGGCAGCCTGCCCTGCCACCAACTCGCATAGCTGTCTTCTTCTTCTTCTTTGGTATTAACGTCCCAGCGTGATAACGATTAGGGACTGTCGTAAGATGAGTCTTGTCATATAGTTAAAGAAGATAAGTGTTGTCTTATAATTTCCATGTCCATAGCTGTCAGCACCTTTCCCCTTAATATAGTCTCGACATTTAGCAGTCGAAAGCTCCTAACGTTGTCTTACTTCAACCACAGGTGTTGTTTCAACGGCCGCGAAAGTGGCCAGGCACGAAGTTTCTAACACAAGTCTATTTTGCTGTTCAGCAAGGTCTGACATGTCCCGAACGGGATCCCAAGTTCCCCGTCTTTCCGAGCAGCCAGCAGGTCTTTTCCTGTGGTCATCAGGCCTGATTCCCTGAAGTCAGTGGCCAAGCCACAAGCCGAAGTGAACAAGAAACACCCGCGAGGGTACGGATGAGACCTGGAGCACCAATGACTCGCCACTCTCCGGACACTAACCTCCCAAGCTCCCAACGCCCGGATTCTTTCTTGCCAGACAGCGCCAAGGACTACACTCAACGAAACGATGGGGTGTGCATTAATTGTATCTGACGATGATATGTAAATCTGTCTGTGGATTGGATGGACTTGGATATAATTTATGTCTTGTCTTGTCTCATTGTATTAAATACGCGTTCTGATTTTATTTTCGTGTTTTGCTGGTTCTTGGATGTAAGGTCTTATTATCTGACCATAGACATATGTACATATCTTCCTTTATCTACAGCCCTGCCGGAGATATGGAAATCTACACACACACACACACACACCGCCCCCCCCCCCCAAAAAAAAAACAAAAACAACCCAACAACAACAACAACAAACAAACTCTAAGTGGTGGTGATTGAATGATTGATTTAGTTCAGGTTTTACGTAGGCACCCACCTCAGTTTCACCTCAGGTGATATAGCCGACGGGGATAACCATCCCAGAGAAGTGGTGATGACTCCCCCCCCCCCCCCACTCCTTATACGCCGACGCGAAAAAAGACCGGGGTCGAATCTGTTGAGAGGATAGTAAATGCATATATCACATCATGCATTACTTTGTACTTGTGAGGGTGTTGGGAATGGGTGGGATTTTCCAATACACACACACACACACACACACACACACACACCACCACCACCACCACCACCACCATCACCACTACCACCACCACCACTTACCATCCACCACCACTACCCACCACCACCATCTATCCCTTCCGTATCAGTCAGTCATAAAAACAATTGCCCTTTCTCATACGGCCCCAGCCCTTCTTCAACGCATAGCCCCATACTGCCCCCCCCCCCCTCGCTGCCCTGCCCTTGCCCTCCCTCCCTCTCTTTCGCCTACTCTCTAGCCTGCCTTCCCGCAAGCTCTCCCCCTTCCCCCAGCCCCATCTCCCACTCCACCCCCAATCCTTCGTTTCGCGGACAGCCGAGGTGATCGGTCGGTCTCTTTGTTTTCCGACCTCATGCTAATGAGATGCCTGGATATTATACCCTCTCTCTCTCTCTCTCTCTCTCTCACACACACACACACACACACACCCCACACACACACACACACACACACACACACACACACACACACACAAGTTGTTAACCCTTTGACTCCCGCAGCCTATCCACCAACTGCAAAAACTTAATCCTTTGACAACCCCACCTGCAGGAATCTGGTGGATAAGGTGAGGCAGTCAAAGGGTTAAGATTTTGCTTAGGTGGCATGGTTGGAAATGCAAGATACTGGTGGACAGAGCGCTGGAGTCAAAGGGTTAAAGCACCTGCTTTACTGCCCATTGTTATTGGCGTGTATGGCAACGTCAAGGTCCTCCACTTCCTGTATGTTTTGTTTTTTTTAGGGCCTTCACATCTATCACTCATCGTATCGCCACCATTGTCGACAATGAAAATAAATGTACCGTTTCAAAGAATATACTCTTTGCTGTGTGTGCATGTGGCGAAATGGGCCATCAGCAATGTAGCATTTTGCATTATGGTGAAATGGAAAATGGTGACGTGGTGGGTGCCGATGTAAATAAAACTGAACCAAACCAATCAATCGACCACCTCAAACAAACAAACAAACAAAAGAAAAATCATCTCTGGTCAAAGACGTTATAAAAATAGATATTGCTCTTTATGATATCTTTGCCTCTGGTTTGGAGTTTCATAGTTCCACCTCCCCTCTTCCATTTCAAGTTCATGCCAGCGCATAGGGTTGTGCGTGCGTGCGTGCGTGTGGGTGTGTGCGCCCGAGGTGTGTGTGTGTGTGTGTGTGTTTGTGTGTGTGTGTGATGTTCACATATCTTTTGCGTGTGTGTGTGTAATGTTCACATATCTTTTAATATCGTTATAGGCTTTTTAAATTTATTAATCAAAATAACTGCTAGCATTTACGCAAACAGAAACAAACAAACAAATCACGAAAAATGGAATGAGCATACATAATTCACAAGCCAAAGCAGGCGCAAACTGGCGTTTGTCAAGTTTACACAAAGTCGCACTATACAAATTAAAACTGGCCTATTATCATTATCGACATTCTTCTGTGTGTGCGTGTGGGTGAGCCGCGCGCACGTGGCATTGTCAGTCTCTTAAAACTCCCCCCCCCCCTTCCTCTCGCTCTCTCGCACCCCCTCCCCTGTTACCCCCTCACCCACTTTACTTTCCATAAACTGTGATCCCTATGTCCGGGAGCACGTGCCTCGACAAAGCGTCGCTGGGGAAGCTGCTGATTGACACAACAAGTCAGTCGCTTCTCTCGTCTTTGATGCAGAACGCTCGACAATGAGGTCCCGGGTCAGAGACATTTAGAGAGATCATCAACTTTCTAATTCATAAGGAAGATTAGGAAAAGACAGGCAACGTTTGCAGGCCATTTTATGAGGAAAGGGGAATTAGAGCACCTGGTCACAACAGGAAAGCTGGAGGGAAAGAAAGCACCAGGAAGATCCAGGGAGAAATATTGGACAGACTTGCAGGGTGGCTGAGAACAGAGAGGGTGGAAGATGTGCTTGCAGCAACAAGGGATAGACACATATGGAGGGCCATGATCGCCAACGCCATGCAGCAGGGCACATGATGATGATGATGATGATGACCAACTTTCTCTGCCCTATGCTGCTGGCTCAGTTTGTTGAGCGTTGAATTTACATGCCAGTGTTGTGAGGTCCAACCTAGAGGGCGAGACATTAACCCTTTGACTGCCACACCCTGTCCAGCAGCATCCTATGTATTGTCAACCATGTTAGCAAAGCAAAAACTTAACCCTTTGATTCTCTCACCTATGCACCAGTTCTCTGCAGGAAACTGGTGAATAGGGTGAGGCAGTCAAAGGGTTAAGTTTTTGCAGTTGGTGGGTAGGGTGCGGTGAATAGGGTGAGACATTCAAAGGGTTAAGTTTTTGCACTTGGTGGGTAGGGTGCAGGAGTCAAACGGTTAAACTAGCATTCTTCTTGCCCATCTAGATATGGTTGTTGTTTTGGTGAAAACAGTGTATATCTTTTGCGTTCTGATTTTGTTTGTTTTTGTTTTTTGTTTTTTTGTTTGTTTGTTGTTGTTTTCTTGGGGGTGGGGGGGGGGGGTGTTTTTGTCCACATTGTGCTGGCATTATGTTGCTGCACAATCTGCATAATCTGTCTTCAGTGGATGAACATGCTGAGCGTTTACGTGTTTCCATAAGCCACCAGACACCACTATGACTGACAACAGGACCTTTAACGAGCATATTTGATGTTCTGCGTGCGTGCACATATGAACAGGGATTTAAGCATTATAAGGTCTGCACATGTCTGACCTGGCAGATCAGACAAATCTCCATCCTGTACCCATGATGTGGGAGGTCCCCAAGCAGGGTCGAACTTTGATCCTATGACATAAGTCCAGCATCTTACCAAGTTCAAGTTCATACTAATTACAGCCAATTAAAGTCATATCAGGGCTAACACCACGTTAAAAACAACTCCAAATTGAATGGAAAACAAATTAAAAAAGACAACAATTAAAAACCAAGCTTATGGTTATCATTTCAATTTTGAAATGCATTTAAAACTTTCCCACGTGTGTGATCACATATAAGACGAAATCTACTGTTAGTGTTATTGTTATTTAAAACTCAACCGATTGTGCAATGCTGTAACCATCTCAGAAAGTATACCATAGCTCAAAAGAGAAGAAAAAAATGGAGAAGGAGATCAAGTACACATATCAATGTATTCGAACACACAATGTAAGAGGGAGGCTGGATATTGATCAAGACGGATTCATCCCACTCGGACAATTCCATATGTGCTCCATCCAAATCTGTCAACAATTATCTACAAAACCGTATGCGCGTGTCAAGTTGTTTTAATCTTCTTGCCAGATATATTTTCACATAAATTTGTACTTTGTGTTACACGACTGTTTAATTAAATTAAGGGCTGAAAGAATTCAGACGTTTTCTATTGTGGATTCTTGATAAGGCAGTCAGCCTGTTCACTGCCTTGAGTACCCAAGTGGTCAGGAACGCAGGAAAGAACAGGGAAAACCCGCACCAAGATAACAGCGCTTCACAAAATGCTGAGATTTCACCTGAATGACTAAACGATCACTCGGTTAAATTAATTTAACTCTCTCACCACCAAGTTTCCCCAGAAACAGCACTCCTCAGTGCCAAGTATATTTTGGGCTGCCAATTTTGCAGCGCAGTATGCCTTTTTAAAAGCTTATATCTCAAAGACTATTAAAGATTTTCACTTACTTTTTTAAAATTTTATTTGTTTATTTATTTATTTATTTATTTTGCTGTGTAAAGGGCAGATTTTGTATTTATACATGAATGCTTGCTTGTGTTTATGTGCTTGATTGATTATCCTACAGATAATCTTATTATAAAGAAAACCTTTTTTTTTTCATACGGTTTATCAGTTATACTACTAACTTTACTTCGTGAGTTGTGCACCAGATATGATTACAATAAATGAGGCAAAGCAATGGAAAATCTACACACAAAGTCAGCTGTCTGCTTATTCTGCTCGGAGTGGTAGACAATGCGTGTCGATTTGCAGCCATTTTGGAGAAAACGCTTCGGAGAAAACGTGACGTAAATTCCGACAGTTAACAAAGCCACACTTCGACCTTATTGGTCGCTGGGTAAAGTTTAAAAATAGCACAGTCACCCGCATTCACCAGTGAAGCTGACAGAAGCTTTGTACCCGCATGAAAAGTTATCGTTTAGCATGACCCCTCCAAGTCGCACAAATACGACCATGGCGGTCGTACGGGAAGTCGCTTGATTGCGACCATGACGGGAAAAGAGTTTTAAGGTCAAAAGAATTTGGAACAAGAAAAACGCCAACGAACCGTGGAGTTGCAAATCTGTATTCATGTCTCTGGTCTGGACATCTCGCAAACGGATCAAAAGAGCGAAAAGCTGTTGTACGTTGAGTAAATTCCGCTTGCAAACGCCCCCCCCCCCCCCCCCACCCCATGGGCTAGCGGCAGGACACCTGCATTATGTTTACCCTGTGTCTCCTCTGTTGGCACTCATATGCTCTCATCTCCTTTGTTAGCCTCGCGCTCTCCTCAATGTACCGCATTAATTAATTTTGACTTAGCATTAACCCTTTGACCCCCGCACCCTATCCACAACTGCAAAAACTTAACCCTTTGACTCCCTCACCCTATCTACTAGCTTCCTGCTGGAAGCCAGTGAGTAGGGTGAGGGAATCAAAGGGATAAAGTTTTGCTTTGCTAGCATGGTTGATAATGCAGGATGCTGGTGGACAGGGTGCGGGAGTCAAAGGGTTAACATGACTTTAACAGCACATAACCATATTTTACAAGTGCATAAGCTCAGCTAAAGCGAGAAAGCGAGACACTGCAAAATATCGCGACCATCAAAACAAGATCAAAAGATCTTTACTGTCTACTCGCGTGCGCGCGCGTGTATATGTGTGTGCGCGCGCGTGCTTGCGCGAACTCGCGCACGTTAACTTTTTTTTCCCGTCACAATAATCGTATAGCCAGCATAATGTTGCGTTGAACAGTGCATGTACCCCCACCCCACCCCCACCCAGGCCCGCCCAATATGATGTATCATAATGACGGGAATAGTAGTGGGGCAGACTTTTCCAATGGGAAGGACTAGGTTTGGTTCTGCCCAGGTACTATGGTCAGCGAAAGGGTGGAGATTTTTCCGATCTCCCAAATAAACATGTGTGCAGGCAGACCTGTTAGGCCCCAGACCCCTTCTGTGTGTAGGCAGAACATCAAACCTACACGTGAGAATAAGGGTGACTGTCGGTAATCAGATCAGAAATTCGTATGAAAGAGTGTTACGTCAAGTACTAAGAAGAATACAGTTCAAGTCCATAGCTCTGATATGGCTCTAGTAATCCGTCGGCTGGGCCATAAGCAATATGAAATTCAACTTCATACTGTTTATACCCAGCCGACCACTAGAGCCCTATCAGGACTAATGCCACGTAAAAAACACTTTAAGTTTAATTCAAAAGACAAAAAAAAAAAAAAAAAAAAGAAGAAAAGAAACGTGCACACAGATACCCTTTCGGGTCTAACTCATACGTATAATCATAACCGATGAAATCTATCAGCCTTTTGTAAAAACTTGAAAACTTCATCTGGAGGAACATCTCTTTTGTTGATATTGTTATTATTATTTAAAGCCCAGCCGACTGATAGAGCCATATCAGGGCTATGGCCGTTTCAAAACATACACAATACTTCAACAGGAAAAAGGAGAAGACAATCAAGTAAACATATCAATGCATTTGCGCACATAATCTATGGAAATGCCTCTGGCATTGACCACTCCGTCCAATTTATCGCACAGGGGATTTAAAAAACATACTGAAGACAAATTTAAACATAACTAAGGATACTAACACCTATATAAAAACAGGCCAAAATTACCTATAATTGCTTCCGCATATCTCACCTCTCTAGAGCCAAAAATGCATTTAATGCATGTATCCACTTATCAATCCAAAGAAAAAGTATGTAAGACTTTATTGAACACATGCAGGTGAATGGACCAGTAAGGCAGAAAATGACAGGAAGAAATGACAGAAAGCAAAGGAACAAGACAGAAACAAAGGGAGTAACAGAAAAGAGGAAATTTCTAGCACAGAATTTCCAGAAGGTGCGATACTGTTTATACTGAAAGAGCCCCCAGCATCCCCACGGGGGGCAAGACAATACTTTAACCCTTTGACTCCGCACCCTATCCATCAACTGCAAAAACTTAACCCTTTGACTCCCTCACCCTATCCACCAGCTTCCTGCAGGAAGCTGGCGGATAGGATGAGAGAGCCAAAAGTTTCAGTTTTTGCAGTTGGTGGATAGGGTGCGGGAGTCAAAATGTTAATAATCAGACTTGTTAATAAATGCAGGCATGGTGGTTGACCTATATACTGTTGCGTTGTTTCAGTTTCTCAAGATGACGTCTCCGCGCTCGGAACGAATTCCATATAATATGCACAAACGTCACAGGTGTATGGTGACCGTGATGATTAACCCTTTGACTCCTGCGCTCTAGCCACCAACTGCAAAAACTTAACCTTTGCAGGAAGCTGATGGATAGAGTGAGGGACTCAAAAGATTTAAGTTTTTGAGTTGCTGGCATGGTTGACAATGCAGCATGCTGGTGGACAGGGTGCGGAAGTCAAAGGGTTGAATTAAACAATTCCACACTGCAACCATCATGAACTCTCATCTTCTCGTCCCCTCCCGCTCCCCCTTGCGCAAGGCGCAAGCAAAACCTTATGCGCTGGCATAGTAATGACTGGGGGGGGGGGGAGGGGGGAAGACACCTATGAAACACTACACTGAAAAACTTTATTGTCCATATATGTTAAAGAAAAATTTCCATGTTTGTTAACATATATGGACAATAAAGTTTTTCAATTCAATTCAATTCAATTCAAAACCCCCATCACAATGATAGAAATATTACGATGGGCTGTTGTTGTTTGTTTTGTAGATTTTAAAGTCCTACCACTTTCAGAGTATACGAGGACTAGCGGGAAAAAAAATGCTCAAAGAAGCCTTTGAAAATTTTAGTAGCATTGTGAGATACCGATGCTTTATTCGGTTCTGATAGATACAATGGGCAACGAACAGGCCAGCTTTTAATGTTGCGGGCTGGTAATGAACCGCCGCGGGCCTGTGTAGTTCAGTTGGTTGAGCCTCAGATTCACATGTTAATGGTTGTGGGTTCGAATCCCGGGGTGCATTATATTAAAACTGGCCTTCTCACTGTCCCATCTTAACATCATTGTTGTTCTGGTGGTGTCGGTATAGAATTAGATAAGTCCCCCTTCCCCTTCTTCCCTGGGATGGTTATCCCCGTCGGCCATATCACCTGAGGTGGGTGCTGACGTAAAAACTGAACAAAACAAAAACAAAAACAAACAAAAAAAACAAAAAAACAAAAACAAAAAATGAATCGTAGCCTTCGCCAAGGCGACGACTTGACAGATCTCCAGTCTACGGCCTTAGACCAATTCAGCCCATGTCCTGATACCCTTTGACATCCTCACCTCATCAGTTTCATGCATTATTAGCCATGCTAATAAGACAAAAGCTTACCTTTGGCTCTCTCACACCAGGGTTAAAAATTTTAAGTTGAAAGACAGGGTAAATAAGTTAAAAAGTTTTTTGTTGTCTGTTTGTTTTGCATTTTTGGATCATTGCACTTTGGGAGATTACTTTTGTTCTTATCTCCCCCTCCCCCCTCCCCTATTTTCTACGCCACCTTTATTAACACAGATACTGGCACAGTTTTTACTATGAAATGATGATCATGTCGATGAGGATGATAATCATGATCCTATGGAGTTTCAGCTAGGACTGAGACGGCATGGCAGGGCTGTACTCTACGCTTACTATCATAATATCCCAGAGTCAACCAGGCCCGAGAGATACAGACACCTGCAGAGTTGGTCAGAAAATTAAAGTAACACCCTCAATAACGCAGCCGTTAAGTGGATGAGAGTCGACTCTATGGTTCAAGTCTTCCCAATGAGCCCATAGCATGCTCAACTCTGAGTTGGAGCTGGTTGATGCCGAAAATTCCCACAATGATTTCTGAAGGGACTGAATGGGATTCGAACCCATAACCTTCAAGTCGGTAATCCGCTGCGCTAATCACTACACCACAGCGACGGATAAGAAATTAAAGGGTTAATTTTGTTTGCAGCCAATCAATAGGGTGGAGGGGCGAAAGGGTTAAGTTTTTGCAACTCGTGGATAGGATAAGAGTCAAATGATTGAGTCACTGACGACGTAATACGGACGAGAACACGGTCTCTTCGTACACAACAAGTACAGCGACGGTTCAACTATTGAACAGGGAGGTGTGCTGTGCTGTTACGACACTTAATACAGGCCGCTTAACTAGAAACATCAAAGAGACCCCAATCGGCCAGTAACAACGAGCATCAACCGCCTGGAGTTATCTACATGTACTATGCATTGCGCCATGACCACTTGTTCCTGGTTCGTGTGGGTGGGTGGGTGGGTAGAGAGGTGAGAGATAGAGGGTGGGGGTGGGGTGGCTGACGACGAAGAGTTTTGTTATCGCTGAGCTCAATATATAGGTCAGAGGTTTGTAACGTGACTTCTTGTCGACCGTCTTGTTAACTTTATAAAAAAGAATTACTATTTAAACCAGCATGGCGGGCCTCGATAGCTCAGTTGGTTTGAGCGTCGGATTCACATGCTAATGGTTGTGGGTTCAAATCCCAGGGTGCGCTATATTAAAAACTGGCCATCTCACTGCCCCATCTTAACATCATTGTTGTTCTGGTGGTGTCAGTACAGGATTAGATAGGTTCCCCTTCCCCCACTTCCCCGCGATGGTTATCCCCGTCGGCCATATCACCTGAGGTGGTGTCGACGTAAAAACAACCAAATCAATCAAACGTGACATCTTGTCGACCGTCTTGTTAACTTTATAAAAAGAATTAGGCCTACTATTTAAACCAGCATGGCGGGCCTCGATAGCTCAGTTGGTTTGATCGTCGGATTCACATGCTAATGGTTGTAGGTTCGAATCCCGGGGTGCGCTATATTAAAACTGGCCATCTCACTGCCCCATCTTAACATCATTGTTGTTCTGGTGGTGTCAGTATAGGATAAGATAAGTCCCCCTTCCCCCTCTTCCCTGGGATGGTTATCCCCGTCGGCCATATCACCTGAGGTGGGTGTCGACGTAAAAAACTGAACCAAATCAATCAATCAATTAAACCAGCAAGTTCGTTGTGTTGCTTTAGAAACCAACCGTCTATTACCGTACAGCCATATCAGGGTTAACACCGCGTTAATAAAAAAGCCACACAAATCTAATTAATGAGAATGTATACCCGTAAGACTTAGGCTTTAGGCAAACACTGACAGAAAGGACAGACGAAAAGTAGTCATAAACGGTCACCATCGTAATAAATTATTCCTGTGCCGCGCTATTCTCTATACTTGTTTGGACTCGCTATAAATTACACATTAACAGACACAGTGTACTATATAGCTTTAAGGCACAGGCCTACAGAAGCACTGATATAATACATATAGGTTACACACACTTCAGAATAAGCCTATATGTACACAAATGAACAGGTCTATATACTAACAGTGTGTAGCTCCATACGTATACAATCCTATGGTTATAAACGTACACATACATCAATGATTACACAATGGCGCATGATCAGCAGAAAAAAAAATAAAGACCTCACGTACATATTGGTTGTAGAGGCGCAATTATTTTATCGAAATAAAATACCAATAACATCACAATAAATGAAAGTGTTTGTAACATCAGAACTGCACCGTAACCACTCTTTTTAAGTAATACTGTTATTCACAGCTTCTTATTTCATATTAGTTGCAATCATGATATCAAAATATCAAAATCACCACAATAATTTTTCTTAACAACAGAACTGCACCATTAATACAATCATTTAAGCGTCTGTGTTCATTTTATTTGCAATTGTGACATCAAAATAAAACATGTAATTATCACAATAAATGAGGGTCTTTATAACATGAGAACTGCAAGTAACCATATTAATACCACAGTTTTACAGCTTCCTGTTTTATTCTGTCTGGTCGCAAGTCCTTGTATATGCCACGTGTATGATAAGACTTCAGGCCCGAACAAACATAAGAACATTATAAATTCTTTTTGACACTAGTTGTACTGCCACATGCCACTGACGTATACATTCACTTCACTTTTTTGTTCTCCTTTATCTGGGGCTGCTCGGTTCTTTTGATAAAGCCGTGGACTCAAGATCTGATCATGTCTCGAGTTCAATCCTCGCCTGCAGCACTAAGAACCGTCGGCTTGTTCCCTGCCCATCTGATGTTTCCATCATTCTGGTGGTGTCAGCTTAGCGTTTTATAGGTCCCTCTCTCCCCTCTCCCCATTTCAAGACCTCGTCAGGGAATGGAGTTTTGCGCAGGCTCAGGGAGTCTGCCAGAAGACTACTGGCAGATTTAAATAGAGAGCATTTAGCATTGTCCGAGCGCGGTGGATTCCTCTTGGATTGACAAAGTCCAAACGATTCCTCTTGAAGTGACAAAGTCCAAACGATTCCTCTTGAAGTGACAAAGTCCAAACGATATCTCTTGAAGTGACAAAGTCCAAACGATTCCTCTTGAAGTGACAAAGTCCAAACGATTCCTCTTGAAGTGACAAAGTCCAAACGATATCTCTTGAAGTGACAAAGTCCAAACGATATCTCTTGAAGTGACAAAGTCCAAACGATTCCTCTTGAAGTGACAAAGTCCAAACGATTCCTCTTGAAGTGACAAAGTCCAAACGATTCCTCTTGAAGTGACAAAGTCCAAACGATTCCTCTTGAAGTGACAAAGTCCAAACGATATCTCTTGAAGTGACAAAGTCCAAACGATTCCTCTTGAAGTGACAAAGTCCAAACGATTCCTCTTGAAGTGACAAAGTCCAAACGATATCTCTTGAAGTGACAAAGTCCAAACGATATCTCTTGAAGTGACAAAGTCCAAACGATTCCTCTTGAAGTGACAAAATCCAAACGATTCCTCTTGAAGTGACAAAGTCCAAACGATTTTGTTGAAGTGACAAAGTCCAAACGACTTCTCTCGAACTGACAAAGTCCAAACGACTTCTCTCGAATTGACAAACTCCAAAGATTCCTCTTGCATTGACAAAGTCCAAACAATTCCTCTTGAACTGACAAAGTCCAAATTCCACTGTGAACGCCGCGGCATGGGCAGTGGATTCAGGTAGTGTCAGTTTCTGTCCACTTCTCGCATGTCCCCCTTCCCTTCATTTCAAGACCTTGCCAGCACATAAGTTTTTGCGTTGGCTCAAGGGGTCTATCAGACAACATAGATGGCAGTCTGGGTAGAGCTCAGATGGAATAGCCCGAGAGCGATGAATGCAGCCTTTTCATGTATTGTATTGTGTCCCTGTGTCAGTGTAATGCACTGTGTGTGTCCCTGTGTAATGTATTGTGTCCCTGTGTCAATGTAATGCACTGTGTGTGTCCCTGTGTAATGCATTGTGTACTTGTGTCAGCGTAATGCACTGTGTGTGTCCCTGTGTAATGTATTGTGTCCCTGTGTCAGTGTAATGCACTGTGTGTGTCCCTGTGTAATGTATTGTGTCCCTGTGTCAGTGTAATGCATTGTGTGTGTCCCTGTGTAATGTATTGTGTCCCTGTGTCAGTGTAATGTACTGTGTGTGTCCCCTGTGTAATGTATTGTGTCCCTGTGTCAGTGTAATGCACTGTGTGTGTCCCTGTGTAATGTATTGTGTCCCTGTGTCAGTGTAATGCACTGTGTGTGTCCCTGTGTAATGTATTGTGTCCCTGTGTCAGTGTAATGCACTGTGTGTGTTCCTGTGTAATGTATTGTGTCCCTGTGTCAGTGTAATGCACTGTGTGTCCCTCTGTAGTGCACTGTGTCCCTGTGTCAGTGTAATGCACTGTGTGTGTCCATGTGTCAGTGTAATGCACTGTGTGTGTCCCTGTGTTGGTGTAGTGCACTGTGTCCCTGTGTCAGTGTAATGCACTGTGTGTGTCCCTGTGTCAGTGTAATGAACTGTGTGTGTCCCTCTGTCAGTGTAGTGCACTGTGTCCCTGTGTCAGTGTAATGCACTGTGTGTGTCCCTGTGTCAGTGTAATGCACTGTGTGTGTCCCTGTTCAGTGTAATGCACTGTGTGTGTCCCTGTGTCAGTGTAATGCACTGTGTGTCCCTGTGTCAGTGTAATGTACTGTGTGTGTCCCTGTGTCAGTGTAGTGCACTGTGTGTGTCCATGTGTAATGCATTGTGTCCCTGAATCAGCGTAATGCACTGTGTGTGTCCCTGTGTCAGTGTGATGCATTGTGTCCCTTTGTCAGTGTAATGTATTGTATGTGTCCCTGTGTAATGCATTGTGTCCCTGTGTCAGTGTAATGCATTGTGTCCCTGTGTCATTGTAGTGCATTGTGTCCCTGTGTCAGTGTAATGCATTGTGTCATGTGCCAGTGTAATGCATTGTGTCTGTGTCAGTGTAATACACTGTATGTCCCTGTGTAATGCATTGTGTCCCTGTGTCAGTGTAATGCACAGTGTGTGTCCCTGTGTAGTGCTTAGTGTCCCTGTGTCAGTGTAATGCACTGTGTGTGTCCCTGTGTCAGTGTGATGCATTGCGTCCCTGTGTCAGTGTAATGCATTGTGTCCCTCTGTCAGTGTAATGCACTGTGTGTCCCTCTGTCAGTGTAATGCATTGTGTCCCTCTGTCAGTGTAATGCACTGTGTGTGTTCCTGTGTCAGTATAATGCATTGTGTGTGCCCCTGTGTCAGTGTGATGCATTGTGTCCTGTGTCAGTGTAATGCGTTGTATCCCTGTGTCAGTGTAATGCACTGTGTGTGTCCCTGTGTCAGTGTAGTGCACTGTGTCAGTGTAATGCACTGTGTGTCCCTATGTAATGCATTGTGTCCCTGTGTCAATGTAATTCACTGTGTGTCCCTGTGTCAGTGTAATGCACTGAGTCCCTGTGTCAGTGTAGTGCACTGTGTGTGTCCATGTGTAATGCATTGTGTCCCTGTGTCAGTGTAATGCACTGTGTGTGTCCCTGTGTCAGTGTAATGCACTGTGTGTGTCCCTGTGTCAGTGTAATGCACTGTGTGTGTCCCTGTGTCAGTGTAATGCACTGTGTCAGTGTAATGCACTGGTGTGTCCCTGTGTAATGCATTGTGTCCCTGTGTCAGTGTATTGTACTGTGTGTCCCTGTGTAGTGTAATGCACTGGTGTGTCCCTGTATAATGCATTGTGTCCCTGTGTCATTGTAGTGCATTGTGTTCTGTGTCAGCGTAATGCACTGTGTGTGTCCCTGTGTAATGCATTGTGTCCCTGTGTCAGCATAATACACGTGTGTGTCCCTGTGTAATGCATTATGTCCCTGTGTCAGCGTAATACACTGTGTGTGTCCCTGTGTAATGCATTGTGTCCCTGTGTCAGTGTAATTCATTGTGTGTCCCTGTGTTGGTGTAGTGCACTGTGTCCCTGTGTCAGTGTAATGCACTGTGTATGTTCCTGTGTCAGTGTAGCACACTGTGTTCCTGTGTCAGTGTAGTGCACTGTGTGTGTCCCTGTGTCAGTGTAGTGCACTGTGTCCCTGTGTCAGTGTGGTGCACCCTTGTGTGTTCCTATTTCACTGTAGTGCAACTGTGTCCCTGTGTCAGTGTAGTGCCTGCGTGTGGTCAGTGTAGTGCACTGTGTGTGTCCCTGAGTCAGTGTAGTGCAGTATGTCCCTGTGTCAGTGTAGAGCACTGTGTGTGTCCTGTGTCAGTGTAGTGCACTGTGTGTGTCTCTGTGTCAGTGTAGTACACTGTGTCCTTGTGTCAGTGTAGTGCACTGTGTGTGTCCCTGTGTCAGTGTAATGCACTGTGTTCCTCTGTCAGTTGTCACTGTTCGTGTCAGTGAGTGCACTGTGTTCCCTGTGTCAGTGTAGTCACTGTTGTCCCTGTGTCAGTGTAGTGCACTTGTGTGTGTCCTCTGTCAGTGTAGTGCTGTAGTCCCTGTGTCAGTGTAGTGCACTGTGTGTGTCCCTGTGTCAGTGTAGTGCATTATGTCCCTGTGTCAGTGTAGTGCACTGTGTGTGTCCTGTGTCAGTGTAGTGCTGTATGTCCCTGTGTCAGTGTAGTGCATGTGTGTGTCCCTCTGTCAGTGTAGTGCTGTATGTTCCTGTGTCAGTGTAGTGCACTGTGTTGTCCCTGTGTCAGTGTAGTGCTGTATGTCCCTGTGTCAGTGTAGTGCACTGTGTGTGTCCCTCTGTCAGTGTAGTGCAGTATGTCCTGTGTCAGTGTAGTGCACTGTGTGTGTCCCTCTGTCAGTGTAGTGCTGTATGTCCTGTGTCAGTGTAGTGCACTGTGTATGTCCCTGTGTCAGTGTAGTGCTGTATGTCCCTGTGTCAGTGTAGTGCACTGTGTGTGTCCTGTGTCAGTGTAGTGCAGTATGTCCCTGTGTCAGTGTAGTGCACTGTGTGTGTCCCTGTGTCAGTGTAGTGCAGTATGTCCCTGTGTCAGTGTAGAGCACTTTTATCCCTCTGTCAGTGTAGTGCAGTATGTCCCTGTGTCAGTGTAGTGCACTGTGTGTGTCCCTGTGTCAGTGTAGTCAGTATGTCCCTGTGTCAGTGTATGCACTGTGTGTGTCCCTTGTCAGTGTAGTGCAGTATGTCCCTGTGTCAGTGTAGTGCACTGTGTGTGTCCCTGTGTCAGTGTAGTTCAGTATGTCCCAGTGTCAGTGTAGTGCACTGTGTGTGTCCCTGTGTCGTGTAGTGCAGTATGTCCCTGCAGTGATGCACTTTATCCCTCTGTCAGTGTAGTGCAGTATGTCCTGTGTCTGTAGTGCACTGGTGTCATGTTCAGTGTAGTTCAGTATGTCCCTGTGTCAGTGTAGTGCACTGTGTGTGTCCCTGTGTCAGTGTAGTGCACTTTATCCCTCTGTCAGTGTAGTGCACTTGTGTGTGTCCTGTCGTATAGTGCAGTATTCCCTGTGTCAGTGTAGTGCACTGTGTGTGTCCCTGTGTCAGTATAGTGCAGTATGTCCCTGTGTCAGTGTAGTGCACTTTATCCTCGTCAGTGTAGTTCAGTGTGTTCCTGTGTCAGTGTAGTGCACTGTGTGTGTCCCTGTGTCAGTGTAGTTCAGTGTGTTCCTGTGTCAGTGTAGTGCACTGTGTGTATCCCTGTGTCAGTGTAGTTCATGTGTTCCTGTGTCAGTGTAGTGCACTGTGTGTGTCCCTGTGTCAGTGTAGTGCAGTATGTCCCTGTGTCAGTGTAGTGCACTGTGTGTGTCCCTGTGTCAGTGTAGTTCAGTTGTTCCTGTGTCAGTGTAGTGCACTGTGTGTGTCCCTGTGTCAGTGTAGTTCAGTATGTCCCTGTGCAGTGAGTGCACTGTGTGTGTCCTGTGTCAGTATAGTGCAGTATGTCCCTGTGTCAGTGTAGAGCACTTTATCCCTCTGTCAGTGTAGTGCAGTGTGTTCCTGTGTCTACCTAGTGCACTGTATCAGTGTAGCTCATTGTGTCCCTGTGTCAGTGTAATGCACTGTGTGTGTACCGTGTCCCTGTGACAGTGTAGTGCAGTATGTCCCTGTGTCAGCGTAGAGCACTTTATCCCTCTGTCAGTGTAGTGAAGTATGTCCCTGTGTCAGTGTAGTGCACTGTGTGTGTCCCTGTGTCAGTGTAGTGCAGTATGTCCCTGTGTCAGTGTAGAGCACTTTATCCCTCTGTCAGTGTAGTGCAGTGTGTTCATGTGTCTACCTAGTGCACTGTATCAGTGTAGCTCACTGTGTCCCTGTGTCAGTGTAGTGCATTGTAAATCTGTGTCAGTGTAATGCATTGTGTGTCTCCCTGTGTCAGTATAGTGCAGTGTCCCTGTGTCAGTGTAGCAGACGGCTGACCCATACTTACTCAGTTTTGAAGTCATGCTAAGTAGTACGACGACAATGTGGTCGTCTCTGCCTTGGAAAATGACACGGTCATTTCTTGCAATATTGTATTCAGCAGATTTTCCAAATTACGCAGGAGTGCTTTAACAGGGCTAGTTGATAGAGCCACGAACTCAAGATATGATATCTTGAGTTCAATCCCAGCCCCCTACACTAAAACAGGCCTGTTCGATGCCCATCTTAATGCTTTCATCTTTCTAGTGGTTTCAGCTTAACGTTTGATAGGTCCCTTCTCCCCTTTTCCCGTTTCAGCGCATAGGGTTTTGTGCAGGCTCAGGAAATCTGTCAGATAATTGCTGGCGGATTTGGGTGGAGCGCACATGGAGCGGTCTGAGCGCGGTGATTCCCTCTTGAAATAACTCCAATAACTCCAACTCTTTTGAACAGGCATGGTGGAACGATTTCTTTCTAAAAAAAAAAAGACAGTTTGATGAGAGAGAGAGAGAGAGAGAGAGAGAGAGAGAAGAGAGAGAGAGAAAGAGAGAATGAGAGAGGCAGAGACAGAGACAGAGAGAGTCAGAGAGAGACAGAGACAGAGAGAGAGAGAGTCAGTCAGAGACAGACAGAGAAAGAGAGAGAGACACAGAGAGAGAGAGAGACAGACAGACAGACAGAGAAAGAGAGAGAGACAGAGACAGACAGACAGAGACAGACAGAGAAAGAGAGAGAGAGAGAGAGAGAGAGAGAGAGAGAGAGAGAGAGAGAGAGAGAGAGAGAGAACCATAGAAAGTGGCATCGTTAATTTCACACTGAATTTGTGGTTCCCCAAATGATATTCGTGTTTACAATGGCCACTTTAATGTTGGTTGTGAGGCTTGTAAAACTATCAAAATCGACCCATCACAGGACACGACACACAAAAATTATAACTAATTCAATCAACTGAATAAACTACACCACTAAGCGCTAAAGTTGTAGCCTCTGTGCTGATGATTTACTTGTTTCAGATTGACACACAAATATAAATCGATTGAAATATACATATAATAATCAGGTGGGACATTGAAAAACTTCTACCTCCAGCCTTTTACCACCAGGCAGAAGGTACTCAGGCAGAATTGAACCCCAGACCTTCAGACACGAAATCTGACGTCTTACCCATTTTACTACCGCCCCCGTTAGGCTATTGTATGTTTAGCGTGTGACGTATACCTGACCCACTTCAACTCAACTTCGATCCATGGAGGAACAGAATATCACGGCGGTAACTTCCCGAGGACAAGCGTCTACTTAAAGAAAGTTAAACATAAAACTTAGTGGAAGGTCGTGTAGACATTAGAGTTTTACATTTCATGGTGAAGAGAGAGTGAACATGATTTTTGTAGAATAAAAAAAAAAAAAAAAAACGGGCGGGGGGGGGGGGTGGAGGGGGAGGGCTTTTATTGTGGGGAGGTTATACTTGTGAATGGGGAAACATCAGGAGTGGGAGAGGACAGAAGTATAATCTGCAAACTAAGAGCACTAAACATGAACAGGTGAAAACATGGACTGCAAGGGTTTCCATCTCCACCAAAGACGGATTATGGTCTGGGTGGAGGGGGTTTCTTAAAAGTGTAGGGGCTTTGGGATCATGCTTCCATGGGATTTTTTTTTTCATTCAGAGGATTAATATATATATATACAAGGCATTTGGTACACTCTACTGATGAAAGCATACGATCTGCAAATTTCAAGAAATCGCTAATCTTGTCTCTTCACAACAGCAGTTTGAATCTTGGTACAACTCGGTGTGGGCGGAATGGGCGGGGTGGGGGTGGGGGTGGTGTCCCGAAAAACCTTCCCGTAGGAAACCTCCCATAATCCATCCCTGCCCACGTCCCCCACCCCGGCTCGAACAATGTTTATCCGAAGCATGTACACACGAAGAGCACCCGCAGGCCTCCACACCTCACAGATTCACCTAATCTCTTTCTCTGGAACCGCTTTTGCCTCGACTGGAGGAGACAGCAAAAACCTCACGATTTCTTTTACCCATCAGGCGCTATTCAAGCAGGATTCGAACTCTTTTTTTTTCTGATTGGAAGTGCAAGGACCTTAACACTTAGCTATCGCGCTCAGCGGTGCAGAGTTGTGGGTCAGAGGCCCAATCAGGGAGTAAACAAAGAAACAAGTTTATTGGTAGGAACAAACAAACCAAAACTGCAAAATATTCGAAATTCTCCGAGATAATCAAACTTCAGACCGGGTAGAAGCATTTCTCCAGCATTGACATTTTCTGTCTGTTTATAACGAGACTGTTTGGGTGGATAACACAATTTTAATGAAAAACCGAACTATGGGCACGAAAAGTCAAACACACAAAACACGCGTGACTTGACAGGCAACTGATAAGACACGAACAAACCTTACCACACACAAGTGCGTCAGACGTGTTTCACATCAAACCTGTACCCAGGCGTGTGCCGTTCCCGGATACTTGGCTTAGAAAACATATACCGTAAAATTTAAACTGAAGTGTTGCGAAAACCGTACTGTGAATCTGGGCTTAACCAGAAGAGAGAGAGAGGGGAGAGAGAGAGAGAGAGAGAGAGAGAGAGAGAGAGAGAGAGAGGAGCGAGCGACAGAGACAGAGAGAGACAGAGAGAGTGACAGAGACACAGAGAGGACAGAGAGAGAGAGACAGACAGACAGGCAGACAGACTGACAGACAGACAGAGTGACAGAGAGAGAGTGTGTGAGAGAGCAACAGAGACAGAGAGACAGAGGCAGAAACAGAGAGACAGAGAGAGAGACAGACAGAGTGACAGAGACACAGAGAGGACAGACAGAGAGAGAGACACAGAGAGAGAGTGAGAGAGAGAGAGAGAGAGAGAGGGGGGGGGGGGAAATAACCCTCACAGATTCACCTAATCTCCTTCTCTGGAACGTGTTTAATGCAGAACATGTTTTTGCCTTGTCATGAACATATTAAACTGTGAGACCCAAGAAGTGTGAGGAAGGGGAGGGGTGGATTAGAGGGTTATCATCTTATCACCGCAGTCCATTCTCAACAGCTAACTATGCAATCACTGCCGAAGTAGCATTTATAATTTAAGCTTCATTTGTGTCATGTAATTAACCGTCCAGCCACTCAAATGCCCCCCCTCCCTCTCCCTCCCCTCAGTAGGCTAATCACGCATCTCAATCACCCCCGTGATGTTTGACGGAACCAAACTTTATGCGTCAGTTTGTGTATAGGTCTGATTTTTGTTTTATTTATATATTTATTCATGTTTATTTATCTGTTCATTTACTAGCTTTCAAAAAAAAAACAAAAAAAAAAACGTTACTGAACGCAGAGACACGACGTACCTGCACAGAGCAAAATTATCCTTGGATGGTCTCCTATCCACCACCACCTCAGTCAACCGCGTGTTGTGCAGGCCTGAAAAAGCTGATAAGCCTAATGAATTGTCAGCATACAAAAAAGGCCGGTATATTTAGCCAAGCCGAGTCATGATGGTGTGGTACCTTAGTCAACGAGTACCTGGGCGCGAGATTTTTTTTTTTTTTACGAGGTTATGGAGTTCTCTGCATTTAGTTGACACAGCGATCTTGGTCCAGGCATAGATATATATGGCTAGGGAGACAAGCAATCAACTCTGTCGCTCTCACTACTGTCTCGCCATGTTGCACATATGCAACTAAATCACGTTGCTGTGTCAGCCCACTTGTTTGAGCTCACAGTTTTGGCACATTTCTGTTATTAGAAAAGCAGATAAAAGTGAGCAATCAACTCACAGATTATCTGAACAGGAAAGTTTAACACCACTTCCCCTCAAAACTATCAAACAAACAAACAAACTGAACAAAACGTCTATAGTTGAAACAGAGAACTGACGAGTGGGGTGGTCAATAAACGTCCATAATTGAAACAGAAAACTGACCAGTGGGATGGTCAATGAACGTCCATAATTGAAACAGAAAACTGACCAGTGGGATGGTCAATAAACGTCCATAATTGAAACAGAAAACTGACCAGTGGGATGGTCAAGTGGGTAAATGTCAGAATGCCAGCTGGAAGATCCTGGGTTCATTCCACCTAGACATCTCCACCTGGTGGGTAAAGGATGGAAAATTGTCCAATCTCCCGGGTCAACTTTTGTGTACAGAACTGCCAGTGCCTAAATCCTCTCTGTATTTGCAGGCATGGAGAATATCAAATATGCACTTTAAAGATCCTGTAAATCATATCTAGATGGTAGATAAGCTAATAAAAGAGGAATCCAGAGTGACCGACCAGATAACATCCTGGCCACCAAACTCCATGACAGCTGATTGGAACTGGAAAATACGGCCACATCCATCGCCATACGTTACCTGACTATGTAGACAAGTGAACGAAAGCACTAGAGGAATGAGAATGTCAATGCCTTGCTTATGGAAACATGAAAACACCAAGAGTGCACGCCCACTGATGATAGAATATGCAGACTGTGCAGCATCATACCTCCTACATCGTATGGGCAAAACAATGTGCATGCAGGCGTGAATCCTGAGAAAAATGGGAAAAGGCTAGAAAAACAAACAAACAGATTGAAAGTAAGAAACAAACGGAAAATGAGACTGAGAAAAAGTTCCCACCTTAGGCAATAATATGCTCTTACACATAAGAGGAACATATTGATACAACATTATTTACCAAGCAACAGTCCTTAATTTTTCTCAATATTGTTTCGAGGTACAAAGTGTTTAATCCAACAAAACAAATAGAAATCAATGCATAGGCTGACATAGGCCATAGGTAAGGCTTGGGACAGCACAAACTATCCCCATGGGACGCTTGAACACTCACACAGAGGGTCTCAAGGGCTCAGTTAGTTGAACAGCGTTTTCACATGACGATGATGATGGAATCGAACCTGGGGTGCACCACATTAAACTAGCCTTCTTATTGCCCATTTTAGAACTGCTATGTGACTTCACAGTTGCCTAGGAAGTGAGAAACATGGGTTCGAATCACAGTTAGGGTTGCAGATTTTCTCCCCTTTCCATTGGATCTTGAAATGGTGATCCAGTTCTAGTTCTCTGAATGAGATGACAAACCAAGTTCGGTTTGCAACACGCACTTAGCGTACGTTAAAGATCCCATGGCAACAAAGGAGTTGTCCCTGGCAAAGTTTTGTTGAAAAATCCACTTCAACAAGTAAACAGAAATACATGCATACAGTGAAAAAATGGGTGGCGATGCACTATGGTGACATGCCCCTCGGCGAAAAGTAGTCTTAATTTCACATGGTAAATCCATCGTGACAAAATATATCCACAGAAATACAAATAAAAAAAATGTTTATTGTGTTGGTGGTGTCCTTGTGGGACTTTTATCCCTATCGGCCACATTATTTGAGTTGAATTGCTGATGATAAATTGAATCAAAGAAGTCAGTCAAAAAACCATGCAGACCGGCCGTTGCCGTTCGAGTCGGTCAAGCGAGACAGTGATCGCCAGTCAAATCGAACAAATGCATATCTCTCTATTCAATATCTCTGACAGGTCGACAAGCAAACCTTCCAACTTAGACACGCGCTTGCTATCAACTTGACCCAGAGCGTCGGCCACCGACCGAATCAACGGGTCGATCGTTCTAATCTTTCACATACGGGATGTCTGTGACACTTTTACTCACCGCTTAGTAAACAAAGAATGAATAAGGCAAGAGTTGGCCCATAACCTCGAGGAGAGGGGGGGGGGGGGATTGGAGATGGTAGAAATTTTATCAAATCTCAGGGCCGGCATTTGTGAAGGCGGTGTTCGACTCCTCCAACCCGTTGTTTTACTCTCGACTAACTCTGAACAGGGTCAGGTATCTATTGACAGCTGGGTGGGCTGGAGGCCGCTCTAAAAGATTTTTCTTCAATAAAAAGTAACTACAGGTATATATAATAGCAAAGAGTGGTTGCAGTGTTAGTAACGAGTGACGTGGAAGCTGGTCATTTGACTGTAGAACAGAGAGGACGTCTAACAGAAAACCATTTGATGGCATGTACCCACTTGTTTGAATCATGGAGACTGGAGATCGACTGGAAATTATTGAAATCGACTAACATTTTGGAATAGGTGCATCTGTTTGGGGGGGGGGGGGGACCCCACCTTATTAAGCTGGACAGACGTGATAACCTGCCGTACTGCTCATAGAGAAGAACAAACGACAGATTGAAATGTCTGGAACTGTCTGCAGTGCGTAGGGTGTCTTCACTTGATTCACAGCAGTTAAGCCGGCTGGTGGACTCGGAAGGGGGTGGTGGTGATAGAGGAGGAAAAGATTGAAACTACACATCTTTTGTTTTGTTTTGTTTTCTAATAATCACGACATAGTTTCATCGTTATTCAGTTTTTCTCCTTGTTTTCTTTACTTTTTATCCTTTTTTTTTTTCTATTAGTCAATTAAAAATTTACATTTGACAAATTATCATCTCCCCTGTACGAGCGTGTAATAATCACGTGTCTGTGCATTAGTTTTCGCATAGGCCTACCGAGGTCCTGAATGTTGAGCAAACGGTGCCGATTAAACTCTGCCGCCCGCACCATCTATGCCACCACCCCCCGCCTTCCCCATTTTAGTTTGATAGGTAAACAAACGATTGCCGATAATTGCTGCGGGATTTGCCAACAAGAAACTGGAGGTGTGGCTTTCTCGAAACAGGGCGGCTTATTTGCATATCTACTTGAGAGTCCATTGGAACAAAAGGACGCATGCGCGGTTTTTCGTAGGGCAGAAGACACAAAGCCCGATTGGAAGACGAAGCAATGATTCGTTTCACGCCGTCCATCGGAGAAGGTGAAGATATGGCCTCGTTGAAAGGGACACCGTGCGAAAGTGGACTTCTTGCCTTGATGGAAAGGACTGGGTTTCCGATGGTTCAAGAAAATGGACAAAGGAAATTTGGACCCCCTCCTACGTGGGAAGGACCACCACCGCCAAGAGGTTGCGAGATATTTATCGGCAAAATTCCTAGAGACATTTATGAGGATGATTTGGTTCCTGTCTTCGAAAAAGTGGGACCTATTTATGAATTTCGACTTATGATGGATTTCAGTGGTTCCAACCGGGGGTATGCGTTTTGCATGTACACAACGCGCGGAGATGCGAAACGAGCCATCAAAGAATTGAATAATTTTGAGGTGAAGAAAGGTCGTCTGCTTGGTGTGTGCAGTTCCGTGGATAACTGCAGACTTTTTGTTGGAGGAATACCCAAAAATAAAAATCGAGAAGACATTCTGACGGAGATGTCTAAAGTAACGGAAGGAGTTGTTGATGTTATAGTTTATCCCAGTGCTGTAGATAAAACGAAAAATCGTGGTTTTGCTTTCGTGGAGTACGAGAGTCACCGGGCGGCTGCAATGGCTCGACGAAAGTTGATCCCAGGACGAATTCAGCTGTGGGGTCACCAGATCGCCGTGGATTGGGCAGAACCCGAGCAAGATGTTGACGAGGATACGATGTCTCAGGTAACTAAATCTAGATCTAAATCATCTGTGTAGTTTATTTTTGTGTAATCATTACCGTTGAATAGATCTAGTAAAAATGTAGGCTAGTCATCTCGCCTGACAGTTTCCGCAAGTTCTCCGTGCACCACTTAAAAGTATGATAAAGACTATGTGGGTTTAGGCCTACAGTTTTGGGACAGAGATGGCAGTTAAGTAAACCAATAATTCTGACTTTGATTTTGACCATTATTTTCATCACGGACCCTACCATTGTTGGTGTTCCCCTACAGGCCTAGGCTTATTTGACACCTTTAGAACTGTATGCAGACCCCCCCCCCCCCCCCAGTAAAAATTTTGGAGAATAAACTTTAACTCTATAGACTACAACTAGAACAAGAACGATTCACTTAGGCCTACAAGTTTAGTGATAATGGATTAAATCGCGTTAACGTGAAGATGAGCTTAGCCACAGCTAGAATATTCTACTAGTCTAGTAATTAACAGAAAGGTCGAGTCGTAGTATGAAAATAGCCTACAGGCCTGTCCATAGTAGCCTAACCTATATCTGGATCTACTTGACTAGATCTATAGCCTTATGGTAGGCCTAGAATTGTTTAGCAGTTTAGGCCTAAGCCGTTTAGGCCTTGTTAGCCAACCATCATTATGGACTGTCTTCTGGGGTAAAGAGTAGATCTAATCAAACATGATTTGATCGAAAAACTGGCCCAAGCTAGATCTATAGGCTAGGCTTTTTGCCCTCGGTGATAATAGTCTGTAGGCCCTACTCTGTAATGGCTTTAGCCTAGGCCTACAGTTCTGGGACAGAGATGGTAGCTAAGTACAACAGTATTTCTGACTTTGATTTTGACAATTATTTTCATCACAGACCCTACCATTGTTTAGGTTCCCCTACACAGGCCTTGGCTTATTTGACACAGATTTTAACCTGGTTACAACTACAGAGTACTTCATTTCAGTTGATTGCAAGCCTGTTTTCAGCTTTCCTATCGGATTACAATTTAATTTTACTTTAGTCTGGCCAAACAAGAGATTTGAAGTGACTGGTTCAGTTTGCTGTCATTGGTTCAGTTTGCTTTATTTCATTTGTAACCAATTAATGGAAGTTTTGTCATTAAGATTAGCAAAAATTATGCCTGTTTCATGACTTGGGAAGAACATGGAACAAGAGCAAACCACAGAAACTGATGAATGAAATGAACTTGTGAAGAATGTGACGGGTAGGCATAGCCTTCATTTTTAGTTGTGAAAAAAAAAAAAGTCTGTGTAGTAAATGTTCATTACTGAGATGTAAAATGTAAAATCATGTGCATTGTTTGGTTGGTGGTAATTTCCCACTAAAAGTCTTCGGTAGCTTTTTAACAGAGATCAAATTCATGCTGCTAATGGGCTGTCTGAAATAATGCCTAGAAAGATATCTTGCATGCATGTGTGTGTGTTTTAATGGTCTTATGTTCCTTTATAAATCAGTGACTCAAACATGCATCTGAAAAGTAGCGAAGATTGAAAAAGTAGATCCTCGTCCTGTATCTTCCACATTTCCTTGGGATATTACACCATCATTCAGATCTAATTTCAGTGAAGATAGGTCTATTATCAACCATTAATTTGTAGGTTAAGTCACTTGGTCTGCTGTTAGTAACCTTGTAATCTGATACTGCCTGACAGTGGTCTGTAAGGGCAGGTGTGGCTCATCAGCTTAGAAGGGTAGCCTGCCTTTAAGAATGTAAATGCTCGATTTCAAACCTCCATTGCCTTGTGGCCATACCTGTCCATTGGAAAAGTTTAGGTAGTCAACCTTGAAGAATAATCCTGAATCAGGTAGACTGATGCTGATTTCGGCAACCTTTCTGGAACTTTTGTGACCCTGCTTGCGCCAAACTGGATTGACCTTCACTAAACCTTTTAGGATCAGTAATATTGCCGTGCACAGGCTTGCGTCCTTGAGATGACACTGGGAATTGGATACAACACCATAAATAAGCAGCTTAGTATTCTTGAAATTGGAAGCAGTAGGCCTTGAGAAAGAGATGTAGCTGCTCGTATTACCCAACTTGTCCCTTTAGGTGTTACCGTCATGTTAGTTGATTTACTAGTGTCAATGGACAGCTGAATGAACTGATCACAGAATGCCCAAAAGATGAGCCCCTGTTCCTCTGGGGTAAACTCAACACTAGGACAGGTGCAGGTCACGAGTCATGGCCCACAGCACTGGAGCTGTGTACCTACCATGGCCTCTGCGTCACAAAGACCCTTGAATATGAACCACAGCACAGGAGTGTTGTGGAAGCACCCCAGGTCCCATCACACTTCACAGGCACCAACTCTGTCTGATCATCACCAGATGCTCAGCCTTTATTGTTGAAAACAATAGTGTCCTGATCACTAGAAGCTACCACAATTGCCTTTGTGTGTGGCAGTGTTCGTGTCTATAACCATGAACTTATTAAGTGCCATCTCTCCACGCTTTAAGGTTGCCCTCACATTGATCAACACAGCACAGATGTCGTCTTTAGGCTTCAAGAGTATACTGTTGACCAGACTCTCCAGCACCAGCTGAAGCACACTGCCACTGCGGAGTGGAGTGCCATGACGGATGCCATCTACATTACAGCACAATGGCATAAAAAAAGCCTCAAGGCCTGCTGTGAAAGGCATTGTCCCCTACAGATCTCTGACTTGGGAGATGATCTCTGACCATGAGACACAGATGGCCAGGTGGGTGGGACACTACCTCTTACTATTCCAGTGAAATGTTGGTCTCCTCCGACATGCTTTTAAGAGCGCAAATGAATTGCTGATCATGGAGGAACTGGATGAGGTGTTTATCATTGAAAGAGCTGACTCAGAGCGATGTCATTAAGTGCCCCCAACAGAAAAAGCTCCTGGTAGTGACAGTATCCCACCTGAAGCCATCAAGCATGGAAAATCTGCCCTGCTTCAGCCACTCATAACCCTTTGACTCCCACACCTTATCCACAACTGCAAAAACTTAACCTTTCTACACCCTCACCCTATCCACCAGCTTCCTGTAACTGGCAGATAGTGTGAGGGAGCCAAAAGGTTAACGTTTTTGCTTTGCTAACATGATTAACAATGCTGGATGCTGGTGGACAGAGTGCGGGAGTCGAAGGGATAAACTGCTTTGCCTCTGCTGGAAAGATGGATGGAGTCCTCCAAGACATGCTAGATGCCACCATGTCAGTCTACAAGAACAAGGGATATATACAGTGACCGCAACAACTACAGAGTAAACTCCACCTTGAACTTTGTTGGCAAGGTATACATATATGCCCCATCCTTCATAACAGGTTGCAGCTGCTCATGGACAGCGTCTATCCAGAGTCCCAGTGCAGTTTCAGGGCATGCAGGTCAATTGATGACTGACATGTTCTTCTCCCTCCGCCAGGAGAAGAGCACAGATCAAGGACAATCGCTCTTCATGTTTGTTGACCTCATCAAGGCCCTCGACCTTGTCAGCAGTTAGGGCCTGTTTGAATTCCTGAGGAGGCTTGGCTGACACCCCCCCCCCCCAAGCTTTGAGCATGGTGACCTTATTCCACACTGACTCCACACTGACATGAAGGGAACAGTCGGGACTACATGATGGATCTCCTCAGGCTCCTTCCCTATCAGCAGCAGAGTCAAGTAAGGTTGCATGCTAGTACCAACCCTATTCAGGATCTTCTTTTCCCTTCTGCTGATGCATACCTTCAGCTTGTCCACTGACAGCATCAGTCTGCACAACAGTTTTGAAGGAAAGCTGCTCAATTTGACATGACTATGCTTGAAAACCAAGGTCAAGACAGTACTCAACAGGGAGATGTTCTTTGCGGATGATGCAGCCCTTGTGACCCATGCTGAGGATGCCCTTCAGAGACTGCACAACCACTTTGCTGATGCAAGCAGTTTGGGCTCACTATCAGCCTGAAAAAGACAAATGTCAGCACACTAGATGTCATGATTCCTCCAGGGTTCCATCACAATTGACAGTACTTGAAACTATAGACTGCTTTATCTACCTGAGGTCCATTCTCACCCATCGGACCTCTCACCCATCAGTAAAATCCTCTTGATGTCTGAACTCAACAACCAATGGCTTGTGAAGGCAAATACCATCGAGGTCAGACTAATAAAGAGAGTTTGGGGAAACAGTGTGCTGACAGAGAATTACCAAGGCATGAGTGTATCAGATCTGAGTCATTAGCTCCTTATTGTGTAAAAGTGAAAGCTGGACCACTGACATGAGGCAAGAATGTCAGCTCAGCTCGTTCTTTACGCATTCTCAGATGCATTTTCGGATTTAGCTGGCAGGACCACATCCCACACCAGGGCATCCTGGACTGGCTGGAGTGTGCCAAGATTCCCAGCAAGTACTCCCAGCTTACGCAGTGCTGCCTATGATGGTTGGGGTGAGTTTGTGTATGAAGGATGGGAGGCTGCCAGTTAGCACCAGATGATTTGGCTGCCCTTTCTCCGTTTCAATGACACCTACAAGAGAGACCTGAAGGCCTGCAACATCTCCAAAGACAGCTGGGAAATTCGGGCCATGGGTCGTGCTACCTAGCATCAAAGATTCAAACCGTCTACAAAAAGGCATCACAGAGGCAGACATGAAGAGAGGTCTGCGCACAGTGCAGAGGAGAGACTGGAGGAAGCATGTTGCAGGCCTTCCAGTTCATCTGTACCAACTGCATCAGGGACTGTCGCTCACACATTGGCCTGCACCGTCATAGCAGACGGTGCCAAGACCCAACCAACGGACAATATTCTAGGTGTGTATACATTCAGTATGGTCTTTCGGGATTGAGATGCCAGTGATGATGATGATGACTCGGAAATTGTCATCACTAATAATATTCTGAGCCAATCAGACTTTGGAAAATCGTACACGACTGCCGTTTGCCAATCGTTGGCAGCATTCTCTAGACCAGCTTATGCAAGCTAAACATTCTCCCTCGGTAGTGTAACAGTTTCCACTAGAAAGGCCATTTCTAGGTCATTTTTGGTGCTCACAAAAAGGCGCATGCATAAGTTTGTGAACGCATCTAAAGTGGTGGTAAAGATTTCAAGTTGGTCCATCTTATGGTTTGTCTAAGATTTTTGGACCATTTTCCAATGCACACACCTAGGATATAATGTGTAATAGAATTTTCTTTGTTGGAAACTGAATGGACAGGAGGCAAGTGTGGGATATATTTGTAGACACTTTTATTTTTTCCAAAACTTGCATTAACTTGTTTGCAGTGAAGTGTATCACCTGATGCACATGATGATATCATGGTTCATGGCAATAAGCATCTTCTGATGTGCACATTATTAGATTTTATATGTGATATTTGCCATCTTGCAGATTATGGAAACTGACTACAGATTTGTAGAAGAATAATTTGTGTGTAAGTTTGTCGTCTTCTGTTGAGGGTAGCTCAATTAATTCTTTCGCAATGGCCGTGCACAAGGCGGGAAGCTTCTAGCTGGCAAGCCATCGGCATTTTTCTTCCCTGCTGATGCACCATTTTTACTGCTTTATTTTGTTTGACAGCTACTAAAGAATGATTAGTGGTGAAGTATTACCAGAAAGTTCAAAACATGATCTTTGTGGGCACACTATTTTCATAAAAGAATTTTCAAAACTTGCATGCATTGTTATGACAGGAACAATATATATATGTAAGACCTAAACCAGCTCAGTAATAACTGTACCTTTGAAACCTCTCTCTTTCTCTGCGAGTTCCTCTCTCTCTGTCTTCTCCCCCCTCACGTGTGTGCGCGCGTACACACACACACACACACACACACACACACACACACACACACATGTAGAAAGAGAGAGAGAGGGAGAGAGAGAGAGGGTTTCTAGTACCTCCTGAAGAGGCTCATTCCTTCGTGTAGCAGACATTTTATTAACCCTTTGACTCTCACATCCTGTCCACCAACTGCAAAAACTAGACCCTTGCAGGAAGCTGGTGGATAGGGTGAGGGAATCAAAGGGTCAGGTTTTTGCTTTGCTAACATGGTTGACAGTTCAGGATGCTGGTGCACAGGGTGTGGGAGTCAAAGGGTAAGGAAGAAAGTGCCAGACCTAACTCATGGCATTGGAATTTCCTGATCAGGGGGTCACTTTATTTAGTCATCAGTCAGAGCATCAAGTGTAACACTACACTAACCAGACTCTTGGAGTCACTTTGTTCAGTTATCAGTCGGAGCATCAAGTGTAACGCTACACCAATCAGACTCTTGGGGTCACTTTGTTCAGTTATCAGTCGGAGCATCAAGTGTAACGCTACACCAATCAGACTCTTGGGGTCACTTTGTTCAGTTATCAGTCGGAGCATCAAGTATGACACTGCACCAACTAAACAGTCTCTGACCCTTAGCTGCTAAAACCTTCAGCCAAACGGTACTGATAGAGGTTCTCGATATTTATTAGTGTGAAAGCTGGCAAGAATTTTCAGTTGAAATCAAGACTGATTTTGTTGTTGTTTGTGGATTTTATGCTTTAGTTTTGCGTTTCTGCTACATTTACTAATTTAGTGACTAGATTGTTTCTTTTATCTAAACTGGTTAGCTTCTCTGTAATGAGCAGTATCAAAACGAAATTTTTCTTTTGTTATTTTGTCGTTTGCTTCTGCTCATTTCAGTGAATAGGCTGTTCCTTTTGTTTTTTGACAAATGCAATCCAAAACAAAGAATTATTCCTTTTCTCACATTGGACACAGCAGCAGGGAAGTTTCAGTCTTCAGTCTTTTTCTAATAATTTTTGTATCTGGTGTTCATCTTGCGCTTGACAAACTCACAAAGGCCAGTTGGCCAAAAATTTTAGCCTGTCTTGTCTTGTATTAAATACGCGTTCGTCTTCTTCGTTCGTGTTTTTTCTGGTTCTTGACAAATGCAGTTATGTTTGCTTCGCTTGAAATCATCTCCAAGATCGGTTTTGTCTACTCTGTTGCAGGTCAAAATTTTGTATGTTCGGAATTTAATGCTGACAACCACAGAGGAGACTCTCAAGGAATATTTTTCTCGGGCTGCTGGCGGTCGTGAAATTGAGAGAGTAAAAAAGATACGGGATTATGCCTTTGTTCACTTCAGGTCCCGTGAAGATGCTTTGAAGGCCATGAGTGCAACAAATGGTAAGTTAATTTCTTGTATGATATTTGTAGGGCTCATCACTTGGTTACTGTTTAAATTTTTATCTGTATTTTCAGTTTTGACCCAGTAAAAGATGAAACATATTGCAGAACTTGTAGGTCACCTTGTGAAATACTCGGGTCACATAATGTAGGCCTACTATAGTACTAATCATATTTTGTTTGCAAAGCATTGTATCAGATCATGACAAAAGCCATTTACAACAAAAGCAAATAAAGTTATCAGCATTGGTTGTGCTTTACTTGAATGTTGGGCCGTTACGGTTTATCTCCACTTCTACAGTATGCATTAAATGAAGGACAGGTGATCACAGTAGCAGAGGAGAAGGAGAGGTGGGTGGGATGGGGTGGGTGACTACCTGTTATCAGCTGGCAAATATTTGAGAAGTCTGAGCCAGTGTCGAGGTGATTTTTAGCCAAGTCAGTTTTGAAGCAGTCTGGTTTGGTGTCACGAGACCGGTACACACTTACCCGAAATGCACAGATGACCCAGTTTAATGTGTAATCACGTAGACCTCCAGTGTTTGAAAGAGATAAAGGAATGCATTTGTCCCTTGGTTTATGAGGTACAGAGATAAGTATATTTTACCAGTACACATATCTTGTGATTTATATGAAATAAAAATGCACATTTTTAGTATTATTACTGATTTGAGGGTACTCTTGACCTGATCAGACCAAGTTAAAAAAAAAAAAGGGTAAATGTTTATGCACCAGGGTAATAGTAGCACATTCATTACTTTTTTCTCTTTTATAGCCAGATGCTACAATAAAACAATGAAATGAAAGCAGGGCTGAAGCAGATGATCCTTAAGAGTTCAGCATATCAAGTGCCCTGCCGCATGGCGTTGGCGATCATGGCCCTCCATATGTATTTATCCCTTGTTGCCGCAAGCACATCTTCCACCCTCTCTGTTCTCAACTATTCTGCAAGTCTGTCCAATATTTTCTCCCTGGGTTTACCTGATGCTCTTTTTCAGTCCAGCTTTCCTCTTTTGACCAGGTGCTCTAATTCACCTTTCCTCATCAAATGACCTATGTTTCCTGTCTTTTCCTTATCTTCTTTTTGAATGATCTTGTGTCTGCCTCCATCAGGACTGTCTTGTTTGTTTTCTTTGCTGTCCATGGAACTCGCAACATTCTTCTTAGAAACCACATCTCGGCTGCCTCGGTCTTGTTCTGGTTTTGCTTGTCGAGTTGTTGACTGTCCACGCCTCACAACTGTACAACACTATTGGTTCTACATAACAATCAAGAACTGTCTTCCTGATGTTAATTGATAGGCATTTGTTTGCAAAAATGCTTTTCATTTTCGTGAGTGCTGTTTTGGCTTGGCTGAGTCTGCTGGCTATTTCTGATGTGCATCTGCCATCTACTGATCTTAGTATTGTGAGGAGTAGTCAAGAGTTGTATTGTGGTTTAAGGTACATAAAACTTGTGCCAGTATACATAGATATCATTTTTGGTGGCATTTGAGTCTCTTCCCTTACTAAATGGCTTCCAAATGCCAAGTTTGACTGGGTGCAAATTTCAATAAAAAGTGTACAGTGAAATCCACCTATATCAAGAGAGGAGGCTTGCTGGTTCTTGATGATCAGAGGTGTTTTAATCTTATTTTTCACCTTACAAAAGCAAAAATAGGAGCAATGGTGAAGAAGACGTGCAGTAACAAATGTATCGGCTTGCTGTGGGTTGAAGTACTAGATCAGATGTGCGAGGGAGGGGTGGAGCATTCATGATGTACGTAGTATGTAGCTATTCAGTTGCGACTTTGTTATGTTGTGAAAATGAATTTCATTTCATGTGCACACAATTTGTTGCTGTTCAATTGCAACTTCATTATATTGTGAAAATGTGAACTTTATTCAGTGTGGATTAACCTTTTCATTCCTGCAACTTATCTGCCAGTCACAAAAAAAATTAACCATTTCACTCACTCACCATAACTACCAGCTTTCAGCAAGTAGCTGGTGAATAACTGGCGTATAGGATGAGGAGTCAAAGGGTTTGATCGGATATCATTGGCGAGTGCATAGGATTTATATTTTTTGTCTTGCATGTGAATTTGGATGATGTGAACATGTGTCGTATACATGTTTTCTGTCTGCGCTGTGTCTGTTTTGTGCATAATACTTCTAAAATTTCGGCTAATTCATAGTTTATACACATTGATGGTCTGGCCTTAGTTTTAAGTTCTCCTTTTTAATTTTATACTCATTGCCATTACACTTGGAAACCAGCTCGCGAAATAAAGTAGGCTGTGGTCTCGAAAGCATCCACAGGCCTGCGCAGTTTCTGATTTGAGATTGTTGGCTTGAGCCAAGTCTCTTGCAGCAGCTGGAGATTCCTGCGGATCTGTGGGATGTGGCTTATCATACCCTGCTCAACCTTTCTACAAGGACACGCAGGGGAGGTCACAACTCGGATTTTCTAAAATGATGTTCATTCAGGTGTTATGCCCAATTTTCAGTCAGAGGATAATACTGTTTGGATTGTGACAGCTGATGGTAATTGTGATGCGAGGCATTCTAAACCGAGGCTTGATGTATTCATTTCTGGAGGGAGGTTGTTCTCTGTTGGGTTTTTTTGGTTTTTTTTTTTTTTTTTTTGCAGCTTTGCCTTTTTATTTCTTCCATGCCACAGTGTGAGGAGTCCATTGCAACACTCTTCTGAGGCACTGAGTTACTTGCCTTTTGCATAAGTTTGTTGATGAAACTGAAAACTAGCATCATGCACAGAACGTTGGTCAAGATGATGACCTGGGTTTTGTGATCCTGTTGGCTGTTTCTGTTGATTGCTGTATGAAACAAACAGTGCTTCCACTTCAGCCTCATAGTTGGTATGGTGGAGGACTGTTGGAGTTGCCTCTGCTGCCACTTTGTTGAAATAGTGGACTTTTGGGATTGCCTCTGCCTGGCATTTTGTTGATATAGTGGACTGTTGGGATTACCTCTGCCTGCCACTTTGTTGAAATAGTGGAGGACTTTTGGTGATTGCCTTTGCCTAGTATTTTGTTGATATAGTGGAGGACTTTTGGGATTGCCTTTGCGTGGCAATTTGTTGATATAGTGATAGTGGAGGACTGTTGGGATTGCCTCTGCCTGCCACTTTCCACTGGGTTCACTGGGAAATATCTTCATCCAGCATCAGTTGCTGAGTCACCTGTGAAAACTTGTATATCTATACTTCTTGCAGACCATATTTCTTCCAGCATGACAAGCATCGGTGTTTTCTTGCTCATCTTTTGTTGTGATGTGAGGAACTGTGGTATGGGACTATCACTTGTTCCCGTCTCTTTCCAGGATGGGTGTCGCAGGAGAAGGTAAGAGATTCATTGCATCCTGTTAGTCTTGTCTGATGTTTTCTTTGCGGTACACATGTCTGTGTGGCAAGATTGGATCTCTTCAGCCTGCCAAAAGAAAGCTTCTGAAGTCTGGCTCTTGTTCAGTTGTTGGAGGGTATTGAGTGCACTGCACTTGATGGCCTGCATCATTGCTGCGCTCTGTCTGTCTCTTCTCTCTCTTTTTTTTTTTTACTCAGTGGAGGTATGTCAGTCACCCATTCCATCTTCTCTGTTGGTGTTGACTTCATTGTGCAAGTGATGATCTTCAGCTCAAGCGCCAATTCTGAACTTTGTGTAGGTTGTGCGAGGGTGTGCTGATGTGTCTTGGTCACTGTCATCCAAGAGCTTGATCTGCACTTCAGGTGTGGTCATACAGTGCCCAAGTAAACATCATCAGGATCTTTTCATTTGTGCCCCAGTGTGTTCCTACCAGCTTTCTCATGATGTTCAGCTTTCTTCTGTCTTGTCCTTATGCCTGTGTGATGTGTTGCTTCAATGTTAATCCCTTTTGTCAAAAGTTACCTCCAGATATCTGATATGTTTGCTGGTCTCCTATCTTCAATGTGTCACCAAAGGTAAATACCAAATTGTCTTTGGAACAGAGTGAGAAAAGAACCAACTTTTTTGGTTTGCTCCCTGTTGATGGTTACACACCTGCTGGCTACCCATGCTGCAATTTTCTCCATGGAGGTTGCATTTTGTTGGTTGCTGTTGTTGCATAGTCTTTCAAGCTCCGGAGTACCAGTTACAGAAGCTGCATAAAGTGCTGCTTTGACTCCATGATAATTATACACACAAATGTGGGTCTGTGACACATGAAATTCCTATTTAAGACACTGAGTTCAGGCCATTGTGATTTTACCCTGATGCATTGATTTTCTGCAACACGCATTATGACTGAGCAGCACATCACGAATGCACTTTCATTCAGTCTGCCACGATCCAAGTCACAAGGTAAATCCACAGTCTTTCCTCGCATTTTTCAGAGTTTCTGACAACATCCGCTTGGAAACTTTTTTTTGGTAAAGTGAAAACAAACAAGAATCTTCAAAACAGCCAGCCCAGTCTGTGGTTGACTGACAAGATCCGTGATTCAGCTAAGTTGTCCTGGAGCAATAAGCATGTCAAAAACACATGAAATTCAGCTTGTCATCGTGTAAATCGTATGTGTCAGCAATGGCCATGCTAACAGTGGTGCTTCGAAGTCTGGATTCAGTCAGTGAATAGTATAATGCTTAGCATATCTGGAGTGTTTTATGAAGTTTGAGTGTCATTTACTCCTCTTTTCTTGTCTGTTTCTCTCATGAGTGTCATTTACTCCTCTTTTCTTGTCCGTTTCTCTGTCTGCTCTGTGTTTATGTGTGTGAGCCAGCCAGTCTCTGTATGTGTCAGAGAATTCAGAATACTTCAGAATGCTTTGTTACTCAAGGACAGTAGCATCAAGTCCCATTGGGCCTGTCTTACAGCTAGTCTTTTCTGCTTTGCATTCAAAATATGAGGATAAAAAATGAACCGTAACAGAAAATATGAAGTTATAAAATGAGATGTGATAAATGTTGATTCAAAAAAGCCAAATATGAGTATAAAAAAATGAACCAAAACAGAAAAAATGTGAAGCAAGTTGAAAAACGAATTGTGATATTTGTTGACTCAAAAAAGCCATTGGCTCCTGTGCTTTACAAAAGCATGAGAGACAGCAGGCAGACATGGATGTTTTAAATAAATGTCAATGTTAACATTAACAATAAGGGCAGATATTTATGCTGTTCTCATACAGAATGTGTTCTTGTTCTTTTTTCTTGTTGGTTACCCTTTCCATATATTTATGCTGTTCTCATACAGAATTCTTGTTCTTTTCTTGTGGTTTTCCTTGTTCTCATTTTTTCTTGTTGGTTACCCTTTATGCCATAATGTTTGCTGTTCTCATACAGAATGTGTTCTTGTTCTTTTTTCTTGTTGGTTACCCTTTCCATATTTTATGCTGTTTACAAATGTGATTCTGTTCTTTTCCTTGTTGGTTACCCTTTCCATATTCCCGTGCAAGTAACTTAGATCCTGCACCCGTCCATACCCTCATTGTCAACCAGCTAGCAAGCAATCTTAACTTTACTCCTCACCTGCAGGAAGCTGGTTGGATAGCATGATGAAGTCAAAGGGTTAAGTTTTTGCAGTTGGTGGATAGGGTGCAGGAGTCAAAGGGTAGATCTATATTAGGGATCTCTTTGGTATTGTTTGGCTTTTGGCCACTACCAGGCCTGTCAATCTCCTTCTTAGTCACCTGGCTCCACAAGATGAAACAAAAGGGCATCCACTAATCCAGTCATGAGGGTGAACTCAATTTGAGGCACTGAACTAGGCACTGCACATGCCTGGTGAATCATCACAGGGCAGCATCTTTCTAGTGATCCTGTCTTGAGGTGTCATATTGGTTAGTTATGTGGTGTCAAGATATGGCCTATTACAGCCTACGTATTCGTAGATTTTTGGCATGGTTAACCCATCAAAAGATTTGCCCTGGAAGCACAGGGGGAGAGGGGGAAGTGTTTGTTGGGGATCCCCAGTAGAGTGCATACTTGTCATCTGGTCGCTACCCTACTTGACTTGGTTAGATCTTCCTACTAGGACCACAAGGCTTCTGCCCACGTAGCTGGAGCTGTGTTTGGGTTGCCAGGGCCGCAAGCTGTCGTATCCTTGGTAATCATGCCTCATTGTGATGGGTTATTTATAAGTGACACAGACTTGTTTGTTTGGTTTTTTGTTTTTTGTTTTGTTAAAAAGAAAGGAAGAGGAGTTCAGTACAAACTGTACTCGTAGTCGTATGATTTTCCAAGATGTCGGCTAAAAACCGTTCGGGCAAAAAATGTATCACTACTAAACTGGACATCCCTATTTCAGTAACTACACAAAATTTGTTCGCAATTTTGGACTTCATTCAGGCCTGCTTGACAATTTTTTTTACAGCTATTGGTAAAGTTGTTTTTTTTATTAAGGCAAATCAGGCTGGTAGAGGGATAGAGGCAATACTGTGATTTAGTGTGAATAAAGGAAAAGTTTAACCAGCGCATCTTTCCATAGGTCACCACCTACTCTCTCTTCTTGTCTATTCTGCACCTGAATTATCTGGCAACATGCGATTTTCTGTATTGGTCATGATGTTTTGTTTAATGGTCATGTCTTTGTATTTTTGTTTTTTGTTTTTTTGTTTTCGTTCAATGTATCTTAAGATTGATTTTGTCGGATTTTTGCTTTTCAGTCTGTGGATTTTATTCAAACAGTACTCCTCATCAGTTGCCTGGTAACATGCTACCGTTTGTATTGGTCATAATGTGTAGATCTGTTCAAGATCAACTCTCAGGTTTTGGCTCTGCATGCAGGTTATTTGGCAGTGTTGATAACATAGTTAGATGTTCATTTTTAAATTTCTGGACATGGAAGACCAGCTTTTGTTGTGTAATTTAGTCTGAGTAATGATGTGTGTTTGCCAACGAGGATGCTGGTTGTGACAGGAGTAGGGGGGCAATATCGCCATGAAAATGGCGAGATGAAAGTAAGGCTGAAGTTGCTGCCATTCTATAGAGTGACCTTGATCCTGTATGGAAAAGTGATATAACTGTCTGTAGGCTGAACATTACTTCGGCCAGAGAGATGTGAAGTGTCAAGTGCCTGTGCATATGTTGATGCCAGCCTTTCAGAGTCTGTCGTTTCTTTAATTTCATCGTTATTCTTATTGCATCCTCAGCATGATCAGGAACATCAAAGAGATATTCATCTTCCCAGTCTGTTTCGTGGTGGGTTAATTCTCCTTCGTTATCAGAACTGCATTGAAGATGTTGGTCAAATGCTTGTTCTAAAGTAGAGAATTTAGGTAATTGGTGTCTTGCTGCCATTTTCACTTGCAAATGAAATATGCATGACAAAAAAGATCAGGTTAGAGTGACCCAGTGAGAGGTCCTTGGTTTTAACTAATTTAAGTGCAGAAAGTGAACAATGACCTTGGTATTAATCTATTACTGAAGGTATTATTTTGTGGTGGGAGTATTCTATTGTGGTCTGAAATGAAGTTGAAGGGGCAAGGGTTGACTACAAGAACTTGCAAAAATAAAGGCATGCATTGGGTGCATGCCATAATGAACAGAGCATTCAGTCAGTGCAAGCCAGCGCATATCTCTTATTAGAGGCAACAGAGCAAGACGCAACACGCACACAGGTGCGCTGGGTAGGGAAAAAGTTAATCATAATAGTAATAATAGTCTGTGAGACATAGTCTGTGAATCATCGTCTCTTTGCCATCCCATATTCATTTATTCTGTCTCTTTGCATCTAGCCTCCCTCCCCTTTCTCTGACACCTCTCTTTTCTTTCCATCATTCTCCTGCTCCACACCATGCCTGTCTCAGCAGGAGGTACTGTTGTTATTTTTGGACTCTACATTGGGATGTTTCATTGGGATGTTTCAGGGAGCAGCATTGAAGGTTCGCAGGTGGAAGTAGTCTTGGCCAAACCTGTGGATAAGAGTGATATTCGACTGGCCAAGACGAGGGGCTTTCAGGTATGTCAAAGACTCTTTAGACAGTATCTGTACATACATACGTGAGATATGCTGGTGAATATATAATAATATGTAATGAAAAATATGTGTATAAATCTGTATGAATTTGTCTTCTTTGCACACTTTGTACTGGTCCAGTAGTAGTAGTTGTTACTGCATAGCTTTATTAACCCAGCAACCTGCCCCCCCCCCTCCCTTGTGTATGCTTGTGTGCATGTACATGTGTCTATGGTTGCTTTCATGTGTGTGTTGTGTGTATTTGTGTGTGTGTGGGAGAGAGAGAGAAAGAGAGAGTTCATGCTGTGATCCCTTCTTTTCTTTGAACTAGATTGTTGTTGTTGTTGTTGTTGTTGTTGTTGTTGTTACTAGTAGTAGTAGTAGTTGTGAAATGGATAAAATGTCGGAAGTTCCAGTCGGAGGAACAACATCGGGGTTTGATGCTTTCTTATCTCCTGCCTAGTGGGTAAAAGGTGAGGATTTTTTTTTTTATCTCACTTGTCAAGAAAAAGAGACATCAGAATACTAGAAGGAAAAGAAGAGCAACACAAAATGGGTTTGTCATTATAAAGTTTTACACAAATTACAGATATGTGACATGACACAGTGCAGTTGTGCACATTGGAAAGAAAAGTCTGGTGTTGATGTCACAGCAGTCTGGGCCAGATTTAAGATAACACAGCTGCAATCAGTTTGTGATTTGTGACACTGTTTTTGAGCTGAGATACTCCCGGTGATATTTTGGAAAACATCGTTCAGACATTTCTTTGCTCCTACTTTATCAGATTCAGTTTATAACGTTTTGCCAATATGTGAATCACCGTATAGGTCCTGCCTGATAAGTGGGACATTTGTTCAGACAGATGCTACATATGTATGCTATTGTTGGCATTTGTGTACAAGCATGGGCTTCAATATGTAGGCGTACATAAAAATGCATGCACATGCATGTATGTATGCGTGCACACACACACCACACACACACTCACACACACACGCACGCACGCAGCACGCACACGCACACACACACACACACACACACACACACACACACACACACACACACACACACACACACACACACACACACACACACACACACACACACACACACACATCGTGACAAATATACATTGATCACTTTGTGTGCTTGTGCACACATACATTTAACTGATAGCGTTCGTACATTCTCTCTCTCTCTCTCTCTCTCTCTCTCTCTCTCTCTCTCTCTCTCTCTCTCTCTCTCCTCTCTCTCTCTTCTCTCTCTCTCTTCTCATTTTGCTTCTTTACATGAATATGTATGAGAAGTTTATATGTATGTGACTTCTATCATTAAAGAACAGCTCACCCTTCCCCTGGGTGGTGGTGGTGCTTTCTTTCTTTGTTTTTCTGTTTTTTGTTGTTTTTTTGGTGGTGGTGAATTATTTTCTTCTTCTCCATATTTTGTTTATTTTTTTTAATAGTCATTTAAATTTGTTTTCACTCCTTGATTTCTTTAGTTTAAGTTTAAGTGCAAGTTATTTTCAGTTTTATATTTGTATGCTGTAAATTAACAGACTAGCTGTAAGATTTGTGCAGTATGACCTTATGCCAAATACTGTCCTTCAATTATAAAGTGGTTTCAAGTTTCACTTTCACACACACATTTTTCTGATTCTGTGTATTTGCATACATACACACATGCTTGCACACACAGGCATAGGCATGTACATGTGCATCTGTATAAAGACAAGTCTTCTGTGTGCTCTCCTCTCCTATATACCCTTTCCATATCCTTTGCATGGGCATGGAAGCACACTTGTGCACTTTTGCAGTCCATTCCTTCTGTTTTGTTTTGATTTTTTAATTGTTTTTGTCCCTCTTATTTTTTTCTCTTGTCATTTTCTTCAGGATGTGGAGGATAATGTAAGAGTGAAGCTGTTAGAGGCACTTGCAGTACAGGAAGCTATGGTATTGACAGATTGATAAAAATAATGTGGAACCTGCTGTGAGAAACCTTGATATGTTGCAAAGTGGTTTTGTGGGACATAGGTCCTATTTGGGAGGACAGATGTTGGAGTGGTGGTGGTGGAATTTAATGGAAAAAATAAGTAATGGTACTTACTTGCCTTGAAAAATGGCATTAGAGGATGGATACTCACGGCAAATTCTGCAGAACTTTGAATGGAATTTGGGGTGGGGGGTTGATTTTTTGGGGTTTTGTTTTGTATTGGTTGATTTTGTTTGTATTTCAGATTTTTGTCTTTAAATTTATTTTGTTTTATTCATTTGTTTCATTTGGTTGGTTTCAAAAAACATCCTCAGTTTGGGTGGTTTTTGATATTGTAAACGTACTGTTAGAACAGAGCTGTGGAAAAATTAACTTTCATTTACTGGCTACTGTCATCATTAGTCGTGTCATTTGAATTCACAAAGTTGTTTGTGTTATGAAATATTTTTTAGTCATTTATGAATTAAATACTTTTACAGTTTTAGTCACAGTTCAACAAATTAAAATTCATAAACATGGAAGCAGCCAGAGAAAAAAAAAAATTCTGTGAAGTTGAGCTTTGTATCTCATAAACTATTCAAAACTTTCATGTTGATAACATGTCAGTACTGAAGTTGTAATGGAGAAATACTTGGTATCAAGGTGTCATGTCTGAAGACAGTGGTGCAAGAATACTTTGTATCCTGTTGAATGTTCAATATTGTCATACAGATTGATATTGCTTCACAAGAGTTGGTACTATGACACATTGGCAGGCCTTAACATTAAAACATTTCTTCAACAGAACAAAGGCAGACAAACCCATTCACTCTTAGTGTGTCCTAGTTCATTTTCATTTCCATTTTTAACTCGGAAATTTCATAGTTGTAATAGCGTGGAGATAACGTTCATTATTTTTTTTCTATCTTTTTTTCCACTAGGAGATGTATTTTTAGATTGCTTAATATGTAGATATATTCCAAAGGGAAAATTGCAATATGAGCAGTGGATATATTCCAAAGAAAATTGCAATACGAGTATATAACATTAATTAAACTGAGTTATAATACTTATTTAAAAGGTAAGAATAAGCATGTAGACTTAATTCCATTGGTAAAAATAATTAGAAATGAACAACTATTGCAGTGTTATGTATGATTTTCCCATTCACATTTATTTCCATATGAAAAAATTGACAGAAAGAATGTTTTTTTAGGGGTTTGTTTCTGATCTCTCTCTCTCTCTCTCTCTCTCTCTCTCTCTCTCTCTCTCTCTCTCTCTCTCTCTCTCTCTCTCTCCACCTCTCCCCCCTCTCTCTCTGGTTTGGTTGCTGAAGGTTTATGTGGATTAATGATATTAGTACTTCATTATCAGCATTGCATAACTGTAAATTTTAGTTTTTACTTTTAGTGATGGTTTCAAGAGGGTAAGAATGTGGAGAAAAAATACTGTAACTGAGATCATGTTAATGTATGTTGTGCTTGTTCACTAGCAAAGCATTGTTGAAAATGGTATGCTATTTAATGACTTTTAATGCAAACAAAAAATATTTAAATGAAATATTTTTTGCCCAGATCATTACTGCTACAAATCGACAGCTTGTGGTATTTAAAATGATTGCATTCAAGTTGGAAAATTGTTGTTTTTGATTAGGTGTACGGTTTTGAAGGGTATGAAGCAGCAACACCACCTTTCGCGGCAGCACAAGCTTTCAACTATGGACAGATGATCCCACAAGCTGGAAGGTATGAATCCCCAACCAGTTTTTGTTTTATTTGGGACTTGTTTGTAGAAGTAAGAAGTGTCATCAAGAGCTTCTACAGTTCTAGACTGCCTGTGGATAGATGTTCATCTGAAAATCTAGTTTCAAAGGCCTTGGCCATTAAAGATTTGCAGATGTTAACAAACTTTTAAAAACAAAATTGGCATAGACACTACCACATGACCTCTTCAGACATTTTATGAAACATTCACATTTACTTGGACATGGAATCATAAATATCCAAGTCAGAAAGACTCTGTCAGCATAATGCGCTGAAAAGGTTTTATTTGTATGAAAATGACAGGAAATATGCCAGTGGTTATTTTATGCAATTTACCTATCCAGAGGTATTCAACGAGGTGCATTGGCTCTGCGAGGCATGGTGCGTGGTCGAGGTCGTGGTGCAGCAGGGTCACGAGGAGCAGGAGGGTCAAGGATGTATATGCCCAGCAACCGTGGAACTGGATATCGTAGACATCCTGCACTGGTGAGTTGCTGGAATTGTGTTATCCTTTTTGACCAGCATACACCTAAAGGGAAAATTCTAATTCCATCTTGCATTAAGTTCATTGAAGTCTGTAGACAATGTAACACTAAAGTAATTGCTTAATTCCAGTTTCAGTCAGAACTTCTTTTGTTTTAGCATAATATTTATTTTTGTAATGGGCAGAAACATTTTGATGATTTACAGTATATAATGGTCAGTAACTGCAGTGTTTATGTCATTGATATAAAATGCATGTTTGTTTTAAAAAGATGACAAAAGTGTTGAGAATGGCTGTGCGAGTTGTCAGATGCCCAACAGGTCACATTATAGTTTGTACATAATTGCACGAGTGTGTTTTTCCTGACTTTTTTGTTTCATTTTCCCATCATTTTTGGTTACATTACTAGTTTCATTGGCTGTTTATTTGAACAGTTTTGTGCATGTGGTGTTGTGTTTTAACGTAGAAGAATATATAGAAGAGAATTTGAGAATTGAAAATGTTGGCATGGATGGTTGGTTGGTTGATTTTTTTTTTCTATTTAAATTTTTCCACAATGGTTTAATGTAGATTTCTGTATGCATCTAACAGCATTAGTTCAAAAATGGCTGCACTAAATACTGAGCAGTGTGTAGAGTTTCATCTCTGCATCTCATGGTTAAAATATAGAATTCACTGCATTTTAACCCAGATATATTTTGTCAGGTTCCTTTTCTTTGATAATTACATCTGTAGTTGGTATTTTATAGATCGCCTGAATGGAGCAAAGGTTGGAGGAGGGGTTGGAGCATTGAAATGTACTATTGTTTGTTTGTCACTCTTATGTCTCCCTAGAATCCATCTCCAGCTGGTGGTGAGAGGAGAGAGTGAAAGATATGCAATGTACAAGTTTGAAATGGGGGAGGTGGTGATTTCAGATTGTTTTATATTGATGGGATAGAGACTCAGTGTACATGACTCTCTCTCTCTCTGTGCGTGTGTGTGTGTGTGTGTGTGCGCGCGTGTGTGTGGTGTGTGAGATGTTTGAATGGATATGGCTGATTTTAAGGAACTAGATAATGTAAGTGTAAGCCAGATCATGAACAAGTGAGGCATGGGACTGGTCAAGAATGATAATTCAATGATTATCCAATATATTTTTTTCAGACATTTAAAAGCAGACCGTTAAAAACTTGGAAAAATACTATTTTAGTAGGTTTTTGGAAGAGTGGTTGTGTAAGTTTCAGGTGAAAAATATTAAAAAGTCAGTATTTTGATACTTTTAAAAAAAATTTTTTTTTACCTAATCATTCATTTGCCTTACCAAAGATGGCATAGTTTCAATGTAGTTAGTAATGGCTTAGTAAGTCAGCATGGATCATCATGATGTTTACAGTGGTTTTTGATAGCTGGTACCAGATTTTTGGGTCATAAATTTGACAGTCCAGTATTACTTTGTTTTATTTCAAATAGGCGTGGTCATGTTTGGTCATATTTATCTTACCGTGATAGATATGGAGAGAGACAAAGAAGGAAATACTGAAAGAGTATTGAGAGAGACAAAGAGAATGAAATATTGAAACAGTCTGGAGTTGATTGCAGTATTGTTTTGTTTACTGTGCCTGTGGAAATAGTAGCATCTCCATTTCAGAGTAACTGGATAGAAACAGGTAACAGGTTATGACAAAAAAGCGCTGGTACCCTGTTAAGTGCATCAAATTATGTAATCTGTACATCCCAGGGCCGGCTGTATGATGTGGTGCCTGGCATGGAGTTGATTCCTACTAACCCCATCACATTAAAACCACAATCCATCAAATCCGCCATCCAGGTACAGAAACAGCTGAAGGCTTTTTGTAATATTTCTCACTCCACTGTATAACCTGCTGCTGTCGAGCATCTGCAGTTCTGCTTCTGGTGAAAGTGATTCGCTTTGTTGCTGTCTTGTCACATGGAAGTGAAATAAAATAAAATCCCATCTGTGCTTTGATTCAAGGGAAATCAGTTTAGCTGTTTCAAGACACATGATACTTGACACTGACCATTTTGAGGCATGCCTACCATATGCACACACATGCTTGTGCTTATGTATAAGTAACTTTATCATTCCCAAACCTGACATCCAACCACATTTTCACAAGATTTTTTAATAATGAAAAGATGAAGAGATTAACAGATGTAGATACAAATTCTTTTATGACAAATGAAAGTTTTATATAAAAAGATGGAACACAGCTGAAATTTATGAAGAGAATTGTTACTTGTGCATCTATTTTTTTTTTTTTTTTAATAGAAGATGTTTTGATTTTGTATTACTGTAAATGCTTTATTTAGTTCTCAGAAAGTGACTATACACAACTTAATTTCAAAATACACAACTCATTTCATGCAATTTCAAAAATATACAACGTAATTTCATGCATTTAATTGATACTGGAGTGCATTTGTACATCATCTGGATTCATTGCATATATTCTGTAAGTCAAACTGTAATGCATAAGATCCTTTCCCTTTTGTTGCAAAATTAAATGAAACGAAGAAAGAAAAAAAAACAACTAAAAAAAGACAATGAAATCAAATCATAGAAAATGATAGCAAATAAACCAAGATACAGCACACACTGCCTGTGACACTTCATGGTAGCAGAAGACAAAAAAGACATTGTTATTCAAGGTGTGACATGTATGAACAGTACTTGTATCCTTTAGTCAAGCTTATTGTAAAAGCTAGACCAGCTGAAATGTGTACAGTATGTGTTTCTTTGCTTATTTTATTTCATGTCTGCTTAGAATCTGTTTTGTCTGTATTATGGCTTGAAGGTATTTGTACTGGTTTTCTTTTCTCATTTGTTTACTCACTGTCTGTCCTCCAGTCTCATTGTTCTCATTGTAGTCTTTTAATGTTCTCATTTTTCTACTTCTTGACTTCGGTAGAATGAATTTAAAATTTAGATCAGGCTCATTATATCTTGTACGTTAACATCAACTTTTGGGTGCTCAGAGATTAGGACCAATCCATAAACAACTAGCGTTTTTCTTGTCCATGTCCATTACAACTTTTAAAATGTTAATTTTTTGAAGACAAATGTGTGGTCCATAGTTAATAACATAAGTCTGACAAATGTATAGTCCATAGTTAATAAGATAACAATCTGCTTACAAATTGTTATCAAATTATTTTAACCACCCCCGTGGGGATGCTAAGGGCCCTGTCAATATAAATAGTATCCCCATCTTCATGAGACTGTGCTAGAAATTTCTTCTTTTCTGTCTTCTGTCACTCTCTTTGTTTCTGCCCTGCTCTTTTGCTTTCTGTCATCTCTTTGTCATTTTCTGCCTAACTAGTCCATCCACCTGCATGTTCTACATAAAACCTTTCATACTTTCTCTTGGGACTGAGTATTGGGCTCATGTGTTCATTGCATTTTTAACTCTAAGAAAATATGATTTGCAGAAGAAGCAATGTTTGGTAATTTAGGCCATTTTTGTACACATTTTAGTGTACTTAGTTATGTTTATATACATCTATTTCAGGTTTGGTTTGTTAAATCACCTGGTGATGTTTGGATGGAATGGCCATTTCCAGGGGCATAGCCATCTATTTTGTGTGCAAATGTATTAGTGTTTGTACTCAAATTTTTTTTTTCCCAAGGATAACGAGGTGTTGTGTATATTTTTGAGATGGCCTTAGCCCTGATATGGCTCTGTGCAGTTGACTTGGCTTTAAACATTAATATTTACTAATAATAATAACTCAATTTGACTATTTTGCCATTTCTGGCAACTCGGGTTGATTCGGGGGTTTACACCTGCAGGTGAAACCTGTGAACGTGCTGTCCAACAACTGTAGGTGACTGTAGTCTACCTGAATGATGCATCTGTTTGTGATGCTATTTTCTTCATGATACCATGAGGCAGTGATAACATTGCTGATGCTGTGAAGTTGTGACAGTTTAAACTTTAGTGTAGCTAGCTTTGAGTAACATTGATGATAGTGAAGTGAAGTTGTGATAGTTCAAGTGTAGCAACTCCAGCACATCCTATGCTATGCTTGCATAAGCAGCATGCAGTTGTACACTTGCTGTCCGAAGCCATTGTGTGGCGGGGCAGTCTGATTGGAGGACTAGTGGTGAAAGAGAGGGTCGTTGTGACCTTGAAAATGAGACTGGTATATATATCCTGATTTGATTGATTTCAACTGAAACCAGTTGGGATACAGTTTCATCCATGTCGTCCTATTTAGTTTCTTTGTTATTTTTCTAAATCCCATCCTAGCCTACCACATTCACTTGCTGTCGTTTTTTTCCCTTCTTCTTTTCCTTTCTTTCATTCTCTTTTTTTTCCCTTTCATTATTTATTTCTTCTTTGTTTCTTTGTTGTCTTGTCTTTTTATTGTTGTTCTCAGCTTTCATTCTCATTCTTTTTCATTTTGTTTGAATATGCGTGTGTGCGTGTGTGTGTGTGTGTGTGTGTGTGTGTGTGTGTGTGTGTGTGTGTGTGTGTGTGTGTGTGTGTGTGTGTGTGTGTGTGTGTGTGTGTGAGATGCTGGAGAAGTGTTAAGTAATCTTAATCAACAAATTACTTGAAGAGAGAGCATTCAAAAATCATGGGAGGGTTTTGTTGAAAAGTGCTAAGGTGTGTGTGAAGAAGTTTGCAGTTTTGTTTGTTTGTTTGTTTGAAGTCTTGCTATTGTTTGTTGCTGGCTTTCATCATCATCCTGAGTCTGTGTGGCTTTGTCCAGCTTTGTTAAGATGAGGCCAATTTCTAGCAACTGGCAACGGCAGGACTGTTTGGCGCAAGAACAACTTGATTTTTAGTGTTTTGATTTGTTGCCTGATTTCAAATTTTCCCATCACCAAATTTTGTGGTATCGTTATCTCTGTCCATGGGAATGGACATGATTTGTAAGTTGGTTTCATATTTGTTGTTGTTGGTGTTGTTGCCGAGTTCCCTGGCCTTTGTAGCTGTTTATATACACCTTTTTCTTTCTTCATGTACATCTGTGTGTAATCGGCTTGTTTGCTTAACTGCTTTTATCCTTTTTCCCCCCTTTTCCATTCAATTCCATTATGTTTTATTTTTAAGGGAGATTTGTTTTAACCCTTTCACTCCTGCACACTGACCACCAGACTCCTGCATTGTCAACCATGCTAGCAAAGCACAAACTAACCCTTTCACTCTCATCCTATCCAACCTGCTGGTGGATAGGATGAGGGAGTCAAAAGGATTAAGCTGGTGGATAGGGTGAGGGAGTCGAAGGGTTAAAATTTTGCAGCTGACGGATAGGATGTGGGAGTAAAAGGGTTAATCGAAGGTGAAGCTCACTCTTGTCACATATGTGGGTGGGGGTGAAATATTTATTGTTTTTTTCCCCTGTGAAATGCAACAAGGATGCTTTTCTTGACATAACCATTTGTGCTTTGTAAGTGATAATTCATACATTGGTGTATATATATTCAGGGTCACAAGTTGATATTTTACTGAGACGGTTACAACAAGCATGCATGCACACGTGCACAAACGAACATGGCCTGGAAATGGAGGTTTCAAGTTTTACTGTCTTGGAGTTATTTGTGTGATATACTGTTTTTCCTTCTCAGCACCTGCCTGATCTTTTCAGAGAAAGTTTTCGACTTCTGGTTAATTTTCTTTGTGCGTGAGCCTGCAGCATTTAGTCGTATTTTGATAATCGATTGATATAATTTTGTTCAGTTGTCATAAGCTTAAATTAATCAGCCTGACTTTGTTAAGCAGCTTTGATTTTTATCCATTCACAAATAGCTAATTTTCAGATACTCTTTATTTTCGCGTGTATGGACATGTGCATGCACACACACGCACGCACGCGCACACACACACACACACACACACACACACACACACACACACACACACACACACACACACACACACACACACACACTCACACTCACTCACTCACTCACTCATTCACTCACACTCATTCACTTCATTCTGATATTAGCAAGTCTTCCCATTATAAAAGGGGAAAATGGAAAATATAATCAAAAGTTGAAGAGGTGAATATGTACAAGTTACAGGTTATGTGTCACACTTTCGCTGGAAAATGAAAATATAACCAAAAGTTGAAGAGGTGAATATGTACAAGTTACAGGTTATGTGTCACACTTTCGCTTCACGCCAAGCTAACCTGGCTTTAGTTTCCATAGAAATGAGACACTATAAATATTAAATGTTGATGAAACATTTTAAGAGTTTCGTTTTGTTGGGGTGGGGGTGGATAATGGACGGTATGATGATATTGTGATAACTTGACCAGGCTTTCATTTAGTGCTCTGGTGTAATACTCTTTTGTCTCTTTTGGTCAGTTGCTTGTTGTCTGTTTATTTTCCCCTTCCGTTTGAAATTATAGCAATTGTATTGTGTTATTTTTAAACACAAAGCAGAGGTATAGACCTCGTATCTCTTTTGTTAAAACCCAAAACACAGTGAACTGAAATGATAGAAATCCACAGTTGTGCATATATTATCAAAATGATATAAACTGATTCATTTGCATGATTTCATACATGTTGTAATATTGTGAATAATGACCAAAACATGTTGAAATATCATGAATATTGATGAAAGTTTAATTCCACAGATTCTGGAGGAGTTCTGCCAAAAGAATGGTCTGGGTAGTCCTGCTTATCAGTTACACTCGGCCATGCACAGGACAGGACAGGAGGAGATGCAGCTCTTCCTCTTCAAGGTAATTATAGACATGGACAGTCTTCAAGTTTTATTCTGTCTCTTGTAATTAGACTGTCCATCAGACCAGAAGTTTTTTCAGTGTCTTATTTGTAAAATTTTTTGTTCTTTGTGGATAGATTATTTCTTTTTTCTTTTCCTTATTGTTTGTCGTGATCTTTGCTCAAAGCTAACAAAAGTAGCAGTATGACTTTTACTGTGTTTTTGTTACTGTTCTTGAGTGAGGATGGGTGAGTAAGTGAAGTAATAGTGGATGGAGTAATACATTCCTCTCTCAGAGAATTGCACCATCTCAACTCTGGCAGGCTGAGAAAAAAGAAAAAGAAAACAGAGAGGATGGCGGAGAAAATGCGAGCAGATTGTGTTATGTCAGTTCATTGCAGACGTTAATGCGAGAATAAACCCGATCGCATCATTTCATGGCAGGTGTCAATCCCTATAATAAACCCGATTGCCTCATTTCATGGCAGGTGTCAATCCCTGCTTTGATGACCCAGAATGCTGGTCCACTTCAGCCGGACAAACTTTGTCGCACTGTAGATGATGCCAAGGTGTATGCTGCTGAGTATGGTTTGCTGCATTTGGGAGTGCCTGTTGAGAGTGAGTACTTCTTACCTACCATTGAGTTTATTTTTAATAGCGCATGACTTAGCCATATCTTACAAGTGTGTAAGCTCAGGTAATGCAAGAGACCATGCTAACTGCAAAATTCTCAAATGGTGGTAGAGAAATAGGTGGAAAGATATCCACCACCAGGTGCTTCCCCAATACCCGGTTCCAGTCCGAGTGATGCTTGTCCTCTTTGTCTCAGTACACCATAGTGAAAAAGACTGCACTCGCTGTGTTCCATTCTGTGTTTCTTGTGTGCTCAGTGTTTTTTTTTCCCTGGCTCTCAGTAGCAATTCTCTTTGTTGTTTTCCCCTGTTTGGATCAGTGTAACCACTCATTCTTCACATGCACTGTGCCCACCACACCCTTTTCTCTTATGATATCACCCTTTTTTTTGGGGGGGGGGGGATCTCTCCCCTCCCTCTCTCCCTCTCTCCCTATCTCTCCTCATCCTCCTCCTGATCCTGTAGTCCCTCTTTTTTGTTTGTTTGTTTGGGGTTTTTTGGTATCAGGATAGGGGTAGGCTCAACAGCAACACCTGGGGGTGGACGCCTTTTCACCAATTTCTCAACCACCCAGTTGTGTATTTTTGTTGCAGTTAGTATGGTTTCTTGCATTAGGTGAGCTTATGCACTTGTCAGATATGGTAACTATGTTTATTAAAAGGGGTTTTGGAAAAAATCCCTCATAACAGTGCTTTTGTTGTTGTTGTTTTTGTTGTTGTTGTTGTTTTTAAATACTGATTTACGTAGTGCTGTGAAACTTTTATTTCCAGTCCCTTCTGCCAGTTTGATAGAAGCTGAGAATGTTTAGCTAGTCATTTTTTAGTATAAAAAAAATATCAGACATCATCTGCATGCAGCCATCATAAATTTTGTGCCATCTTTATGCATGTTATTCATCATTGTATTGTTGGCTGATGCAATCACAAAGCCTGCTTGAGAAATTACTATTTGTGTTCTTTCTAGTAATTCCAACGAATGCACATTTCTTGTTTGATGGAAAGGGATTATTCACCCTTTGACTCCACACCCTATCCACCAACTGCAAAAACTTAAACCTTTGGCTCCCTCACACTTTCCCCCAGCTTCCTGCAGGAAGCTGGTGGAAAGGGTGAGGGAGTCAAAGGGTTAAGTTTTTGCTTTGCCAGTATGGTTGACAATGCTGGATGCATGTAGATAGGGTGCGGGAGTCAAAGGGTTAAATACTTTTTTTTTAATATCAAATATGTAAAATAATCTGGTAAAGTGATAATATTTGAAAATAACAATGGATCATACATAAATAAAGAATGCATACATGACCTATTTTATTAAGAAGCTTATCTATCTATTTTTGAATGGATGAGTGAAAATGCAGTCCATCGTGATGGAGTTAGAATTTGAATCAGATAATATGGAAATTGATAGAGTGATCAAAATGCCTTTAAAGTTTTGCTTGTTAGGAGTTTTTGGGGAGATTGCGGAGAACTTGCAAGTACCAGATCGAGGAGAATTTTTTAACTACCAAGTTTTTTGTTTTACCGATACCAGAGTTTATTGTTTGTGTGTCTGCATCCGCCCACCTCATCTCATACTATATATTTTTTCTTTGTCTTTGTGTATATATATTTTATGTGAATGTATTTGTGTGTATGTGATTGTATTGATGTGTATATATATCCATATATATGAATACATACATACATATATATATTGTATGTGTGTGTGTGTGTATGTGTACATATATAAAATCTGTTGATGTGCATATGTGAATCTATCTCTTTTGTGTGTATGTGAACATTTCATCTAGTCCTTGGTGCATGCATGTATATGTATATGTAAATGTTTCTCTTAGTGTATGTGTGTGTTTGTTGAGAATGTTTCAACTTGTGTGTATCAGTGATTGTTTCTCTTAGCATGTGTATGTTGATGTTTGAACTCTTAATGAGTATTTGTGCAAAGGTTTTCTCTTATATTGTTGTATATGTGTGAATGTATCTGTCAAGTGTATTTGTGTGAATATGGTGTATCTGTGTGTAATTGTTTCCTTTAACCCTTTGACTCCCGCACCCTCTCAACTGCAAAAAAATTAACCCAACCCTTTGATACCCTCACCCTATCCACCAACTGCAAAAACTTAACCCTTTGATACCCTCACCCTATCCACCAGCTTCAAGGGGAATCAAAGGATTAAGTTTTTATTTTGCTAGCACAGTCAGCAATACTGAATGCTTGTGGACAGGGTGCGGGAGTCAAAGGGTTAATGCAGTGTTTCTTAATGTGTAAATATGAATGTTTTCTTTCCTTTGTTGTCTGTTAAGATGATATGTAATGCATGTGTTATATGTGAGCATGTTTTATTTTGTGCTGTGGGGATGGAGAAGTAAGGCCATTGTTTCCTGTATTCAGTTCTTTCTTTATCTTCATTTATTGTATATCATTTATTGGATAGAGCTTCTGCTTGTAGTGCTTTCTGCAGTATAATCGATTGCTTTTGTTAAAAACTGCTTGTTTTCTTCATGGCTTAAGAAACATTCAAATATGATATTGTTGTACTGTGCTTTCTTCATGGCTCAGGAAACATTCCAATATTTTTGTTTTTGTGGTACTGTATTTATTGCTGTAGAAATGTTTGTAATGTTAATTTGAATTCTATTTCAGTATTTGTCAAAAGGAATTTGCTTGCTAACCGAAAATTGTGTCTTTGTTAATGATACAGTATTTTACGCTGCTTAAGTTTGGTTGTTTTATTAAAACTGGATTGCATAATGCTAGACTATATAATGTTGTTGATGTAGGTCCGTCGTACTTTTGCGCCAGTTTGGTATGCCAGCTGCTGTAGTAATAATGATGATGATGATGAGTTAATGTAGCAGCCTGTATCAGTTGGATAAGATTTTGCTCAAGATGGAGACTAATAGTGATGATGAGGTAATGTAACAGCCTGAATCGGTTGGATAAGATTTTGCTTAACCCTTCGGCTCCTGCGCCCTATCACCCTATTCACCAACTGCAAAAACTGAACTCTGACTCCTTCACCGTATCCACCAGCTTCGTGCAGGAAGCTGGTGGATACGGTGAAGGAGTCAAAGAGTTCAGTTTTTGCTTTGCTAGCATGGTTGACAATACAGGATGCTGGTGGACAGGGTGCAGGAGTCAGTAGGGTTAAGATACAGAATAAATTGTCTGAATAACAGGAAATACACAGATAAAATCTTGCTTAAGATACAGAATAAACAAAATCATTTACACACATGAGATGCACGCAATACAATCACATTATGTGTTCTGTGAAGGAAGCGTAATTGACAAGACAAAACAATGATGATCCATGGTCATGATGGTCTAGGAATATCTCTTAAATGCAAAGACTGCTGTTATCCATCTGTTCTATCTTATGCGCTTTTCTGGTGGCAATTTCCTGGCATTGATCATTTCACCTCCTCAGCACACAAACCTATCAAGGTTCACTGTCGCACTGTCATGTTGCTAGAAGTTCATAGGAATTGTCATCATTGTAAAGTCTCTGTGAAGATGCTCATCAGAGGAGATGGCACTATTGTCAAGTCCATTTGTGAAGTTCAGTGTTTTTGATCCATTGTGCTTAGAACATGTACTGTTGCTTAGGACACCGTAATGCTATTGTTTAGGACACCACACTCCTATGGCTTAGGACACCATATGCTATTGTTCAGGACACCACACTCCTATGGCGTAGGACACCATAATACTGCAGCCAAGTCCCCAGTTACTGTAAACAGTTATTGTAAAGTGCTATTCTCCAAACTTTCGACATGATGCATGTTACACATAATCAGAATTTTTAGTGGAGCATGTAGAACTCTTGTTTTTGATGGATGGTCATGTTGGGTGTTTTTATGTTTCCATAAGTCAGCTACTGACATCACTTAATAGAATTTTAAACATGTGCATTTGATGTTCTGTATGCACATATATATGAAAGAGGTTCAGGCACTTGCACTTCAGCACACATGTTCACACGTGGGAGATTGAATCTTTTTATTCCTTTGGAGATTGCACAAATCTCCACCCTTTACCCACAAGGCTGAGACGTCTAGGTGGATCGAACCCAGGTTCTTCTGATTGGAAGACTGATGTATACCCACATGGCTACTGCTAGTATTGTCTTTATGATAATCACAGAGTTACAAAATCAAACTGAATGATAGCGTTCCCCCACTTCATAAATGTCACCATCATCCCAAGAACAGCTTGTAAACCAGGAGTATGAAAACCTAGACATTAGCTGTTTCTGGTTGGAATATTAATTGAAATATAAATTGCCCTGGGTTTCTGAAATTGTTAACGTTCGACAGTTTAACCCTTTGACTCCCATACTTTGTCCACCAGCATCCTGCATTGTCAACCATGCTAGCGAAGCAAAAACTTAACTCTCCGATTCCCTCACCCTATCCACCAGCTTCCTGTGGATAGATGGTGGATGGGGTGAGGGAATCAAAGGGGTACGTTTTTGCTGTTGGTGGATAGGATGCGGGAGTCGAAGGGTTAAGAAAAGATATTTGCAACACTTTTTGGCCTGGACTTCTATGGCATTTGAGTAATGAGATGGCCAGCCTAAACTGCCATATAGACAATTTGCCCACACCAGTATTCCCCACACAGACTTGAAATCTGAAACTTGTAATGTTTAATAAGTCTCTTGAAAGAAGTATGGGATACCCAACTGGATAACAGGCTGTTCATCTCTCTCAGGACATCTTCATGGTTTCATGGTAAACCAAAAGGAAGAAGTAGTGTTGAGTAGGCTACAAAGGAATTGCAGCTTTCTTACACTTTTTTTTTTAATTGAAAGAAGTTACTTAATCGCTGGAAGTAGTATGCTGCCAGATAGAAATGTTGTAAGCAGACTCACCAAGATATTATTTTATGATGTTCTTCAGGAAAATAGGTTTTGCTTTCCTAAGTGAAATAGCTTCTTTCATTTAAATGTTTTTAACCCTTTGATTCCTGCACCCTATCCACCACCTGCAAAAACATAACCCTTTGACTCCCTCATCCTATCCACCATCTTCCTGCAGGAAGCTGGCGGATAGGGTGAGGGAGTCGGTGGGTTAAGTTTTTGCTTTACTAGCATAGTTGACAGTGCAGGATGCTGGTGGACAGGATGCGGGAGTCAAAGGGTTAACATAGAAAAGATGTTTTTAGTTCAATGTTTCACTGGATCTGAACATTGTTAATTTAAATGAAGTATTGCCTGATGTAAGTTTTAGACTAGCGATAGTTTTTGATACATGCAACCTTTCTTGGAGGCATGTTGACAGTCCTGATATAATGGGTGGGGCTGTAATAGTGTAAATGACATGAATCAGATTGAAATAAAAGTACATCCATGTGATTCTTTAGTAATCTGAACTGGTGGGGATGAAAAATAACGTGAACTGAACTCGAAGTAGCTCCATCCAAATCTATAGTAATCTTGAGTGCTTGGTAGGAGTTGGTGGTCAGTTCTGAAAAAATATCCAGAAGTGATGTTTTTGGACTGGTTGAGTTTGAACTGACAATTGTCCAGTCATCGGTCTATAAGTACCAAGATAATTGTCATTGCAGTTCTGGTGTGATGTGTGAGCACATATTTATGTAGTGTGTGTGCACATTATGTAGGTGAGATGAAATGGAGCTTAGTGTGAATACAGTGAACATGATTGAGATGTTTGTAGATTTATGGTAATATGTAGTAGATTTATGGTAATGTTCAGTTGCTGTTGCCACTCTGCCCTGCTCATTTGTTATGCATAGCCATGCTTGTGTTGTCTTATTTTGTGTCGTGGTGTGTGTGTGTGTGTGTGTGTGTGTGTGTTGTAAAATCATGCCATTAGTTTATAGGTTGATCACTTTCAAATTTGAATTGTGTAGCAGTAGGAAGTCAATATTTCGAGGAACAAGTCACATATGTGTAAATGTAGCCTGGCCCTTGAAAAGATTTTTGAAAAAAAAAAAGAAATTGATGTAAAATAAATCAACCAGCTTATTCTAGAATGTCTAAATTATAGACAGTCACATAGCTACAACTATGATATGATCATAATTATAGGTATCTATATGGAGACACTTTGACAGGAAAGTTCATTTTGGAGCTCCAAGGATCCCCATTTCCCCATTATTCATGTGAATGCATGGAGAGCATTCTTAAGAGTATATGTTTGCATTTTTTCTCACATATGTAAAGCCAGTAGCAGAAGTGCAGATCTTTCAAATTAGATAGATGTTCATGTTGCACACGTCCTGAGTCTAGTTAAGTTGAAATTGAACATTATTGGAAAAAACCTGTTTAGTGACGCTTGTATATGTATGTATATATATATATATATATATATAATATATATATATATATATATATATATATATATATATATATATATTCGTAATATTACTAAAGATGTATTGGCTTATGGTCTGTGTTATTCCTGTAGTCCAGACTCTTGCTGTGCATAGCCATGCTGTCTGTCTTTCTAGGTTCAGAGTTGTGCACAGGAACACAGTCCAGTCCCTCTCCTGCTGCTGCTGCTGCTGCTGGGGGAGCTTTTCAGAGTGGGCAGCTAGCCCCACCCACTTTTGCCAGCACCTCTCGAAGTCTGTACTCTGCCTCCATGCCTATAGTCACCACTGCTTCCTATGTTGTGGCAGGGAATGTATTGCCCAGTAAGCTGCTTCTTGTACTACTCTTTTCCGCTTTTGTTGTCTTATGCTGTTGATTATAGAATTACGTTTTTGTTGCAAATTATTGCTGTTAAGTGACAGTATGTTGTATTTGTATTGTAGAAATGTATGCTTATGCTTTTTGTGTGTATTGATACTCCAGAGCAAAAATTGTTTTGTCTTGTCATTGCTGGGCAACATGGTTGCCCTAGACTTTCAGCAGACAAGAGTTGCAAGGTCACACAACAGACAACTTGTTCTGGCCTCCAAAATACATCAGTGTGG
>JAPXFY010000019.1:20481464-20653964 GCA_030674185.1 Monoplex corrugatus
GGCGATAGTAGTTGACTGTAGATGAAGAAAATCATGGTATTTATGATATTTTTTATTTAAGTAGACCTTTGCAAATTTGGAGAAAAAAATTTTGATTGCAGGATTTTAAGCTATTCTATAATAATAAAATTCCCTTCGTTGATTTCAGCCTCACACCAAAACAGGGTCTTTCATTTAAACGAGTGTTTGCATTTAATGTATATGAACAGTATTATGTGGACAACTTGACACGCCAGCATTGAACTTGACTTTGCAGAATTGGTGGGAACAAAATGAAAAATCAGCAGTAAAGAAGAAGCTTGTGAAATGCACAAAACTGCATAGAAGAAAACAATATACCCTAAATTTGCACCTGGAAAAACACTTTGAAAATATTGATGCAAACACAAACTATAAATGTATGCCAGCGGGTTGGCTGCCAGTGTGAAAGTGGTTGAACTGTTGAGTTGAGGACTTTCTGTTGTTTTTGTTATTTGTTACAGTTTGTCCCATTTAATATCTTTCTCACTTCCTCTCCCCATCCCTTGTCTTTATTTCGCGTCTTTTCTTGCTTCCACATTCTCACTTCCCTCCCCCACATGTTTAATGCTTGAATGTTTTTTCCAGGAAAGGTGTTTGTGGACATGTTGAATATTGTTTTTATTTGATGTGTGAAAAACTGGTTACATACACTGACAGAGTGTATGGATGCAAATTTTATTTTGTGGTATCAGAACTTTTCTTTTTTCTTTTCTATTTTCATCTCTCTTTCTTCTTTATTTTCTTTTTTATTTTTCCCTCACTCTCTTCTTTATTTATCCCTCATCTTTGCCAGTTTGTGTGCTCTTTCCTTAACATTCGTTTCATGTTGGTTGAAGTTAGTAGCTCCATTTCTTTTTGTTAACTTCTCCTTGTTCTATATCTTTTCATGTTGGTATGTATGTACATCTTTTATTAATGAATATATCTGTCTATCCTGACTTTTTTTTTTTTTTAAAAAAGACCACTGGTATTATGTCACAAGGATTTACGCATTTCTCTCCTTTGTTCATGGTATATTGTATAGCAAGGCTATATTGTGATGCTTTGAAGCAGTAGAGACCGTTTTGCTGAAACAGACTGTTGTGCCTTTGCTGTATTTGACATTTTATCAAGTTGATACTGTTTTAAACTTTTTTTTAAACTTTGAATTTAAGCTGTGGAGAAGTGCATGAATGTAGACCAGTGCCAGTTGCATATTTTGTCAGTTCATGAAGCATTCCTGTAAGTTAAAAATTAATTTGCCTCTCAGTTTAAAAATCTTAACATTCCAGTTAACTTTGAACGTCTTTGCATGAAGTGTTTATAGCAATGCATTTGAGAAATGATAGATGACCACATCATGTTACTCGAAGTTTTTGTCTCAGTTTTTGGTAAGATGCCTTTAAGCCTTTAAATAAATAAAAAGTGTTACGTACATCACAAAGCAAAATGCAAAATATAGTACATTTGCCTCTTGAGAGAAAAATGAGAACAACAACAAAACCAACTAATGCAAGTTTACTGAATGTCTTGGAAAGATGTGTATTAACATGTATTGTGGTGTACATGTATAAACTTGTGTTGAGATTGTCTTTCATAGGCTTGACTTGAAGCAGTTCAAATATTATTTTCCCCATCATTAGCTTTTTAAAAAGTTGAATTAGTATTTTCAAGGTTTGACCACCCACAATAATACATCCTTATAACACTGCTGCTATTTTGGCAGTTGAATAGAAAAGTCAAAAAACGGTTTGATAGCATTTTAAAAATCATGTCCAAGTTACATCATTATTATAATGATGACTGCCAATTATCATTACCATTAATGAAGAAGCAACACTGGTGTAGTAAAGGTTGGGGTCATATGTTCATTCTAATAAAAAATCATGGTTGTATTTTCGAATGTCCTGACTGCGTTCTCCAGTGTCGTACTTGTGCGACTCCCACTCAGGACTTGCTACCTAAAAAATAGCTGCTTTCTGTCTGGTCATACCAGTGCACAGGAGGTGACCCTACTTTTTATCTCTTGGGTCTTTGACAATGTAACCAGCCTGTACTTTATTTTAAAACCAACAACAACAACAAACACAGACAAAACATAACAAAACAAACCCCTATTTTTACTTAAACCTGTTTGCAAAGATCTCAGTGTTGCTTATTCTGTTCATTGGCACAACTGCAGATTATAAACAAGACAAAATGTAACAAAACAAATCCCCGTTTTTACTGAAAACTCTTTGCAAAATTCTGTGTTGCTTGTTCTGTTCATCAGAGGTACTGCAGATTATCAATCAGGTCAATCCTATGTGCAGATAAGGCTGGTCTGTGTGCATATGTGTGTGTGTGTTTGTGTGTGAGAGAGAGAGAGATTTTTAGACCTGCAGGTTTGCCGTACATTTGTATTGAAAATGAAGCAGCTGCTGTTCCTCTCTTGAAACCTTTCTCTTTTTTCCTTTTTAACTTGCTAGCCAATTTTGTCACAAGTGAAAGATCAGAAACATACACTAATTAATCTGTTGAACAAACTAGGAACAGATTTTATTTGCTTGTGGTGAAGAAACATTAATAATCTAAGGGCTACTTTTTTCTGTGAATGTATTGAACAAACTGGAGAAAGGTTTCGTTTGCTTGTGGTGAAGAAACATACATAATATGGATGGTCGCTGCTTGTGGTGAAGAAACATTCATAATATGGATGGTTGCTTTTTTCCTCTGTCCTTCCCCTCCCCCCATCATTTTTCTTCATTTTATTTGTCTGACACCCCCACCCACAGTGTTTACAGTTGTCAGACAATTACTGTTTTGAACAGTAACATTCATACTGCTTCAGGAATGTCAGGGATAAGCAGTTGTGACTAGATATAAAGAAAAAAGTCTCAATGTACATTGAAGGAAGGGAGATAACTAGCTTCAGGACTGGAATACAGACAGCATGGCTCTGATAGGGGGGACACAACACCCTGCTTTCGTTTTTGCTTTCGCTTTCTTCCAAATGGTGTTATTTGTACTGGGACAGGCCTAGCTAGTAAATACATGTCAGCACTTGTGAAACATGATTAGAATGTTTATTAAATGTAATGTAACGTGCTTGCACACGCGTATGCTTGTGCACGCGTGCACACACATGCATGCACACAAAAACGCGCATGCGTGCGCGCACGCACCACACACACAACACACACACACACACACACACACCACACACACACACACAACACACACACACACACACACAACACAACACACACACACCACACACGCACGCACGGGGCAGGAGCTCAGTTCCTGTCTGTGAAAATTGATATGATCTCGTTATAGGGAAAAGTATCCACTCACCATGCCATGTTGTTCCTCTGATGCAAATTTGTCTGCAATGCGGAGACAGTAAAGAAGTAAAAAGAGTTTTTAAGCATGACATTTTATTAACATACTTTGTGTGCCTCATTCCCAGTGCTCTCGTGTCATCCTTACATCTGGGGATAGTGTATGGTAAGAACCTGTCCGGGAATGCCAATATCAAAGGAAATCTGAATGGTGTGCCTACCATAATGCAATGTTCAACCATTCTAAACTAGTTTTTGCATGGAGCAATGAGTTGAACGTTGCTGATTATTTATCCAGACATGAAATAATATAGAATAGTTTTACCAGATCCATAACTTTTAGCAGATACAAGTGCATAAGCTTGGCAAAATACTCGACCAGTTGGTCAAGAAACTGGTGAAAAGGTGTCCACTGCCAGTACCTTCTAGTTTTAGAGAGAGATTCCTTTTCATTGGCCAATTTCAGTACTTAAACTGGGTTTCCTGCAGAAATTTTAGTTCCGGGACTTTAATAGCGCCATCTTGCTCTTTGTAGGTGGAAGATGATGTTACTGAGCATTATGGCGCAGGCGGAAGATAATGTTGCAGAGCATTGCATGATACTGCATGTTACTTAAACAGAGTATATCCTTTCTCTTTCCTCACTGAGCACATTCCTTTTTTTTTTGTCTCCCGCTCTTGGTATGGTATACTTATTCAGTGCGGTCTCCTGTTATTGATAAAGATGTGATGTGGAGAGTCATGTGGATATTCTTTGGTCTCTTGTCTCCCTCTTTTTCCCCTCCCATCCCCCAACCTACCCCTATACTCTGTCTCTTTTCATTGTTTGTTAGAACGTGTGCCAAAGCATGTATTGTCAGACTTGAATATTGCGTTTTGTGTGAACCTTGAAGAGGGAGAAAATGTTCAGTTCACTGTGTGCCATTCTGAGTTGCTTAGCTTCTTGAAAACGAGACCATATTGTTGTGTGTGAAAAGCGAAACAGTCTTGTCCTCGTTTACTTGCTTGGTTTGCTCACCGACGTTTTGTCCATTAGTCCTAAGCCATGTGTTTGTTTGGTGGCAGTGTTTGTTTTGTTTTGGGTTTGTCAGTATATTGAAATGTTGGAACCTTTACAGTAATGTTGCTGTTCCTTTTTATGTACCAATTTGGTCTTGCACTTCTTAACAGCAGTATTGCTGTTCTTTTGTATACATGTATTTGTTGGTGGAATCACACTTGTTCATGTTAAAGTATCCATGAACACAGGAATAGCAAAAATGGGAGAAATAGCTTGACATTATGATTTTGTAGTATTAACATGGTACAAAATCAGAGGCATTTATGATAATATATAAACTATAAAAAATGGTTTCAAGAAATATTTGTAAGTCGTGACATATTGTTAAAAGAGTTGCCCTACTTAGCAAATTGTGTTCATGTGGACTTGTTTGTGGATTAGCAATAGTTTATATAGCTAGGGTGTTATGTTGTTCACTTTAATATGTGAATATTGCAGGGTTTATGTCTGTCCAAAATCCATTGATTTCAGTTCAGTCCACCTGAGTCTTTGGTTACATAAGAATAGATTTTTGTGGTCCTGTGGAAAGGAGATGCCACTTTCTACTATTTCATTTATACTTGGTCTCACAAGTCACTGTAATGATAGGTACTTGGTTAGCCAATTGTGGACTTTGCAAGTCTCTGTAGTGGTAGGTACTTGGGCTAACCCTCTATCAACTTATGGTATAGTTTTATTTACAAACATGGTCGAAATCATCCCCCCCCAACCTTTATAGTTGGTTTGTGTACCATTCGCATTTTGCCTGCCAGATTCCAAAACCCTCTAAAACCCGAGGTCAGATGGTTATGAAGATGGTTAAAACATGTATTATCGTTTCATCTGGTGCCTATCTATATGCATGTTTAAAGCATAATTGAATTGCCAATTCTTTTTGCCTTATTATATGCATTTTGGTACAGTCAAAGGAAGAGTATTCTCTTCCTTTTTAATCAAACAAATCCCCACCCTCTTTCTTTTTTAGGGTGGTGGTGGTTTGTAGGGTAGAAGAATATAGGGAAATTAGGATAGAAAAATCTTTTCCAAGTTTTCTTGAACTTCTGGGTTTTGGGAGCTGATGTTTTCTTCCATGACTCTTGGAAAGTAAACCAAATGATAAAATCTATTGTGCATCGTTTTCTCCAAGTTTGCAAAACAAACAAAAACAGAAATTCAATGTGCCATTTTACATCATGTTTTACAAGTCAAATGACAAGATTTCATAGACATTATTAATTCATATAAAAACAGTTTAGAGAAATCAGCAATGAATGACATAATTCTTTAGGATGTTTTTATAATTTGTTAAACTTGTCTATCCTTTTTGAGTAAGAAATTTGAAAATTGTGTTAGAAACAACAATCTGTTCTAATCAAAAACATAATGAACTTCTTTCTTGAAAATGCTAAATTATCACACATAGCAAGAACTATACTGATTCTTGAAAAAGTTAAAATTATCACGTATGCTAAGAAATAGTGTTGATTCTTAATTCATAATTGTTTCAATGAAAGAAGCATTATTGGTTCACTTTTTTTTCTAAATCAGTGTGTTTGAAATTGAAAGTATGTTGCTGCTGGTTCTTCAGTTGTAATGAATATTCTAAAAGGAAAAAAATCTAGAAATGGTGAAGATTCTAAAAGCCAATTTATTCAAAATGAATGTTAAAATTTAACTTAAATTTAATGGTGTACAAGATATATTGAGCATTTTCTGCATGTGTATGTTCCTGGAAGTGAAAAAGTTTTTAAATTATCAAAGCTTGTTATCATGACAATGTACAGTAGAAGAGTCTATTTAAGTTTGTGAAAGAAACGGATGAACATCTCAGATGTAATGACCATGTAACCAACTGATAATCCAGCCAAATTTTGATGACCAGTCTTGATTGCTGTGGTATTGAGTATGCGTCTGATCAGCAGTGGTGATGCAGAATGATTGTCAATTCTGATGAGTTGTTTTGCCATCCCCTACTTTGTACGAGAGGGGAGAAAGTTTGGTGCTATGGATTTGTTGACAGTTGTCAACTAGCAGTTTGCAAGCTGGTTGGTTGTTATTTTGGTATCCATGTCCCCTCCCCCCCCTATATTGTCTGGGGCTTTTCCCAGTGAACGTTGTTCATACAGTTGTTTAATGAAAGTACCACCTTTAGTACTTAACCTTTATGCATGTTTCTCTTTACCATTTTAAGTTTGTGGTGCAATGGAACATGAGTGTCGGTGGAAATTTGGAGATGACAGTAAACTACAATGCAGAGAACAAGATTCTTTTTCAAAGGTTGTTTGTTGACTGTTTTGTTTTTTAATATTTATTCTATTATACTCAAGTCTTTGCAGTCTTAACTGAGTCTCAAAAGAAACACAACTGAATCTGAGCTATACATTTTCTTTCTTTCTTTTTCTTTTTTTGTTTTTTTGTTTGTCGTTAAGATGAGAGAATGGTTCAGATCAATACCAGAGGTATGTACATGGTGTGTTTTGTCTGAAATCCACATGTTTTGTCTTAAGACCACAAGGATTGTACAGAGACATCAATCTTATTTTTATTATTTGGTGAAGGTTTAGATTTTCCTTTTTTCTTAAATTCATGCCATACTCCTGAAAGAAATTAATCGTGTTTCTTGGTGATTGGGCACAAATTGGTAACTAATCTGCTAGTGGACATATCCTTTCTAACAATGAATTAAGTACCTTGCCCTCAAAGTGATTAGCAAATGAATATGAATGAGTTTGATTTGCCCACTGCATTGATGCAATAAATGAAAGTTTGTGAACTGATGGGGAAGTACAGTATCATATGGACACAAAATGCTGATAATAATTGCTACTTGATTAAAGGTGAGAAGTACGTCCCAAGTTCGGAAATAATTGACAATGTGGTTATTGACCGTTTGCCTTGTGGTTTAAACTGAACTGATGTGCTCAAGAAAACCAGAAAAGGAAGAATTTTAGTGTGGCTTGATCAACCTTTTTTTTTAAAGATAAAATTATTTATTGTGCTGTTCATGTGCCATGTACAACATGAATAGTAATCGTATTCTGGTAAATGCATGTAAGTTTGGTAGACCCATATGTGTATATAACTTGTGCAACCTAACAAATTTCAGTAATTGAAACACTAATCCAATGGAGAAAAAAGTAGCTTTTTTAAAACTTGCAGTGATCAGACTTGTGTACTTGGTAGGAGGTATACAGATTTCAGTAATTTTTTTAACATTTCAAAATTAGAAGTTATATTTAATTATATTTGATTCGTCTCCAACTTATTCCTCCTTTTGATAAACAGATTGAACTGTAAATCCAACACTTGGAAAAAATATGTATGTCCCTTGATCTTGCCCAGCTTTTGTAGTATCAGATAGTCCAACTTTCTGTTTTGTGTAATATTTTTTATTCATTAGTGATTAATTAAAAAATCATTCATTAATGTATTAATTTAAAGTATTAAAGCTTCCCTGTGTTGTTTTAGAAAATAGGATGTTAATAGAAGGATCGATAGCTGTGTACGTTTTGTAATATTTGGCAGGACTCTTAGTCAAAATAACCAAATAATATCCTTGAAACTTCCTCTGATTTAAAAAAGAAAAAAGTCTTAAATGCCCCAAGTCAAGTTCATCTCCTCTATGTGTGTCGAAATGCAAGATGTATTCATGGTTTCATCTAAGAAAATAACTTGCTGAAGATGCATACTAAATGATGTATTGATGGAAACATTTCTACTGACTTGTGTTTTGTTTGGCTTTTGTAAAAATGTCTTGTCTTGTACTTGTCTCTATTTCAGAGGCCAGGTTGTTTTGTGGGGGGGACTTGCAGTATTAAGCATAAATATATGTTGCCCTCGAAATTGTTAAATCTGTATTCTCTCTTTTCACTCACTTTCACTATCATTTGAATTACCCCCTTTTTTTGTATGTATCACAGAATGTTGATGTAATTTGCGGTTGTTGGTGGGGTTTTTTGTTGTTTTTTTTCCAGCTTGTCTGGGTCCCCCACACTCCATCTCTGTATCTTTTGTGAAAAAATTAAAAAGAACGAATTTTGTTGATTTGTGTTTTTGACGACTTTCATTTCATTTGTAGGCAGTGAAGCCCCTTGAATTGCCAGATTGAACCCGCATTGGGCTTTATGTCAGCATGCATATGGAGAAAAGCATTTCTCTTGCTTTGATTATTATTTGATGTTTTTTGCTGTCCCTGAATTTTCTGTAAGCTACAGGTGTATTTGTCTCGTGTGATTTGTAATAGATTTATTAGTTTGCTTGCTTTGGTGTTGGTTGATCCATATCTTAATCAGATTTTTGTTTCAACAGAATGATGAACCACTCCAGTGGTTGAATATGTATTTCAGTTTGAGCCTATTTCTGTGTGTTTTTTTTTTCTTAATTCTTTAAGAAATCCTCCCATCTGTTTAGTTACTTTGTGATTTGTTTCACTTTTCAGTTGAACAAACTATACATACTGCGTATTATCGTTGTTTGTATGTGTTCAGTTGTGCTGGTTGTTACATCGCTAGTCAGCCAAAGATGTACTGCTGTTGAAACTGAACATTTGCTGTATTATGGAAGCAGTATACGTTTGTTTGGTTTTTCTCTCCCTCAATTTTGTGGGAATTGTTTGGCATTTTCCCCCTGAATGTTTTTGGAAGGGTTGAAGGTTTCTGTTAAAGAATCATTGTAGAAAGCTGTTATTCAAGTATCAATGTTGAAGTGTATTGTTGTTGATGTGTTTAAATTATCCAAGAGTTTACCTGAGAGTTTGTGCCTTATTCATTCTCCTTGTTCATAAAAGGGAAGATAAGTTATGATCAGTCTTGTAGTTTTTATCTCTTCAGTATGTCGGCCAAGTGTATCAGCAGATTTGGGTGATGTTTACCATACTTGGACCACTGGTTTAGTCTAATGGAAAGTGAAAATGGAATGTTGAATCTAAACAAACCAGAGTTCGTGTGATGAGAATCTGAAATGTTCTTTTCCTCACACCCCTCCCACTTCCCCGTGTATAATGGATGTAGTAAAATTGGGTCAGGTTATAGTGTAACAATATATATTTTTTTTAATTTGTCACAGGACTAATTTATAGAAATTAAAAGTTTGATCAGGACTTAAACAGTTATCATTTGAGCAAGTGTGTTGGAAAGCACATGGAAATAAAGACCGATAGTAGCATGGATTATCTTACTGATACTGTTATGTTCATGTTATTTTTTGTTTGTTTCATTAGTAATATCTTTTACAATGTTTCTTTAGTTGGCTCTCTGGATCGGGAAGAAGCAGAGAAGAGTTTCAACTGAAATCAATGCAGCCTATTGTTTTTTAAGGGGTAGTGAGTCGGATCAAAACAAAACCAAAGTATGAGAAGAAAGCCAAATCTTTAAAGTTTATTGCATAAATATTGCATTAATTGTTGATTTTACATAAAGAAATGTAAACTTGAATTTTAAAAACTTTTAATTAAATCAAAATAGTTGCATGTTTATTTTATTTTTTCTTCAAATGTCTGAGCTATTGCATATGTGTGCACTAAACAATAAAATTCTGTCGATCAGGTCTGGTTCTTCTGGAAATATGAAGAGTTGGTACAACATGCATGTACCTGTGTTCATTGTGAGAAATGCAGCTAAAAACGTGACATGAAGGATTGTAATCATGGTCATATTTGCAGGTACCCTGATGAATATAGTGCATTCTGTTCATAGAAAAATGGAACTTACAGTAGTATATGTATCATGGTCTTGAATATTTTGGGTTCACATAAAATGTGATTCTATGTAAAGAACAGGCATGTGCCTCTTTCTGTCCTTTCCATCCTTCACTCCCTTTGTGCACATCCACACACACTCACCATCCAATAATCTTAATATACATGAGAGGAATGCATTTTTGCACTTCAGTAACTTGAGGTTTGCAGGATAGCCTTGATATAACTAGGGAAATCTGAAGTTGACCATGATTGGAAACCTACTCCCTAGAAGGTTTTAAGATCTTGGGCAAATGAGAGATCACAAGCCATTGTGACTATGGAGTCATTGCGGATATGTCCTTAGTAACTGATTTTCACTGATGCCTGCAAACCAGCAAGATCCACATGGATATGGACAACAACATTTGTGACATCAACCTGGGACTCTGTTAGTATTATTAGAATCGGAAGAATTTCTATGCTGAATGTGTTAGCATATCAGAATCGGAAGAATTTGTGTGCTGAAATTGAGCACATTGATCATTTTCCTTTTGTTGACCTACACATTGGTTCAGGGTCTTGATTAGAAATAGTAACACCATGCTTTAGTAAATTATGTTCAGAAGGGGAAGTTAGCATCATTGATCATGTTTACACTGTGCTCTACTATATTATTCAAATCAATAATAGGTAGTGTGCTCTAATCATGACTGGCAGGCGATTGAGATTTTCAAATGAAAATAACTTCAGCAGTGTGATTTCTTGGGGAATCAAATTTAACATTGTGATTTTTCTGTGAAGCAATTGTTTATTGATAGACCGGTTCAGCAAGATGGTAGAACATGTTAGGTGATTTTTGATCTTTTGCAGTTTGGCAACTTTATCTTCAAGATAGTTATTGCTGTAAACAAATTGTTTAGAGGATATTGTTTTGAAAAAAACATAAGATCATGTTCAAAACACACAACAATATGTGATGTAAAGGTTAACTCTTTCACCATTGCGCCTCCAACTAGATTGGGGCATCTTGTATTAGTCTCAGGCAGCTAGTATGCAGGTTTATGTTTTGTTTATGCAAGCGGAATGCTGGATGGCTTCAGGGTAGCTAGCTGCACTTGAGATTAAATGTCCCAACTTTGAAACCGGACAACTTTGAAACCTAACCATCAGTCTTGTTCATGCCGCCTGCAGAAAAGAGCAAGATGAAAAGTTGCAACCTCGGGTCAGCCATAGCTGCTAACAGTAGTCTCATAGCCTGTCATCTCCAATTATTGACATGTATGGGTGACTTGAGTCACCATAAGTGCTGAAAGGGTTAAGATTCTAGATTTGGTGGTATTGTGGAGATGTGTTGTAAAATTAATTGTCACTTAGTTACAGAATACGTTATAATTCAGCTTACCCATTTAGTTTTTATTCCTGAAGAATAAAGGATTTTACTTTCGTTCCTTAAGGATAAAGGCTTTTACATTCATAAACTTGTCGTGAATATACTCCCTTGAAATAAGGAAAGTGTACAGTTTTATTTGGTGCTAAAGATTTATCTCATTTGATAAGGTAGTTCTGTTCCAACCTAGTGTCTGTGAAGATTACAATTTTAAACGTGACCGTTTTAATTGGGGGAATCACTATTAATTTAGATCATGATTTTAAATTGAAATAAAGTAGTTAAAAGTGACAAATCTTGTATATGAGACATGTTTTACTTAATTCATCAGTATGATTTGAAACAAAAATAACAATGGTTATTGAGGAAACCACAATGACCTGCACACAGTAAACAGTCAAAATGTTCTCTGAGAAAAAGAACTTTTGAGTAGATCCTATTGTGTATGAGGTAGAATAGAGAGAATTCAATGGACCAGTAACACTATGACTGCGTGGCTTTTCCCAGCTGTTTAAAAACTGATCTTTTCCTTATTTGGGGCATGGTCTAACCCAGCGGGACAAATCAAGAATCAATTAAATTGAATGGACACCACCCATTGTTTTAAATGACAACACATGATTCAACAAGAGAGTATTTCTCAGTTGTTTGAGTACAGATCTTTACTTTTCAGTTAGACACAAGTGCAGTCTCAATATGAAATGAATCCATGTCTTTGAATCATTTGTATATAATGGCACCATGAAATGGAGAATGTTAACATGAATGTGCCAAATTCAGATGCGTGTGGTTTGAGCATTTAATGGCCTAACACAAAAACAGTTAACAAATGTTTGAGAGTGTTGGCAAGTTCATGCAGATTTTTGTCAACAATGCATAATAAAAGGAAACTTCCATCAACCGTTGAAATGTTGACACATGTGCAGGGAGAGACTTCAGTTTGTTCTGTGATATTCACTGGTATTGACTTTTAAGTTTACAAGGATCTCCTACCCCGTGTGCCTTAATTCACCAGGTATGATGGGAGTTGTAGGCTTTGCAGATGATGATTATCTGTCCGCATGTGAACTTACTACATGTAAGAAAACGTCGATTTTTCTGTCCTATTATAAACTGCTTGCATGCGAAAAGACAACCATGTTCAGTTAAGATTTTTATGAAGGTTTGTGTGAAAGAATTTGATGTGGATATGGCATGATGCAGAACAAAGTTACCAGAATGATTAACACCTTCAAAGATGGTGTTCTGTTTCAAAAGCTACAGAGATTAAAGGTAAAGCAGTCACCAGAGCCTGATTTTATGTGCTGTTGTGAAGAACTTGAAATGATTATAGCGTTTTGTGTGGGTCTGATTTGTTAGTTAAACAAGGTATAGATGATCTGATTTGTTAGTTAAGGTATAGATGGGCTGATTTGTTAGTTAGACAAGGTATAGATGATCTGATTTGTTAGTTAAACAAGGTATAGATGGGCTGATTTGTTAGTTAAACAAGGTATAGATGGGCTGATTTGTTAGTTAGACAAGGTATAGATGGTCTGGTTTGTTAGTTAAACAAGGTTTACATAGGTATGTATTCTATTTGTTACTTGTGTAAATTTTTTCCTTCTTTTCTTAACCCTTTGACTCCCGCAGCCTGTCCACCAGCATCCTGCATTGTCACCCATGCCAGCAAAGCAAAATTTTAACCCTTTGACTCCCTTACCCTTTCCAACAGCTTCCTTGCAGGAAACTGGTGGATAGAGTGAGGGGACTACTCAGAGGGGTAAGTTTGTGCAGTTGGTAGACAGGGTGCGGATGTTGAAGGTTTAATGCTTGTGTAAAGTTAGGCTTATTTATCATTTTTTTATTCTGCAGAGCAGTGGTTGTTATTACTGTTGGAGGAGTGGAGTAGCTGCAAGTCAGCCTTTAATTGAAGAAAGGTCTACTCTGTTAAATATGTTTGTGGAGGAAAATAGACAAGCAAAATAATACCTCATTGCCCTCTGATTGTTTTACTGTTTGTGTTATCCTTGTCCCTTTACAGAGTAAGTGTAGGTGTAAATTGAAAAAAGTGTTTGTGTACAAAGAACACGAATAAGAGTGAAGACTTGACAAATGCTTAACATGGAGTCTAGCAAACTTTGTGCTTTGTTTCTGGATTTTCACCATTACACAGAAATTGAAAGTTGAGAAAGCATTTGACTAATGTACATGTAAACACATGTACGAGTGAAGACATGACAGATTTTTAACAAGAAGTCAAGCAAACTTTGTGCTGCATTTCTTGATTTAGGGGGTGAAGGTATGATGTATGATGCCAGTACTTTCAAAACATTAATGTTTATTAGGTACCTTTGGCTGTCAGCTTGAAAGAGATATTTGTCTAGGTTAGGTTGCATGTCACTTATCTATAGTGATATTCTCAAAAGTATTATTTATTGTTTATTAAGTTCTCAGAGGTTTACCTGTTGGAAATTTAGGTGGAGTTCCATATTAAATAGTCTCCAAAGTTTCATTTAAATGAAACCAGTGTGAATCAAAGTGAAGCATGTTTAGAAGCCAATAAGCATAATCTTTGACCAGCCAAAGAAAAAATGGTTTGTTTTGTACTAGTCTTATGTTGTTTGACTTGTAACTGTATTTATATCAGTAATCAATCTGGTATTGACTGCTGTCATTTTGACATTCCATAACCGAATATAGCGTGGAAAACCAAGATACATACAGGATTATGATGACAATCAGAAATGCTTTATCAGTTACAATTATAACTGCAATAAAAACTATTTGAATCAAACTGGTGTGTGTGTGTTCTGTGTGTGTGATATGGCATTTCTACATGAATAACACGCGTGTTCTGTGTGTGTGAGATGGCATTTCCACATGAATAACACGCATGTTCTGTGTGTGTGAGATGGCATTTCCACATGAATAACATGCGTGTTCTGTGTGTGTGAGGATGGCATTTCTACATGAATAACATGTGTGTTCTGTGTGTGTGAGATGGCATTTCTACATGAATAACATGTGTGTTCTGTGTGTGTGAGATGGCATTTCTACATGAATAACACAGTTCTAATGGGACCAGATTGTTAAGAAAAACTGCATGAATAATTGCAGCTACTCTCCTGCTTATATCAAAGTTTTAGATTGTTTACAACTTTCTGTTTCCTACAACTGACTATAGCAGACTGTTCCTTTCTTCATGTGTGTGTGTTTACACTGACCGTTTGAAAACAGGTGAGCAGTTGTGCTGAATTTCTCCTTCAGTTGGGGAACATTATAGACATTGCACACATGGTCTCAGAAATCAGCACCCTTAAAGAAAACGTGGAGAGGCTGTATAGAAGTGTTTAATACAACCTACCCTAGTCTCCAGCAAAAACACACTACTATATCACATAACACTGTGTACGGTGAATGAATGCTTTGAATGATGAGAGTGCGCACTGTGATTTGATTTATGTATCAAAATTGGGCACGGCATAAATGTCGCAATTCTATAATGTGAATAACCCAGGTTGTTATACCAGAATACACCAGAACAAGGTTCCGTGAAGGACTTCAATGTTTGTATCAAACACTACAAGTTAGGCAACAACCTCTCTCCTGTGTCGTTTATCATGGCTGGCATGTCCGTGGTCATGTTTGTGCTCATGGAATGATGAGAACTTCTAGTGAAAGTAGTAGTTACAGTGAAGCATTTGATCTATTAGTTGATGGAAATTTTGATGATGACCCTTAAGGCCCAACTGATGTAAGGAGGCTCCCACTTCCAGGCTGTCTGCACTAGTTCAAGAAAAAAATGCATATCTGTGGCTTCCAGTTAATCAGTTGATTGGGTACCTGACCGTATTCAGGATCTTGAAAGGTAAAGCAGTGAAAAGAGGAGATGCATACCATTATAGATAGGGTCTCTACAATCCCATTCCTCAATGAACTCAGGGGGGGGGGGGGGGGGGGGGGGTTATGAAACATATCTTCAGATTTGTCTTTCTTGACAAAAAGCTCTGATGCATCTCCAGACTGGCAAAGCAAAAGACTGACAAATCCTACCAACTACTGTTCTAATAGTACAAGCATGCTGTCTGTACACATAAAGTACCGGTAATGGAGAAAATTGTCCAAAAGTGGTCTTTCAGGAAGCGCTACTCGAATGTATGGAAAACATTGTTTGTTTTTACCTCATAATTTCTTTGCAAGGAAATTTGTTTCACAGTGATCTGCAATATTTGAACAGCATGAAAAGTATAATCAAAGCAAATGAACATGGTTAAATGGGTGCACATAAGCACACTTTCATGCCCAAGTCTGCACACACTGACACACGTTTACATCAGTACAACATCACAAAAACGTGTACAACCAGTCTCATATGTACACATATCGACATGCATAATACAGTCAGAATGACAAAAATTAAACATTGTCCATATATATGTAGGCCTATGTATACATAAATATTAATTACACAAATTTTTATACAGTAACATATAGCTTAAACCAATCCTAACTGGTACATTGCTTGTAATTGTAGTTAATTATTATAATACCACATTTGTTACCAATAAACATGCACACACGGAGCAAAATCTGACTAATGTTCCTGTGTGCTGAATAAGATGTGTAAACACTGCAACTAAAGAAATGAATGCAAAATAAATGTGGCCTCCCACATTCAAGCAAACACAACCCAGAAAAATACAAAAAGAGTCAAAATGTGTATTTAATAAAACATAAAAGATGGGCACTCTAGCCCTTCCTTGCATTGAAAATGAGAAAGTGAAAAGCCAAAATACTGTAAATGCAATACATATACAAGAGGCATGTATTGCTGCCGCCCACAGAGTTGTGCCCGTCCCTCAAGAAACAGCATGTTGTGACACTTCATAGACCAAATTGAATAATTTGTATCATCTAGACACTCTTGTTACACATAGGAAGAAGGATTCTGATGAAAGGAATAACTGCATGCTTGCATACACGCATTCACACTGTCGCTCATTTTCAAGAAGTAAAAAAGCTGAAGAAACAACAAACCTAGAGAAATTTAAAGCAATTCTAAAAGAGAATGACGGAAAGAATTTGATGAAGGAAATTGTTTTATATAACTGGAGAAATTTGTGTGTGTGTGTGACAGTATTATATATCAACTGTAGAAATGTGTGTGTGTGACGAGACTGTGTTGGCAGGATTTACTCGGCCATTTCTGCATGGATTTTAGCCAATTGTGTAGATCCTTGAGGAGTGGAAATGCACAAGTTTGGAGTAAGAGATGTCCAGGTCCAACAGCAGCTTTTTTTGAGATGTGTGAACAGCCTTTTCTCAAGAATAATAATAGGATAATTGTAGACTATCACAATAGTGGAAACTTGTGTCATGTCTACAATTATCTTAGTTTCATGACAAGATTTAATATAAGCTTTAATTGATAGTCACAGTGACCTTGAGAAGTACGCCTACAAAATGTGGATTTTCTTGTATAACATTGTGAAAAATGAAGATTGTTAGAATGGCTTTATCCCCTGGAAAAGAAAAATGTTAAAGGTGTCGCTGTTGTTATAGTCTTGTCAGTGTTCTTGTTACTACTGTGAAGGAGGTTGTTGGGATAGCTTTTATTTCTTACTTTTTTCTTTTGTCAACAATGTATAGAAGTGTGTGTTTATGTGTGTTGTGTGTGTGTGTATGTATGTGTGTGTGTGTGTGTGTGTGTGTGAGTGTGATTGACAGCTAGACACGTTGATTGCAGTGTACACACAAAATCAATTCATCCTATTGCAGACTGTCCACATACTACCATCATCACTCATCCACCATGACTTTTTCTCTTTTAGAAGCTGATCATGAAATTGAGGTAAATGTCCCTCCAGGCTCCATGGTTCACAATGATATGAACACAAGCACCACTGTGATAGGATACTGCAGCAGCTGCACACAATCATGAGCTCTTTTGTCAGTTTCCTCAACTCATGATGACTGACTGATTTCCCAAAAGTCCCTGATACCAAACTAGGAATTCACCTGTTTCCTTAGAAGATGAAGACACCTGGACACCTGCATATGGTTTCTGGTCACAGTGGGGCTAGCGTCGGCTCTTCAACTAACAGTATGCCAGTCTGTCAAGAAATTGTGCAAGACATTGGCAGACAAAGGCATCCCAAGAAAAGCACATACTTTAACCCTTCGACTCCCATACTCTACCAACTACAAAAATTTACCCTGGTGGATGGGGTGAGGGTGTCAAAGGTTTAAGTTTTAGACTCCTGCACCCTGTCTACCAACTGCAAAAACTTAACCCTTTAACTCCGTCACTCTATCTACCAGCTGATCAGTGTTGCTTGTGTCGGCCTTTCAACTCAGTAGTAACATCATGCAAGCATCCTGGACTGTCAATAAATTTGTGTCCACAAGACTTTGGGAAGATGAAGACACCACCACATACTTTTCGGAACTCGAGATTGATCACAGTGCTGTTAGTGTCAGCTCTTCAACTAACACAATATGCAAGCATCCCAGACAGTCAAGAAACAATTGTCCAGAAATCCTCAGATTCCTAACAGCAATTTTACAAGAACAGAATGTCAGTCCTGGACTCTGTGCGGTCCTGGTAATTATTATCAATATATTGGATGATCAAAATCTCTTTTGAATCCCAAAACAAGATGGATTTTTGAAATATACATTGACTCTTACAAAATGTACAGGCAATTGAACAACTGAAAATAACATGCACAATAACTCGTAATAGGGTATGGTTGAGTATGCTTTGATATAACTGCAGTCAGATTGTGTATGACTTCATCCAGTTGAGTATTCTACCAGTGACTGAACATCACTTGTACTGTCCTTTTGTTCCGTACTTAGAAATCCTGGCCTTGATTTTCATCTCAACTGGAAATCAGGTATACTTTGTTGGTACTTGTGTGTGTGTGTGTGTGTGTGTGTGTGTGTGTGTGTGTGTGTGTGTGTGTGTTGTGTGTGTGATGCACACAGATTGCCTCATTATGATCAATGTATGTGTATGTGTAATGCACAGATTGCCACATTAGTATTATGAATATTATCAGTTCTGGTTCATGGCGTATCTTCCATTTTATTCATTATGGGGATTTTTAGCCTCAGCTCACATAATGACTGTGGGCGGTCTATGCTTTGTGTTTCACACACACACACACACACACACACACACACACACACACACACACACACACACACACAGGGGAAAATGGTCAATAACATGTTCACGATGTTCCCATGCGTTATGGGTACAAAATACCACAAATTATAAGTTTAATTTCAAAAGAGGAAATTATGCAAAAATGAAACAAGAACTGAGTCAGGAAGATTGGACAGTTTTAAGTTCCATGGATGTTGATAAGATTTGGGACACAATAAAAAATAAAATCCTACTTTCCATGGAACAAAATATACCAAAAATAAAAACCAGTGATAATGTAAAAACTAAACCACTGTGGATTAAGAAAAAAGTTTGGAGATTAATAAAAAAGAAGCATGATCTTTTTAAGAGGTTTTTAGAAACTAAAGTGGGGAAAGACTATCTTCATTATATAGCGATAAGAAACAGTTGTACCAAAGAAATTAAACGTGCAAAGAAAGAATATAAAAAAAACATAGCAAAAGACTGTCAGTTTAACCCTAAAAGATTTTGGAAATATGTGCAATCAAAGTGCAAAGTAAAAGTAGGTATTAGCCCATTGACTAAGGCTGATGGTGACTCTGCATTATCCGACATTGATAAAGCAAATACCTTAAATAAATCTTTTGCTAGTGTATTTACAAAAGAGAACTTGGAAAATCTACCATCAATAAATATAGCAAACTGGTCAGATGGCAAAACAATAACAGATTTGGTAGTTACACCTGAGGCAGTTGAAAATAAGTTAAAGATGTTAAATGTAAATAAGGCTCAAGGACCTGATAATATTCATCCGAGGATTTTAAAAGAACTGAGTAAAGAACTATCTGTTCCACTCAGCATATTGTTTAATAAATCGCTGGAAAGGGAAATAGCACCTACAGAGTGGAAGAATGCATACGTCACAGCTTTGTTCAAAAAGGGTACAAAAAGTGATCCTGGTAATTATAGACTAGTTAGCCTAACTTCAGTACCATGCAAAGTATTGGAATCTATAATAAGGGATGTTATAGTTGATCACATGACTTTAAGTAAACTTTACACAGAATGTCAGCATGGTTTCCGACAACATAGATCGTGCATTACCCAGTTATTACAAGTAATGAATTATTTTACTAATCTATTGGATAAAGGAGAGAATATAGATATTATTTACTTGGATTTTAGAAAAGCGTTTGATTCTGTTCTGCATGAAAGATTGCTTATCAAACTGCAGTATTATGGAATTACGGGTAAGTTACTAGCTTGGATTAGAGACTTTTTAAAAGATAGAAAACAGTTAGTTAGAGTTGGAAATGATTACTCTAAATATACAGATGTACTGAGTGGTATACCTCAAGGGAGTATACTTGGTCCTGTTCTTTTTACTATTTTCATTAATGATTACCTCAGAAAATTAATAGTTTTTGTAAGATCTTTGCAGATGACACTAAAATATACAATACATCATCTAATTATAGCATATTGCAGAAGTCCATTGGTCAGAAACTTGGAATCTTTTCTTTAATGCTTCAAAATGTAAAGTCTTGTATTTAGGAAAAAGTAACCCATGTAACAAATATTCTATGATAAATGATGGTATTACCTGTGAAATAATAGAATGTTTAGAAGAAAAAGATTTAGGAGTAATATTTGATAAAAGTCTCAAATTTGATAATCACATTCAAAATGTTGTTAATAAATCAAACAAGTTGCTTGGAATCATAAAAAGAACACTCTCATACATAAACAGGGAGACATTTTTATATTTGTACAAAGGCTTAGTGAGGCCTCATTTGGAGTATGGTAACATTATTTGGTTTCCACATCTTAAAAGACAGTCAGCATTGATAGAGAAGATACAAAGAAGAGCTACTAAATTAATTCATGGTTTTCAAAATTATTCATATAGAGAAAGATTAGAATTACTCAATTTACCCAGTTTAAAAGCAAGAAGAATGAGGGGAGATTTGATCCAAAGTTTCAAGATTTTTAACAATATAGATGACGTAGATAGAACAGAATTTTTCAAACTGACAAATTATGACAAAACAAGAAATAATACTGATAAAATATTTATAGAATATTGCAAGACTAACAATAGAAAGTTTTATTTTACAAATAGAATTGCACATGTATGGAATAAATTACCAAACGAAATTAAAAGAGCACAAAACACAAACTCGTTTAAAAATTAAATTAAAAACCAGCTTGACCATTGGAAACATTATATTGAACTTAAATACGAATATGATGAATGAATCATAAAAAAAAAAAAAATGGGCGTACGACAGACCTTGACTACGAGTGTAAGAAAAGAAAAAGAAAACTGATGGGACTTGAAATAGCCAAACGGCTAATGTGTCATGTCCCTATTACTAAACTAAACTAAACTAAACTAAACCAAGGGAAACAACTGAAACTTGCGACTTTTCTACTCTCTTTTGTGCCAGAGATAAGATTAGTGTATCTTAAAAATCGAAAATGGAGTGAACTTGCACTGTTGTTACGATCGTTCGCGTCGTTCTGTAGTGGATGTATAATTAGAAACGTGTCTCACATTTAAATCACACTGTTCAAAAATGCAGAAACAGGAAAACGAGGAAAAGAAGGGCAGTGGCTTTTTCGCTCAAGAGGACTTGCCAGCTTTACATTCAATCTTTCATGGACAGGTGTGTGTATCAATTACTGAATTATCATACTTAGTGATAGTATCACTCTGAGACTGACTGTCAGTCCATGCCAAGTGTACTGACCGTGTAGTGTAGCAGAGTGAGATTATAGGCCTGCTACTTCCAGTACAGTACTAGTACTAGTATTACTACTTGTAAACTTAAAACTGTTCATTCTGCCGTATGTATGTGTGCAGCCAGGGTTTCCACTCTTTACCAGATGTGCAACACTGCCAACAGGGTGTGCACAGAAATATGACTGGATCGCCCAAAATCACGAAAATGTCAATCTTTTAAATTCTACTCAATAGGGCCCCCTAGTTAATAATCCATTCAAATTGTAGTATGTCGTTGGTAAATGCCAAGTTTTAATTACAATACAATACAATACTTTATTTTGTATAGCGCAAAATCTTGATAAAATCAAATCTAAGCGCTTAAACAGACACACATGATCGCACGCACGCACACACACACACGCACATACACACACACACACACGCACACGCACATGGCTAAAATGTGGAGAAAGAATAAAAGCAACGGAAAATTATAGAGAGCATAATTAAGACGTTTCTTTTTTTTTTTTTTTGGTTAACATTGCTCCAAAATAATTAGCTTCTGAATGCAATTAGGCCTAAATCAGTAAATGACCATGACGAAATTTGTAAACAAACAAACGAATGTAAATTAGGCCTGTAGCACAGAAACAAAATATGAACTTGGATCTTGCACAGCATTTCTGTCATTATTCTAATTATCAGTTATAAGCTTGTTTTTGTTTTTTGGGGAAAATATTCGTGCACTCTCATTCCCTGTCAAATAAACTGAAACTGAAATGCCATGAATACTCAACATGATTCCTCAGCATGATTCCTACTATTGCCCTAAGATATTAATTTACTTTATATATATATATGTGTATGTTTGATTGTTTCAACAATTTGACATGTAAAATGTGTGTGTGTGTATGTGTGTGTGTGTGTGTGTGTGTGTGTGATAAATGTATTCCCTCAACCTTAAGCTGGATGGGTCATTTGGAAGGAGGTGGATATCTCACAAGTCAAGGGTCAGTTGTTTTGCCTCACTCGCTGCTTCACTTTTCCCATCCAAAAACACAGGTCCCCTCAAAAATACAGATCCCCACATAATTCATCTTCTTTCTCCACAACAACATTTTATGGCTTTGATTTAAGATTACTGACTGGAGTGGATAGCTCCATCTGTCTGATCAGATAGTGATGCACCCAGTCAAGGATTCAGTTAGATGTGGAACTGGAAGAACACTTGCTGTGGCTGAACAAGCTGATTTTTGCATGGCAGTAGCACAGCTGATGCACATGAAGGCTGGTTGCTGTAGCTGGTTGGTCGTACTGCAGCTTTCCTTCTTTCTCTTCTGTCCAACCACAGTCAAGTTTCCTCGTTTCAGTGGCAATACCTCCTCGTATCTAAAGGTTCTCACCAGGTGGCAATACCTGCTTGTATCTAAAGGTTCTCACCAGGTACAGTAGTTTGTCTTTCCAGAGTTGCCTACACTGACACCATCAGCCCTCAGATCACAACATCCCTATATCCAGTATTGTGCTGCAGGCTGTCCATACATGATATCTTTAGGTTGCAGTCACCCTGCATGGGGCGGATAAGCCAGTGCAGCAGTCTGTGAGGAGGGCATACATGCTTGGTCCAAGGCATCTTTGTGTGGTACCTGGTCCTTCCAGGAAATGCTTAGGATCCAGTGCAAGCACCACAGAAGCTGTTGAGTATTGGGGTGGTGGTCTTGGTGCTAATAGGTTGTCCACCTCTCACTGCTGTAGAGAAGGGTGTTCAGTATGCAGACTCTGTACACTCCAATCTGACAGGACTGATGTTAGCACCTAATAAACTGCAATTTTTCAAACTGTCTGGGGTGTTTCCAAGTATGTTTATGTTTGTACTCTATGACATTTATCATTTCTATTCTAATAAAAGAAACTTGACACTGTTCTCGGCATATGCATGTTTTTGATACAGTTCTGCTTCATGCCTTACTGATAATTTAAATGTTATTGAAATTTCATGTCTTTCATGTGATTGTGCCTACTCTTTGCCATACTGTGTCTTGTGAAAAAGAAATCAAAAGAAGTCTGAAAGAGAGAGAGAGAAAAAAAATTGTGTGTTTGTGTTTTGTAGGTGGCATCAGTACAGAAGTATGGTGTGTTCATCTCAATTCCTGGATATAAAAGACATGGTAAGCATATTTTTCCTGTTAAGGTTATTTTGGTTTAAACAAACAGGGGTCTATAAATTCAGAAATTGATTCATTGTCATAATGTAATCTTTTTTTTAATGTAGAGTGCAGTACCGTTTATACAAAATTATCATGAAACATTATGTAGGCCTATTGGTTGAAAAGAGTTAATTGGCTGAACTGATGGGCTGCCTAGGTATCTGCCCTTGGTGAGTATAGTGTAGAGATTATTCCAGTCTCCCATGTCAATAGGTTTACAGACCTGCTTGTGCCTCAACTCCCTTTGTGTATTATACAGGGCTCTCATTTTTCCAAGAATTCGTGGATTTCCATGAAAACCGAGAGTGAGAATAAGCCCCAAAAAAAAAAAAATTCCGCAAAAAAAAAAACCTATAAAAAACTAAATTAAGCTCAGATATGTTTCAGATTGCACCATTTTAAATGTAAATTTTCAAGATTTTCAAGGTGGGCAAATCCCCGCTGGACCCCCCCTCTGATTTTCAGGGATTTTTGCTTTTCCTCAGTGGGAGCCCTGATTATAATGCAGTCACAGGCTTAATGTCAAATATTTGTGGTAAAGATCCTGTAGATCATGTCAGTGTCTGGTGGCTCATGAAAACGCTTAACATGCATGTACCCACTGAAAGATAGGAATATATGTAGACTGTGCAGCTACATACCACCTGCATAGTGTGGGCACAACAATGTATGTATCTAAGAAAAACTGAGTGTTTAGAATAATGATTGAAGTCAAACAATTTTAAAGTCAGTGCAATATTAGAATTTTTGTATAGTTAGTATATTCGTATGAGGTGACAGAGCCTATCCTATTTGTTAACCTTGTTATTTTGGGGGTGGGTGAGGAGAATGGATGGGAAGCAGCTGTGAGGAAGAGAATTGGAGGATTGACAAATGACTATTTTAGGAGATATTCTGTTTGTCGCTTATTTTCTTTTTCTTTTTCTTTTCTTTTTCTTCTGTATTCATGTTTTTGTTTGTTTGTTTTGTTTTGTCATTACCTTCTCCATTCTTTTGTGTCCTTTTGTTGTTGATGTGCATGTGTGTGTGTGTGTGTGTGTGTGTGTCTGTGTGTGTGTGTGTGTGTGTTTCGTATTTGTGTGGGTTTTATTTACTTGTTTAGTTTTATTCAAACTTCTAAACTATTGTGTTGAACTTTTACCCATGATATTTGCACAGCATTGAGTGGTAATAAGTTGTGTGGACTTTTTCCTTTTCTTTAATAAATTTGTTCATACTTAACAAAAAGTGAATTTCGTATTATGTGTTCTTCTCCTGTCCCTCTCATTTGTGGGATGCTGGTGCTTCTTTTAAAATTCAATAGTGAAAAGAACAGTAATGCTTGTACAAAACTCTGCACTTGTACAAAACTCTGTGTTAGCGCTAGCAGTGTTTCTCTTCTCTACCACTGTTTTTCTTTCTTTTCTGTCACATGTGCTCTACACGGACAGGAATATAATAGCCTGCACCATGTGGGCAAAACAACATGCATCCAGTTAAAATTGGAATGCTAAAGAAAATGTGTTTAAAAAAAAGGGAAAAAGAAACGCTTAAAGGGGGGAAAACAATGTTTTCCTTTCATCCACTCATGCACTGACAGTGATAACAAATTCACATTGATAGTCATCATCATTGTAGTCAAAGCAGGAACAACTGATGTCTTATTTCTGTACATCAAAGTGATAAAGATATAAGGGTCAAAATGTTTCAACTTAAGAACAGGGAGAGTCACTTTCATTTTAACTGGTAATTCATTTTCTCAATAAGTTTTAAAAAAAGAAGACAGAAGAAAAAGAATTTGAAGCACAAATATCATTAAAAAAAAAAAAAAGTAGTTAATAACTGAACTCTAATTTAAAATGAAATGCTGTTTATACATCTTTGATAAAATAGTATACCATGTTTATGTCATAGAGTGGACTAGACAGGGTTCTGTTGTACATTTTTTACATAGACTAAAATACAGTATGGTACCATACTACCATGCTACTGGCTAAAACAAACAAACAAAAAAAAACAAACAAACAGATAGACAACTGTAGTGGTACAGGATGTTCTGCCTGGATTTTTAAAACGAATTTTTTTTTTTCGAAGGGGATAGAAACAGTCAGTGTACCTAATTTGAGGATTTGACTTTTCTTTGTGCATCATATTAAAGCCAATAAAGGTTAACTCATATTCATGCTGCTACATAATCATGTATGTTGACTCATGTTCACACTGTTACTTAATCAGTTAATGATAATGATGACAGAAGATTTTGTACAATTCTATAGATAATTTAGATTTCTCTTTTGTCACTAAATTTTTAATTATATTTTTTCTTCAGGATTGGTCCATGTTTCCCAGATGTCATCTGCTCGCATTGAAGACCCTGCAGAAATGCTGGCCAAGGGAGAGAAGGTCTACTGCAAAGTAATCAACATAGAGGTGGGGGATGCAGCAATTATCATTATCTTGCTAGTGCTCTGCCGAGAGGTTGCTTAGATGTTGATGAATGGTGGAGTATGTCAAGTCTTGCGTAGCTCTTGGTTTTTCAGATCTGGTCTTGATTTTTTTTTCTTTCTTTTCTTTTTTTCTTCTTGCTTCTTACCGATGTTTGTGACAGCTTGTAATTGGCTACAGTGTACTGTTGTATACAACTGATACTTCTGATTGAGTTAATCAGGGTTGTTAGCATTTGTGTGTATACCAAAAAGTAAATATAATGAAAATTTTATGTTTTATTTATCACAGGCATTGCCCATACATATTCTGCATTAAAAGTGCGTTTTGGAGAATAAAGCCAGAATGGGAGGGGGGGGGGGGGGGGAGAATCCCGTGTGACATGATCCATTACATTGTGTCTTTGAGTTAAAAAATCAAAAAGCAGAATGATTGAGCTTGTGGGAAGGGAGACAATTTGTCACTAGGTGGCAAACAGATATTTCAAATTATCAGTCCATAATGCATTTATGTTAGTCGTCTTGTCTGTTCTCTTTTGTTTTGGTTCTGTAATCAAGAAATTTGAATGGACTCCAAAATGCAGCATATTTCATCACTGCAGCTTTCCATTAGGTCCACTTGCCATACTAAGATAAAGAATCAGTACCCATTTCTGGGCCTTTTGAAACTGCTGCCTGCTGGCAATCAGTTTTTGTTTTGTTTTTTGAAAGAAAATCTTATTTGTGCTGTTTGTGTTCACATTACTACTTAAAGAAGGAAATTTGGTTCCTGTCACCTGTCATCTGTCACTCTTTAACCTTTTGATTCCAACACATTATCCACCTGCTATTTTTCTGCATTATCAACATGGTAGCAAAAAAATATGTATGTCAAAAAAAAAAAAAAACCAGCAGACATTGCAAAAGCAGCACAATGATGCAACAACAACAAAAAACAATGACAAAAAACAAAACAAACAAAAAGAAACAAACAAAAAAGATGCTGCTGTGTTTCAACACAATTAAATTCTGTCAAAAGATTACTTTTCACATCTCTATCTACTTTGTCTGCGTACAGGTCATATCTTGGCTTTTGTTTTTTTCAAGTTTTGCTTCCTCACATTTTTCAACTTCTCCCAATACCCCTTACAACCACTTTCCTACGATAACTTGATTGTTCATTAAGCTGTAGCTGGAATTATTTTGTCAAGAGAAGAATTATAGCCCATGACTGCTGAGGCTGTCTGAACTAGGTCAGTGGTCCAGTGCTGAGCTATGTCTGCAGAGTCTATTGTGTTCATGGTATGCATGACAGGAAAAAGAAAATGGGGCAGAACACAAGCCAACTTCAGTCAGCTGGTCACTGTTGCAGTCATCATCGGAATCTGCGTGTGCTAGTTTTTCTGCAACAACTTCATCAAGTATATGAACCAGCAATTTGTCGTCATGAAGAAATATGAAGTTCATGCGACAGGGACTGAAAGAACACTTACAACGGCCACCAAATGTTTTCAGGCCCAAAGAAATACCACATGTTGCATGCAACTGGTGGTGTGCTTTTTATTTGTGTGGTGGATTTATTGGCAACAGATCAACATTAGGGATTAGTGACAAGCAGATTTGTTGGCCGCACAGCAGCACAGTCTCTTTAGTGATGAGTGGGTTCAGCACAGTCAAGCTTGTACATTTGTAGTGAAAGAAGTCTTGTTCTGCTAGAGCGATATAAATTCATGACACTGATACAGTGACTTTCAGATACTTACAAGCTATGCGCTAGTACATCTAGTTGGTACTCATAATTTTTTGCTTCACAGAATAACCAGATAATGTGAAATTGTACACAAATTCTTCATTCACTGCGATTCAGGCATGATTTCAATCGTGAATGGATGCATGATTTAGATTTTGGCATGATATCATGATATGACATTTGTGCATTAAATGTTCATTATCATATGCTTTGTGAGTTTCAGGTCACTCGTTTAAGATGTGTCTGCTGTTCTTCATATAATTTTTTATGTGTATTGTGTAATCTGTCAGACTGAGGGATCCAAAATTGCCTTGTCCATGAAGTTAGTCAACCAGACCACAGGCCAGGATTTGGACCCCAACAATGTTCAGCTCAGGTGAGTTGTTACTTAGCGACATCTAAATTAGTATCTGTTGTTGATTTGCAACTGTTATTTCCAGTGAAAAATAATGTACAAATGTATATTTTGCAATTTATCCTTTAATGTTTCATTGATAAGTTATAAGTGTACTGGTTAGTATTGAGTTTCCCCCTTCCAGTATGATCGCACAGGTGTGATTCACTCAAGAAAAGTTTTGTGCTTGTACCTCCAGCCCACTTAGGTGTGAATGGACACCTGTCCCTATCACACACACACCACGCACGCACGCACCCACACACTACACCAACCAACCACACACACACACACACACACACACACACACACACACATATGAATGTACTCATGTATACACAGAAAGACAGATAGACACACACGTGCATGCGTGTACATGTGTACATGCATGTGGGCATGCATGCAGAAAAAATGTTTGACACATTTTGCATGAATTCACAGAAGCTTACATGGATTGTGTGTATACATTTTCACACAATAAATGTATTTGAATATGTATCTCACCCCCATCTGTGTTTTGGTTATGGTGTGATATTGTAAATTTTTTAAAATCATATTTTTGAGACTGTATTGTGTGTGTGTATTAGTGGATGTGCAGACATGATTTAAACATTGGTTCACATAATATTGTCTGTGAAAATGCCTTTCTAAACTGTTTCCACCTTTTGAACAATTGTGCGCATGGGCAGAAGTGCAAAAGAACCTTTAAGAAATTTGTTTTTACTCCTCATGATAAATTTCACTTGTAATCTTACTTTCATAATGAATAGTTTTACTGTGCTATAATATTTTACTGTTTACTTTTAAAGTAAAATCATGATTGGGTTGTGATTATATTTTATACCGTTACATGAATGGTGTGTGTGTGTGTTGAGCCAAGTGGTTGCACTTCCAAATTTCCAAACATGGATTTATAAATATGTGTTGTGTTGTGTTGTTTTGTGTTGTGTTGTGGTGTGTTGTGCTCATTTCTTTTGTTTTTAACAGAAGAGAAGATGGCACATTTGTCCATATTACGCTTGCATATATGCTCATTTTGCAGCCAAGATGAAAAAAAGAAGAGACGATTTTTTGCTGGAGACAAGCCTCCCATAGAACTGGGCGCTGTTTATGACACCAAATGTCGCAGCTGTGGAGGACATGGTTAGTAAATACGGATCTTTGATTACATATAATTATGTGATCAGTAGAGAGTGTGTGAGATATGTTTTGCCTCAGGCTCTCTGCCCGCAGGTTAATGGGATGACACAAAACCATGTTATAGAAATCTGCTCAGTGTTGATTGTATTGTGAAGACTGGGATGTGCCTTCAAAAATATTGCTGAGGTTACTTGACTGTCATTCCAAGTCTTTTCAGGCTAGTGGATATAACTTACAGGATATATTATGAAAATAAGGCTGCAGTTACCTTTTTCATCCTGCCCACCAATTTTCTGCATGAAAAGCTGTGCCTTACTTATGTACCATCGATCTTGGGCTCAGTATGTCTTTACGACTCTTTGATATCCCATTTTCTCCATAATTTTATTGCTTTTCAGTATTTTACTACATACATGAGACAGCTAAGCCTTTCACTCCTAACTGTGCTTATAGCCATGGTTCAGGGGGTCATTGCATAATCAATAGTCTACCTGGTCACATGTTTACGTTCACCAAATGGCAGCTGCCTTGCAGCATGTTTGAAGTGTTTTCTCAACAAGTTTTGGCTTGATTTTGATTTTGTTGTTGTTGTTGTTTATTTGGTTGTTTTTTGTTGTTGTTTTTTTCTTTGCTGTTTGTGAAAACAAAAGTTGCCAAGTATGTCAGCATGGCTATCAGGAAGTATCCTGCAGACGTGTGGCTAAAATGTTTGTTGTTGGCCTTTTGATGATGACAATAACAACAACAAAAGCATTGTAAGAAGTGAAGTTGATGCTGTTGATCAACTCGACAATGACCCAGATGATTCTGATTATCCTAACAACTGGTATACCTACCAAGTACATCAACAGACATGGGGAGTGGCCATTTCTTTCAATCCTGGTTATCTTTCCATCATTGTGAGTGATCTCATCTTGTCAACATTGAAAGTATGATAATTGTAATCTCCATTCATTTTCCTTCAATAAAGTGTATAATTTCATATATGTCAGAGCATTATTTGAATTTTGTTGGGTTTTTTTGTTTTGTTTTTTTTGGGTGAGGTTTGTGATTTTTTCTCAAAAATTACAATTAATTGCAGGAGTCTAAGGGCTAACATGTATTACGTTTATTATCTTCTACCTGCTTTTTTTTTTTTAATTATGTACTACTGCTTGCTGTCTGATTTTTTTAATACATAGTTACCTGACCCATACCATTTATTAACTAATTGTAATATGAATACATGGTCATCTGTCCCATACCCCATGTGGGGGTACTCTTTCAGTATGAATAGTATCCCCACCTTCTGGCAATATTGTGCTAGAAATTTTGTCTTTTCTGCCACTTTCTTTGTTTCTGCTTGTTCCTTTGCTTTCTGTCATTTCTTCCTATCATTTTCTGCCTTGCTGGTCCATTCATCTGTATGTATTCTTTAAAGAACCTTGCAAACTTTCTATTAGGATTGATAATTGGGTGAAGTATTAATTGCATTTTTGACTCTTGTGGAAATGTGATGTGCAGAAGCAATTTTAGATAATGTAGGCTGCTTTTTAGGTTTCGGCATATGTAATTATGTGTATATATTTGTTATTCAGGTTGTTTTTTTTTAAAACCTCTTGGTGATAAATTGGGTGAAATGGTCAGTGCCAAGAGCATGTCTTTAGAATATGGGCACAAATGCATTGAAATGTGTACTTCATTTTCTTTTCCAGATGTGTGTGTATGTGGGTTTTTTTTCTTTTTAGAGTCAGTGAGGTGTTATGTGTATTTGATATGGTTATAGCACTGATATGGCTCTCTGCAGTCTGCTGGTCTTTAAACATTAAAAATTATAATGACCGTCCCATATAATGCATATGTTAACTGATAGCAATATGAATACATAATTACCTGACTACATCACAGACATTTGTTGACCAAAATACTAATACATTACTGACTTTCTTCCTGACCTGACATGCTTACAGGACACCTGGCAATGGAGTGTTTTGTGGGCAAAGGAGGCAAGCAGTATGATCTTCTGCCTGAACTGGAGGACATGGTCCCTTCTGATTCTGACCCTGCTCCACCACCAGTCTCCACAGACACACACACAAAGAAGAAGAAAAAGAAAGTAAGAGTTGTGAGAAGAAGATGTTTCCTTTTGTCCTATTTTGTTTCTTAGCTGCTCTGTAAAGTGTAGCAAGCATGCTTTAACCCTATGACACCCACACTCTGTCCACCAGCATCCTGCATTGTCAACCATGCCAGCAAAGCGAAAACTTAACCCTTTGACTCCCTCGCCATTTCCACCAGCTTCCTGCAGGAAGCTGGTTGATAGGGTGAGGGAGCCAAAGAGTTAAGTTTTTGCAATTGGTGGATAGTGTGTGGGAGTCAAAGGGTTAACATGGACTTTTTGCACTGTGCAAATGAAGTATTATTTTTAGCGTCACATATATCACATCAGACCAAGTGCTACCCTAACCGAGTAGGCTGCTCTTATCTGGTCAGATTTCAGTCAGTAGACATCCCAGGGCTCATACTGTTTGTCAGCCAATCAGTGTCCTCTGAGCTCAGCTAGCTTGACTAGAGTACTTGTGTCCTATATTACATAATGTAAAATTAATGTTGCTCATAGATGTTGCCAGCAGGCACAGTGGTGAAGTGGGTAAGGTGTTAGGCATCCACTTGAAAAGTCTGGGTTTGATCTTACCTGGGTACCTTCGGCATGGTGCATAAAGGGTGGAGATTTTTCCAATTTCGAAGGTCAGCATGTGTGCAGACCTGTTGATGTGTAAACCTCCTTCATGTGTGTATGTGCACAGAACATCAAATACGCTTGTTAAAGACCCTGTAAACATGTCATTGTGTGTATGGATATGTGAGAACACCCATTATGCATGCCCACCAAAGACGGAGTCTGCAGACTGTGCAGCAGCATACCACCTGCACTTTGATATGAAAGGCCACAGAATTGAATTTTACAACCTCCTTTCCTTAAACCATTAGTTGTAGTCTGTTGTTTTCATTCAAATTTGGCATTCAGTTGAGCTTGCAGTGTTGTGAATGAAAAACCCCATGCGTGTGCGGTGTGTCCCATTGTCTGTGGAATTCAGTGTGCCATACATATGTGAGTGCATCGTTACAAAAAAGATAAATTGTTTGGTGGCTTTAAGAATCATTAACATATTTTGAGCATGTATATCCATTGAAGTCTGCAATGTGTGTAGCAATATAATGCCAGCTCATCATGAGCCAAACCATTCATATACACACACTTGAAAAATCAGAACACTTGAAAAAAGCAAATTTTTTTTTTTTTTGTAGATTATTGTGTAGAAAGTCTGAAGTTGCTGAAAAAGGGGTTATCAGTATGGTTTAATTATAGTAACAATTGATTAGTCTTGTATTGCGCTATTCTCCAAAGCTCATTCGGACTTTCTGTGCATTACACATTACACATTTACAAGACACATAACATAATATGCACAGATATATCAGTGTCAACCACTGTTTGAGTCATACTGCAGTGTGGGACGAAAAACCATTTAACAGATTAAAGATCTTTTTTTTTTTTTGGACAGAGTGCGAACAGGATAAAATTTGAATACTATACTGTCTGTAAGTTCACAACACAAGCTTGCCATTTCTCTATGAAAATGTGTTTTGATGCAGTTTTTTTTATTTCATATAGTGCTTTTTTTTTGTAGGCTGTAATACTTGGAAAGCAATGAAAAAATACAGGAATTATGGGTAAACTGTACATATTGGTATGTATCTCACACACACACGCACGCGCGCACACACGCACGCGCGCACGCACGCACGCACGCACACACGCACGCACGCACGCACACACAACACACACACACCCACACACACCACACACACACACACACACACACCACACACCACACACACAAACAACACACACACACACATGCGTAAATAATTTCACGGTGCCACATAATCAGTTGGAGGCTACCTGCGTGAATGGTTTATCAAAAAAGGTATCAAGAAGACGTATACACTCTTCTGATGGATTAACAGTTATGTAAGTTTCTCTGTTATATCAACAATTGGAAGGCCTGGGTGAACAGGTAAATTTTAACTATTACTTACACTGACTGGTTTGTATGTTTTATTTTGTTTTGTTTTGTATTTGCTTTGTTGTACTGTGTCATGTACATCTCTTGAGAGTAACTGGGTGTATGTCTGTTGCAGGAGAAGAAACAGAAGAAAGAGAAGAAGAGAAAGAGAAAGCATCATTCCAGTTCAGCTGACAGTAGTGACGAAGACAGCAGGCACGCAGCGAAGAAGAAGAAAAAGAGACACCATTCTGATTCATCAGACAGCAGCAGTCATGAAAGGCATAAGAAACATGTAAGACCTGTTTGTTTTTGTGATTGTCAGGGGGTTTTTTTTCCATTTGTGTGTGTGTTGTGTGTGTGTGTTTTCTGTGCCATTTTCTGTGTCATTCATGTGTCACAGTCCCTTTGCCACTCATTTTGGCTGTCCAACGCACTTTACAAACCACCAAAACTGAGATCACAAGAAATCATAGCATAAAGGGCCATAAAATCTGGGACAGCGTTTCATAGTGCTGTGATGATGAGAATGGGCATGGTGGTGGTGATGCTTTGAATTCCTATCAGCTTGAGACTGAGTAATAGGGCTGTACTCTGTGCTTATTTTCATAATTTATCCTGATATCAACCAGGACTGAGAGATAGAGACACCTGTAGTGTTGGTCGAGAAATCTGAGTGAAACCGTCAATAGCACAGATCTATGAAGTGAATGAGACTCAAATATATCGTCCCAATCTTCTCAGTGAGCATATTGCATGCCCAAGTCTGGTAGGAGGCAGTCATAGCATAAAAATCCCCCCCCCCCCCCCCCCCCCCCCTGGAAATTCTTGCTAGAAAATTCCTCTTTTCTCTCACTCCTTTGTTTCTGCCTTATTCCTTTGCTTTCTGTCATTTCTTCCTATCATTTTCTGCCTTGCTGGTCCATTCACCTGTTTGTGTTTGATATCTATGCATTTTCTTCTTAGGATTGATAATTGGGTACATGTGTCAAGTGCATTTTTGGTTGTAGGGAAATGAGATATGCAGAAGCAGTTTTAGGTAATTTAGACCTGTTTTTATATATGTTTTAGTGTCCTGATTTATGTTTGAATTGGTATTCAGATATGTTTTTTAAATCGTCTGTGTGATAAATTGGACAGAGTGGTCATCGCCAGGGGCATCTCCTTAGATTATGTGCGTGAATGCATTGATATGTGAACTTAATTTTCTTTTCCTTTTTTTTCTGTTGAAGTATTGTGTATATTTTGAAACAAGTAATAGCCCTGATGTGGCAGTACGCAGTCAGCTGGGCTATAAACAAAACTAACAGTACCAGTAACCATTTGGTTGTCACAACCATCTGACAGCTGTAAGAATAGAGGAGTAAACAGAGTGTCTGCCTCGTCATGTCTTTGATTCACTGTCTTCTTATCTTGCAGAAAAAATCAAGACACAAACACAGGAGTTGAAATCTACATTGATACAAACACAGCCAAATACCCTTTCACGGCAGGGTGACCTAAAGGCAGTAGATGCAAGGACTTTGTGTGTGTGTGTGTGTGTGTGTGTGTGTGTGTGTGTGTGGTGCGTGCGTGCGTGCGTGCGTGCGTGCGTGCGTGCGTGCGTGGTGCGTGCGTGCGCGCACGCGCATGCATGTGTGTGTGTGCGCGCACGTGTGTGTGCGTGCGCGCGCAGTGTGTGTGTGTGCATGCATATGCATGTGCATGCGTGTGTGTCTGTCTGTCTGTTTTGTGTGTGTTGTATTGTGTTTTGCTGTGTGTGTGTATAAGTGTGTGCACATGTGCATACGTGTCTGTGTGTGTTTCATGCTCTGTGTTTAGCTTAAATGTGTGTAACAACCGAATTGGAAGGCAGGCATTCTGTCTTTATTTCATCCAGCCTCTACTGTCTACATACATTGCAAATTTGAATATTTGCCATCACTTTAAAAATGTCTGGTACCTGTGTATGTGCGTTTGCATTCTTGCATATATACATGTTCAAGAAAATTCTGGAGTTAACCATGTTTTTGTGTGGTATCTAAATATGAATGTGCTGGATTAAATTGCTAATTATTATCTATTTTTATCATGTTTGTTATTTATTTGAGTATTGTCAGTTTTTCTTTTCTGATCCTTGGATCAAAAGGAAATAATCATACAATTTTATTAGAGGTCCATTTTACAGGTTCAGCAGAATGCTGATTCATGGGACAAGATTACATTACATGTTCTGACAGCAAATAAACTGTACAAGATTACATCATATCCATGGGATCAGTCTCGCATGCTTGTTCAGGAATATAATTTTTTACATAAAATTTTGAGGTCTGAAATTATAGAAGAAGTAAAGGAGACAATTGTTTAACCCTTTGGCTCCATCAGCCTATCCACCGGTTGCTTTCATGGCTGAAAAAGGTGGAGGCTGGTGGATAGAGTGTGGGAGTCAAATGATTGAGTAATTTTCTTTAATGATATGCAGAGGAAACTAGCAGAATCAGAGACCACTTTCCCACTTTCCACAGATTTTATTATCTCATCTGTTTAATCACTTAAAGGATGAACTTCAGAGTGTGTTAGTGGAGTAGAGTTTTATGGACTTGAATTTGTAAAAAGATATGTCTGCAGTAATTTTTACTTGTTTACATCCATCTTCTCCTTCTCCAATAAGAATTGAGAGATGTATGCTTGTATTTTTACCTGTTATGAAGTGACAGTTTTGTTTTGTTGTGTATGACAAATTGTTGTGTTTCCTATTGGAAACAATAAATGGCTTGAACTGAATTGAACGAAATGAACTGTCTTTTCTTTTTTTCATTCTGTGTGGGTGTAAGTGTCAAAAAATGATGGAAAAAGAAAAGAAAAGTAAAACAACAATGACAGTAGAATCTTCTGTCATGGCAAGGCACAGCGCGAGCCTGCCATATCTCCCATTTGTATGTGTGTTGCTTTTGATTCTTTGTCTTGTATTTTGTTGATTGTTTAATTACTCAGTCATTGCTTTTGTTCTTTGTTGTCCCACTTTCTGGGTCATACCATTACATTACCCTCAGACTGTTTCTTTAACCCTTTGACTCCCACATCCTATCCACCAACTGCAAAACCGTAATCCTTTGATTTCCTCACCCTGTCCACCAGCTTCCTGAACTTCTGAAAAGTCACTGCACTGAAGAACTGTACAACAGATTATTCCAGCTCTATGGGTTGTGTGGTAAATCCTGGATCTGGAAATGGCTTTGCTGTCCATTTCACAATGTTGTCAGTCCATTTTTTTCCACCTTCTCCCTTCTTTAACAATTTATCCCATGGAAGACTGATTTATCAAAACCATTGGATTTTGTTACATGGACTTACCAGCACAGTTTTCATTTCCTAATTAACCCTTTGACTCCTGCACCATCTCCACCAGCATCCTGCATTGTAAACCATGCTAGCAAAGCAAAAACTTAACTCTCAATTCCCTCACCCTATACACCAGCTTTCTGCAGGAAGCTGGTGGACTGGATGAAGAAGTCAAAGGGTTGAGGTTTTGCAGCTGGTGGATAAGGGAGTCAAAGGGTTAAAATCAAATCTTAATATAGTCCAATGCGCTATTTGATGGTCTGGCGCACTTGTTAACTAGTGAACTAGTGATATGATCAGTGCATCTGCTGTTTAGTACTTTTTAATAACACCTTATTTCCATGGCTAAAATTCGTTTCCAAATCCAATGTGAGGGTCTGTGTTTTGTATGCATGCAGGAAGATCGAATGAACCAAAGCATGCAAGAGCCTGTTCTCATGTTTCATGGAGATGTTCTTGTCCTTTCATACAAGTTTCAGCCTGGACAGCGCTGTTGTCTTTGCTGCCCTCAAGATGATTTCTGGTTTGGATCCCTCATTGCTAAGATAGATCCCAGATCACTTTATTTCATTTTTTTTGGCGATTACTGCTGTGACTGTTGGAAGATGGGTGTACATAAACAATCATGAAAAAACCTTGTGAATATACTAGAAATAGAAAGCAAAGGTAAGGGTTGGAACTAAACTAAACAGCAGGAAGACTGAAGTCATGGTGATCAGTAAAAAACATGAAATCCCTCATGCAAAATAACAGCAAATGGCACAACCTTGACACAGGTTAATAAGTTCAAATACCTGGGAACAGTCATTTCATCAGACGGCAGATGCACATCGGAAATAGCCGGCAGAATCGGCCAAGCCAAAACAGCATTCAAGAAGATGACAAGCATTCTTACCAACAAATGCCTATCAATTAACATAGGAAGAGAATTCTTGAATGTTATATAGAACCAATACTGTTGTACGGATGTGAGGCGTGGACAGTCGACAAACAAAGCCAGAACAAGATTGAGGCAGCTGAGATGTGGTTTCTAAGAAGAATGTTGAGAGTTCCATGGACAGCAAAGAAAACAAACGAGACAGTCTTGATGGAGGCAGACACAAGTAGATCACTCATAAGGAAGATTAGGAAAAGACAGGCAACATTTATAGGCCATTTTATGAGGAAGGGGGATTTGGAGCACCTGGTCACAACGGGAAAGCTGGAGGGAAAGAGCACCAGGTAGACCAGGGAGAAAATGCTAGATGGACTTACGGAGTGGCTGAAGACGAGGAGGGTGGAGGAGATGCTTGGGGCAACAAGAGATAGAGACAGATGGAAGTCCATGATTGCCAACGCCATGTGGCAGGGCACCTGATGATGATGAAAACAATCCATGAAAAGCACGCAAACAACAAAACAAAAGACTCCAGCTATTGCCATTCTCAAAGTTCCCAGCCTGAGGCACTTAAGTTGGTTGGGATTTAAGAGACATTCATCACATTCGGACAATTCCATATGTGCTCCACCCATATCTGCCAGCTATTAAGTCACAGGTTCCTTCAGCCTGTGCAAAACTGAATTCATTGACGAGTTCTTGAAAGGGGAAGGGAAAGAAGGTACTTGTGAAACACTTAAGCTGACACAACCAAAATGATGGAAACATTAAGATGGGGCAGCAAACAGGCCAATTCTTAGTGTCACAGGCTGGAATTGAACTTGGCATATCCGATCTTGAGTCCACAGTTCTGTCAATAGAACCAGCCAGCCTGTGTTAGGCATTAAAAAATACAGAGAAATTGGGACTCCAGATAAACTGACCTACCAATTCATATGTCCTTTCAGCAATCTAGATAAACTCTGACTTGCCAGTTCACCTGTCCCTATTAGGCTTAATGACTGGCACCACTGTCAGATGGTTGGGGACACTGATCTTCCAGCTGGCAGGTCTGGGTTTATGTCTGATTGGGTACCATCTGGTGGGTATAGAGTGGAGAGTTTTCCCATCTCCCAGGTCAACATAGTGCAGACCTGCTACTGCATGAACCATCTTCCTATGTACACCCGTTACTGCACACAGAACATCAAATATGTATGTTTAAGATCCCGCAAGACATGTTGAGGTTTACTAGCTTATTGAAACATGAAAATAACCAGGATAAAAATGGAGTATAACTGTCTTAATGACAGGGTAAAAGATGATCATGCATGTAAAATTCCATTCTTATAACCAACTGCACATGGTAATTGCAGCCTATTAAAAAATCCAGGTTTATAAATTTACCAACATTTGATTAAAATTGTCCATTCGATTAAAATCTGTCTGATGATAGCATTGTCTGTTTCTGACATATTTACCCTATTTTCAGATAAAGAATGAGCCAGTGAATAGCTATGTCTAATCATGCCAGTGAATTTAGGACTTGTAACGGAGCCCAATAAAGTGTTTTCAGATAAAGAATGAGCCAGTGAATAGCTGTGTCTAATCATGCCAGTGAATTTAGGACTTGTGACAGAGCCCAATAAAGTGTCCAAATTTGTGACGATTCAGTCAGTGTGGCGAAGATGTCAGCTGAGAGTTTGAGAATTTATTCAAGAAAGATTCATGGCACCAGGACAATCTCAGTGTGCTCTACTCAATTTGCCATACAGAAGATGCTGCAAATCGTGCAAAACCTTATGTGCTAGCAAGGTCTTGAGAATGAAGAGGGGGGGGGGGGGGAGACAGAGGCATACCAAATGGCCTGAAAGTTAGACTTTTAAAATGTTTGATCTGGCCAGTCATGATTTATGGCTGTGAAGCCTGGACTCTGAGAAAAAACTGATTGCAGAAGAATTGAGGCAGCAAAGATGTGGTTTTATCGGAGACTACTATGTGTCAAATGGACAGACAGAAAAACTAATGAAAGTGCCCTGGAAGAACTTGATACCACCAGAAAACTACTAGCAGACATCAACAAGAGAAGACTAAAATACATTGGTGATGAGTTGTGTCACGCAGCAAGAACATGGACCTCATGACAACCATCTTTCAAGGAAAAACGGTGGCAAAGGCAGACCTCCAATCACATACATTGAGAACATAACCAACATCAGTGGCCTAAGTATTCAAGAAAGCAGACCTCCAATCTCATACATCGAGAACATAAATAACCAATGTCGGTGACCTAAATATTCAAGAAATTGTCCACAAAAGTCAAGACAGAGCGGCCTGGAGGGAGATGATGGTGACAAAGTGTGCAGCGACTAACATCAAACCCAGTCAAACCCAGTGATACCGACAGGTGAGAAAGAGGGAGGGGTGGTGGTGGTAGAGGAGGCTGAAGAGGACATGTGAAAAGCTAAGCTAACACCACCAGAATGACTGGAGCAGTAAGGTGGCCAGTTTTACATGTTCAGGGCTGGGATTGAGATTGAACTCGAGACAACAGAATCTGATCTGTGGCTCTATTACTCAGAGGCAGCCAGTCCGCCATAAAAAGAAAGCTGACCTGCTGGAGGGTCCACCCCATGACCCATTGGCCAGCAACATGGCACTTGAACCAACTGGGGTAACGGGGCAGTAAGTGGTTAGCACAACAGGCTACTGACCAGGAGGTCGTGGGTTCAAACCGCCATCAGTTAAAAAAATATGTTTAGGCCCAGCTGGCTTGTATGGTAGGTGGAGCATACTATGGGTTCACAAGGAAGGCTGGGACTGCATGGTCGATCTGAATCCAATTTATGGATACTTCATTAATCCTTTGACTCCTGCACCCTATCCACCAACTGCAAAAACTTGAGCCTTTGATTCCCTCACCCTATCCACCAGCTCCCTGCAGGAAGTTGGTGGATATAGTGGGGGAATCAAAGGATCAATTTTGCTTTGCTAGCATGGTTGGTAATGCAGAATGCTGGTGGACAGGGTGCGGAGTCAAAGGGTTAAGGAGGTTGCTCAAATTTCCTGACCAACACTGCAGGTGTATATCTCGGGCCTGGTTCACACCAAGATATATATATATATTTAACATTCAGCAAATTAAAACGAAACAATCAGCTGTGAAAATTGGATGATGTTCTTGTTCATGACAATTGCAGGGAAACGTTGAGGTGGTCAAGATCATTCGTAACATCAGCTTTCAGAGTCAGGGTTCTGCCTTGTCCACGTCGAAGGTTGACACGGTCGCTGAGGTTGGCAGACAATATGTAACCCAAGGAGTGGGACACCTTGTCTGCATTCGAAGGCTGTGCCTGATCAGTCTCAGTCGGCGTTTTTGAAGCGTCTTGCTCAAGGGTAGTTTGTGAAAAGAAGCATGGAGGGCAGCCCCAGTGTGTTGTTTCAACCTGAAAGGGAACTCAGTAAAATCATTCTCGTGTGATGTCATAACATACTGAAAAGGTTGTCCCAAAATTCAGTAGCTTTCTCATGCTCTCATCTCAGGAAGATCTCATTTTCTGTTTTCTCTGCTGTTGTTTCCTCTCCTGAGGCAGGTTTTGGTTCTGTAAGGGTATTTGGTGTTGGTAGTGTATAGTGGCTGTCTTTGGAGGGATGAGGTGATAATGTACTTACCTGGAGGCTCTGTCACAAGTCTGGCTCTCCAACCAAAGGGCTTATTAGGCACTATCCTCAGTAAGCTAAATCAGAACCGATCAGATCCAAAGTGACCCAGAGCCTCCTTTGGTGAGTGGCCATACGACATTTTGGCATCATTGGCTGTTGTGGACTTCCTGGCACTGAACTTTTGGCAGAACAATCTTGGGTTTGACAGATTGTGGAGGAGCCGAGTGAACTGCATGGGAACAGTACACAATCTACAAAGTGACATGAAGATGTGGCAATAAAGACGGTAAAATAAACAACATTCATATAGGTGAAAACAAAGTGACGTGGAAGTGGTAGCAGAAAAACAAAAGAGAGAAAAAGAATGAGAGAGAGAGAGGAGAGAGAGAGGGGGGGGGGGGGGCAGAGAAAAAAAATGAATGAAGATAAAACTAAACACCAACAACAGTAAAAGAGAAAATACACCAGAAAAAAATTCACCAGAAAATGAAACAAGCAACAACATTAACGATAAAGATTGTGGATCTAGTCATGGAAATAAAACAGGAGTGTCTTTAAGGTGAGGGAGAATACAGAATCTCTCTCTCTCTTCTCTCTCTCTCTCCTCTCTCTCTCTCTCTCTCTCTCTCTCTCTCTCTCTCTCTCTCTCTCTCTCTCTCTCTCTCTCTTCTCCCTCCATATTTTGAGTCTCTGTAGCATACATAACTTCACTGCCATGGAGTTGATTACTATCAGTCCATAGTATTTATTTACATACCTAACCTTTTGTCTCCCGCATTCTATTCCACCAACTGCAAAAACTTAACCCTTTGATTCCGCACCCTACCAGCTTAAGCTTTTGCTTTGCTTGCATTATTGACATTGCAGCATGCTGGTGGACAGGGTGTGAGAATCAAAGGGTTAATCATTTCCATTTGTTTATTTTTTTGTTTGTTTTTTCTTTGCTTTTTATCTATTTATTTATATGTTTTGAAAAATGAAAACCCTACCCATTCTATAGCCAATTTACACTGTTTTTTGTTTGTTTATTGTTCTTCCCTTCATTTTTGTCGTATGACAACATGTTTTAACATTGACTTCTCTGGTTTATTTGTTTATTCATTTATTTCATTTTGTTTCACTTTTTTTTAACTGATCAGGATCAGAGTGGTCTTTTGAAAAGTAGTTTGTTGAAAACAATCTCAGTATGTTCAATTTATCTTTTATTTCATTTTAATAATAACAATGCCAATAATCATGATGATGATAGTAATATTCATCAAGTGCTAAATCTTGATGTATTACGAAATCAAAGCGCATACCCTCATTGTTCATTTACACCCTAACATTCATTCTTAGCACTTGGAAAAAAAGAAAAAGAAAAAAAAGTGATAACACCTTTTGTGAAGGTGGTGGTATCATTATTCTCTTTCTTTATAATCAAAGGACACAACTCTTGAGAATTATCTCCCATGTTGTTATAGAATTCTCAAATCTAACACAGCTTACGCACCCATTCAGCTAGCACAGAAGCAGATACAAAGTACAAAAACAGCAAGCTCAGAACACTCTCAAAAAAAGGAGCGCCCAAGCCTACCTTTTACTGTGAACTACCCTACCACAACTATGAGAGAGGAGAGAAATTACATACAATATATTGGTCTTATGTTCAAGATTGACGTCTTTTTTTTTTTTTTTTGAACTGACCAAAACACACACATGGACAAGACAGAACATATTCATGGTTGTTCCAAGGCATATAGGTAATACCAAGAAATTAGAGGGATAGCGGAGAATTTTTATAATATAATCAAAGGACACAACTCTTGAGAATTATATCCATGTTGTATAGAACTTCTCAAATCTAACACAGCTTACGCTACCCATTCAGCTAGCATTAGAAGCATTTCAGTGAGCATGTGGGGGTTTGTTTTGTTGTTGTTGTCATTGCCGTTGTTGTTGTTATTGTTGTTGATGTGTGTGTGTGTGTGTGTGTGTGTGTGTGTGTGTGTGTGTTGTGAGTGTGTGTGTGTGTGTGTGTGTCTGTGTACAGGAGCTATCGGGGCTGCAAGTCGTTATGGTCGAGTGATTTCCCTTGCGTGAATCTGTTGCTACGTCTTGTTTACAAATGGCGGCATACCGATAAATGGTCTCCGCCTCCCGTGAACTGTAGTGCGTATGTTGGCATCTCTGACGTTTCTGCTGAGGTAACAGAGAAAGAAATGGCTTTCCAGCACAAATTTACGTCTTGGTCTGTCTCCTGAATTGTCTCTCTTTTTTCTTTCTTAGTAATGGTAATGTACCAGCAATAAGTCAACAAACGTTTTGACGTTTGTATCTGCCAGTAAGCCATTTGACCCATCTATATGTCCCATGGAACACTTGTTGCGATGTCAATCATTTTCCGATTAAATAACTTAGGAGGTCGACTTTTACAAGTATCGTGGACAGATTTGTAATGGATGTAGGAGAACTGTAAGAGTAGGCCTACTGCATTTTGAACAGCACAATTTTTTCCACTGAGTAGCTGTCGAAGCAATTTTATCTACCTGAAACCGATATAACCCACGTTAACGTTTAATTTCATTTAAAAATTTTGGCACCTGTCCATCATTGTTCATTTCAGATATTAAGAACGATTGTCTGGGGCAGAGGTGTATAGAATTAGCCTTCAAATTCAGTACTCATTTTCAAGATATTTTCTAAAGCGTTTTGACTGTGTTGAATTTAATAGGCCTACATTACATTTAATATTAAAATTAATTGGAGTGAATTAAGTAATAACTCAGAAGTTGGATAAGTATGGCATCACTTTCATCAATGACATCAGTAGAAAGTGGGCTATCAGCAATACCACAACAAAGCCAACAAGACAATGTATAATATAATAAGTAAGAAAATAGACAGTAGATTTTCAGCCGTCTGTCTGTCATCCAAAAATATGAGCCAGGTTTGGTGACCTTACTATCAAAAATACGTATTGTCTGGGTAAGACCTGATAAAGAGCAATGCTGCAGCAAATTTTCTTTTCCATCTGAATGAATGGCGGGTCTTGGTATGATGGAAAAAAAAAAATCACTGAGCGGAGTCTGATAAGTCATTCATGACAGTTTAAATGAATCTGATTCAATTGGTTTTGTGCAGGTGTGTGTGTGTATTGTATGTGTGTGTGAGTTTGTTGTGTGTGTTGTGTATGTGTGTGTGTGTGTGTGTTGTGTGTGTGTTATGTGTGTGTTGTGTGTGTGTGTGTGTGTGTGTGTGTGTGTGTGTGTGTGTGTGTGTGTGTGATATTGTAAAGCACATACCTTCTAAAATCTGGTTTCTTTCTGCTGGGTTAGTACTTGTTACAAATTGATTCATTAAAGTAAATGTCCTTCAGTCCTAGATATGTTTATACTGTTGATTGTCCTGTTGTCAGAGGCCACGATTTAGGTTAATGTCTGCACAGTTCACCAGTAACATGAAAGACAATCAGTAGTACAAGCATATTGCCAGCCTTCATGAAAATGCACACCTGACAATGAGGCCAAATAAATAGCAACATACATTTCCATATGCCTGTCATCCAGAGGGTTAAATTTGAATCCTTTAAATTCAGGATGGGAGCAGGATAAAATCTTTTTTACATTGTGACATACATACAGTATAATGAAATTTAAGTACACAATTGTACAATTTTCAGTTCATTGTAATACTCATAGAATGGAATAAGATACACTGTTTACTTAAGTATAGTGTTGTGTGATTTTTTTGTAACTGGTATTACTATATTTTGGAAGGGGTGTTTGACTTGTATTTTGATACATCATTTTGTATGCAGTGCAAATTAAAATGCCTATGGCTCATACTGGCACAATTCTCATGTGAGAAAATGATAATGGGATTATATATGGATTTGATGTATCAGAAAAAAGCTAACAAGCCCAAAGTGTGCTGTCTCTGAGACGTGTTTATTTATGCTCAAGCATATTTACTTTGCAGATCAGCTTATTCCATGTAATTGTGTACCCAGATTTTTATTTTTTGTTTGTTTATTTATTTGTTTATTTTATTTATTTTTTTTATTTCAGCATGCCATCTTAAACAGTGTGAAAGAGAGACAGTAAAAAAAAGATTCATCATGTCGATGCGGACGCGCATCCGTGGCCTGACGGCCTGGGTGAATCTGCGACTGATGCCATACAACCAGCTGATGAACAATGTGCTGATGGATCTGCTGAGTGGAACCAGCATGAAGTACCTAGTGGAGAGCATCACTGGTAGAGACCTCAGGAGACTTGAGAGTATGGATGGGTAAGTTGTTTTTTTCCCCCTGTTTCTTGAGATATCATTACTGATCCTTGAACATTGCTTTTCATTTGTACATTATGATGTGTTATTATATTTTAATGGAAATTTATGAAATAAGGGGAGCAAGCTCCATCTGTAATCATTTAATAAGAAATAGATAAATTATTACTCTCTCTCTCTCTCTGTCAAAATATACTTAAACTGCAAATTTATGTATCATAAAGAAAGCATTCGCAGAGGTTTGTGTATAAGAATTCTTTTATTTTGAATTGTTATTTTTCATTATTACTGATCCATTTATTTACCAAAAAATAAACAAATGAAAAATCTCACCATGTACTATAGCTGACACAAATATATGGATGTTTAAGGAAAATATATACATTCATTTTGATATGATTTTGTTATAAATTAAATACCATGATAATGATCATGAGAGATTCATTGGACTAAGACCATTTCCCATGCTGTATGCATTCCATCCACATTTGCTGACAATGATCTGATGATTCTTTGGTTTTATACAGATCCTGGTGTGTAGATATGTCTTGAAATGTTTTTGTTTAGAAATGTATACTTAATATTTTCTAACTAGTTATAATCTAAGCACCATTAAAAGTAAAGGAATTTCTTCTGTGCAATATGTTCCTTTGCATCATGAAAAGAAAAGGATAATGATAATGTATTTCAGACTGTGAAATCTTCTGGAGTGTAGGAAAAGCATCAGTTGACTGTTTTCTGTACTGTTTTATTAAAACACTCTGGTTGACATCAGGATATGATATGAAAAAAAAGTGTGGAGTACAACCAAGTCACCCACTCCGAATCAAGAATGGGCTGTACAGCATCATGATGATCATCCCCATCATCTTGTATCATCATGGCATTGTGGAACATTGTCCCTGACTCACTGGCCACTGATATGATGTCAAAAACAAAAAAAAAGGGGGGGGGGGGGGGACGGCAAGAAAAAACAACAACAAAAAACCAAAACCAAAAGCCAAAACAAAAACAAATGTTAGTCCTTTTAAGTCCTTATGACAAGATTCCAAACATCATGAAAGAGAAAAGAATGGAATGGTGTTTCAGACTGTCCCAGCAGCAGTGCCAAACACGTGTTGACTGGGTGTTGGAGGAGCTGAAGAAATGCGGAGTGCTACCATCAGACACACATGTTGATGCAAGGATGTTTGCCATGCGTAGTGCTGATCATGTAAGAGTGAGAGAAAGAGAGAGAGAGAGTGTTGTGTGTGTGTGTGTGTGTGTGTGTGTGTGTGTACACTCACTTGCGTGCATGTGTGTGCGCAAGTGTGTATGTGTGAGAGAGAGAGAGAGGAAAAACAAATTTTGTTTTTAATCCATGTGCAGTATGTATCCATGATGTGATATCACACAGACTACTTGGAGTAAGAAAGTAAGAGTTTAAGATTTGCAAATAATCTTCTTTAAAATTAAGGTGTTTGAATAGGATTTAAAGTTGTCATGAATGTTACCCATTTTCTGAAAATGAAAATAGTTCTTTAAGCATAAGAGTAAATGTACTCTATGGTGCAGATTTATCATTGATACTGTATGTTAAAAAGATAGGCTAAATTTGATCTTCTGATATCAAGGGGAACTGTAATACCTATGGTCCACGAGCCTTCTCTGTTTCTGGTCCACTCTCCTGGAACAAACTTCCTCTCTCAGTCCGTCAGCAACCTACTTTTGTCTCCTTCAAGTCCGCTCTCAAAACTCACCTTTTCTCCTCTGCATAAAATCCTAACCTCACTCAACCCCCTCCCCTCTGCAGCCTGTCTCTGCTCGGAGGGGAATCACATTGTTATAATATATAATTGTATATGATATGCTCTCTATAATTTTCCATTGCTTTTATTCTTGCTTTTATTGCTTTTATTCTTTCTCCCCATTTATAGCCATGTGTGTGTGTGTGTGTGTGTGTGTGTGTGTGTGTGTGTGTGTGTGTGTGTGTGTGTGTGTGTGTGTGTGTGTGTGTGTGTGTGTGTGTGTGTGTGTGTGTGTGTGTGTGCGTGCGTGTGCGTGCGTGCGTGCGTGCGTCTGTGTCTATTTCAGCGCTTAGATTTGATTTTATCAAGATTTTGCACTATATAAATATTGTAATTATTATTATTAATTATTATTAAACTTTGCAGGTTTGTTGACAGGTACATTACAGTGTGTGTGTATGTTGTGTTAATTTCAAGTATAGTTCTGTTCACAGTACATGTTTTAGGCCACGTGTGTGTGTGTGTGTGTGCGTGTGTGTGTGTGTGTGTGTGTGTGTGTGTGTGTGTGTGTGTGTGTGTATGTGTGTGTGTCTGTGTGCATGCATGTATGTGTGCGTGTGCATGCATGTGTCTGTGTGCATGCATGCATATTTGTGTGTGTGTGTGTGTGTGTGTGTGTGTTTTCATACCAAGAGAGAAACATGAACCCATGCAGCAAAGAGAGAGGAGTAAGATAAGAAAAAGAAAAATGAATAAATAATAAATCATATTACGTACTGATGTGTGTCAGGTGTTTGACCTGCTGTGGAGACTGATCAGTCATGACATCTGGTTTGTGTGGGAGCGACTGGAATACCTGCAGCATGAAGACATGGACGTCATTAGTCAGGTCATGTTTAAGGTCAGTACACACGGAAAGGTTTTGTCATGGAGTGAGCAGCTGGTGGTGAATTTTGTCATCACATATCGTGTCAGTGTGCTGAGATAATTGTGTGTGTACATGTGTGTGTGTGTATGTGGTGTGTGTGTGCATGTGTGTGTGTGTGTGTGTGTGTTTGTGCATGTGTGTGTGTTGTGTGTGTATGTGTGTGTGCGTGTGTGTATGTGTGTGTGTGTGTGTATATACGTGTGTGTGGTGTGTGTGTGTGTGTGTGCGTGTGTGTGTGTGCGCATGTGCGTGTGTCTGTCTGTAAGAAACGGTGAGAGGATGACAAGTCATTATGGACCTCAGCTTTTCTCTTCATGGCCAGTGTTGTAATGGCAGTTCCCATCACTTTGCCTAGCTGCTTGATTTTCCATTTTTCCTGAAAAGGGACTAACACCCATTTACACCTGGGTGGATGTGTGTGTACTTGTGTGTGTGTGTGTGTGTGTGTGTGTGTGTGTGTGTGTGTGTGTGTGTGTGTGTGTGTGTTTATGTGTGTGTGTGTGTGTTGTGTGTTTGTGTGTGTGTGTGTGTGTGTGTGTGTGTGTGTGTGTGTGTGTGTTGTGTGTGTGTGTGTGTGTGTGTGTGTGTGCGTGTTTGTGTATGTTTGTTTTTGTAAGTGAAACGGTAAAAGGATGAGAAATTGGGTCAACAGTCACACAACTTACAGGCTGTGCATTACTAGTTGTTCCAAATACTCACTTTTATTTTGTGTTCTGTTAGTGACTGTTGTCACTTGAGAATGAACTGTACTAAAATGTAACAAGCATGCATTTGACATGGAGTTTCTGTGATATGTAAATCAAATTACTGTTACCATTATTATTCCTTGCACATTACTTTTGATGTTATAATGAAGCCAGCTAAGCTGACGCTTGGCAGCATGAATTTGTACACTATCACAGTGCTCTCATGTTCTTTTAAACATTGTTCCTTGCTTTATTATCCTGTGTCTTTTCCCAGTGTTTCAAGCCATTGTTGCCAAGAGAGTTGTTTCATTATCATTTTTCTTTTATTTAAAGTATTTTCGAGTTTTCGTTTCATTGAACAGTGGAAGAAAGGTGTATGGATGGGACACGCTTTACGGTTGTAAAATGGATTTTCTTTTACCACAGTGGACGCCAGACCCTCCCCCAAAGAAGAAAAAGAAATCGAAGGCAAAGAAATCACTGCTGTCTGGATTTGGGGCATCTTCGTGATAGAAGAAAACATTGATAGTGGTGTGAGTAAAAAATAATGTTTGGTTTGTCTGTTTTGTATGTCTGTTCTCCCTCTTCCCCATTGCCCCCATTGCCCCCCTCACTTCTCTGTTTCTCTGTCTTTGTCATTTTCTGTCTTTTTTCCCCCCATTTATCCTCTCTCCCTTTTGATTTTTGCTTGTCATTTTTTTTCTTTCTCTTGCCCGTTTCATCCTTTGTCCCTTCTAATGTTTATTCTTTGTCATATCGTTCTTTCTCTTACCCTTTTCTTGCCCTCTACCTTCAGTTTTTATCTTTGATATAATGGTATTTGCGATGTGTCTTTACATGCAAAGGGAAGCAACTAACATGTAGTTGAAGCCTTGTGAATGAAAGCCGTGCCATTATATCATCATTGTTAACAGCACACAGAGCATGATATCCTGAGAAAGCAGAATATTATTGCATCCAGGACTTGATTGCCTGGTGTTTTTCTTTTCTTTATTTCTTTTAATTCTTGTTAGAGGGAAGATAAAAGATGGTTAGAAGACATTTAAAAATGCAAGGTTTGATGTTGTTCTCTGGCCATTTGAATTACAGTTGTTGCTGGGACTTCTGACTTTTGCAGTTTCTCATTTGATCATTGCATTTTAGTAAGTTTAAACATGTTTGTTGAGTTTCATTCATGATGTGTTTGTTTTAATTATTTCCATGTTATACACAATTTTGGTATGTCAGTACAAGTTTAATGTTAACCAGACAATAAGTGGTTTATGATAGCATGATGATGATGTTTAGTCTTTTGAAAATTACAAACTTGTTCACATTGGCATGTGACAAAGGGGTGCTTGCGTGTGTGTGCGTGCGTGTGTGCGTGCATATGTGTGTGTGTGTGTGTGTGTGAGTGTGAGTGCGTGTGTGTGTGTGTGTGTGTGTGTGTGTGTGTGTGGTGTGTGTGTGGGTGGGTGGGTGAGTGTGAGTGTGTGTGTGAAAACAATCTGTCCATGAAGATTTTTTTCCAGTGTATCCGTCCACAGAGATACTTTTCAGTGCTTACAGATATATCTTGAGGTGACATTATTGATCATTATGATGATTTGAAAAAAATGCAGCTGTATGTTTATGATGTGTTTTTAGGAACCTGATGAAGAATGGGTGAAATTCCCCAGAGCAGATTTCATGAAGAATTTCAAGAAGAAAAAGGTGGACCCTGGAAAATATCCTCCCCCTGACCAGTGTATTCTGGAGATGGTCAACACACAGCTGAAGGTAACCACAGTAATTGTAAGAAGATAATGATAATATATCATACATCAGTCCTTACTCTCTTCTTACTCATCTAATCCCATAACTGTAGAAGTCATTACTATTATCATTGTAATTGTTGTTGTTGTTATTACTGGTAGTAGTAGTGGTAGTAGTAGTAGTAGTGAGTAGTAAGTAGTAGTCTTTGTTATTGTTGCAGTTGAAGAAGTAGTAGAAGTGGTGGTGGTGGTGGTGGTGGTGGTAGTGGTAGTAGTAGTAGTAGCAGCAGCAGCAGTTCTTATTGTTGTAGCTGAAGAAGTAGAATTAGTAATAGTAGTAGTAGTAGAAGTAATTATAGTAGTAGTAGTAATAGAAGCAGTAGCAGCAGTAGTAGTACTAATAGTAGTAGTAGTAATAGTAACAATAGAAGTAGTAGTAGTAGCAGTACTATAGAACATGTGTGTAGCTTTATTCTCCAAGCTCCATTGGACTCACCACATAGTATGCATGACCATCTTTTAGTGGAGCAGAAAGAACTCGAGCCATGACATAAGCTGACCACGCTTCACTATGATTGTCACACAGTTTCCATCTTTAGTGAGCGTGTATGCTGGGTATTTTCATGTTTCCATTAGCCATCGGACACTGACATGACTTAGGGGATCTTTAACGTGTGTATTTGATAGTCTGTGTGTGTATAAGACGAAGGAGGTTCAGGCACTGGCAGGTCTGTACACATGTTGACCTGGGAAGGAGGAAAAATTTCCATCCTTTGCCAATCAGATGGAGGTATTGAGGCAGGATTGAATCCAGAACCCTCCAATTTGAAGTCTAACATGAACCTACATGACTGGCTGTGCATGGTAATGGGCTGGGTTGGGAGACTCAAGGGATACAGTCACAGACAGGTTTCTCCATTTTTGTTTCTGAGGTGTGGCAACAAGTTCAGACATATTGTGACAGCAATAGAAGCATGAGTCAGGATCAGTAGGTTTATCTAAGAGATAAATGTATAATATATCACTCTGTGCACTTACATATTCAGAATTATCGTATTTTGCAGAAGCGTACTTAAAATAAAGGCCAGTTTTGTCTTTTATTGTCATTCTTTGTATCCTGAATTTTACAGTCATGTTTATTCCTTGAACTTTTCTTTTATACTTAATAAATGCCTCTGCACTGAAAATTTTTTAGTGAACTAAGCATTTTCATTCACATTTGTTGTGTTCTGTGTATTGAATTAAAAGTCAGTGGTGGAGACAAATACGGATATTGATGATGTGAAGGTGTACATTTTAAATGAGTCTTAAAAAATCCAAAACAAGTGTGACTGCCCGCGTTCAAGCAAACAGGAACCAGAAAAACATGAAAATAGAATCAGAACGCATATTTAATACAACCAGACAAGACAGGTGCAAATTTGGCCTTTGTCAAGCATGAATGTAAGATAAATAATAATAATATATTTTATTTATATAGCGCAAAATCTTGACAAAATCAAATCTAAGCGCTGAGCGTATACATGCATACATACCTACATACATATGAGCGTATACATGCATACATACATGCTTACATACTTACATACATAAATCTAAGCTGAGCGTATACATGCATACATACATACATAAATCTAAGCGTATACATACATACATACATACATACATACGTACGCACATGCATACATAATAATTACAATATTTATATAGCGCAAATCTCGACAAAATCAAATCCAAGCGCCGAAAAGACACACACGCACACACGCACGCACGCACGCACGCACGCACGCACACACACACACACACACACACACACACACACACAACACACACACACACACACACACACACACACACACACACACACACACACACCACACACACACACACACACACACACACACACACCACACACACAACATGCATGGCCACAAATGGGGAGAAAAGAATAAAAGCAATAAAAGCAAGAATAAAACCAATGGAAAACCACAGAGAGCACATCATATACAATTATATATTAAAACAAAGTGATTCCCCTCCGAGCGGAGACAGGCTGCAGAGGGGGGTTGAGTGAGGTTAGGATTTTATGCAGAGGAGAAAAGGTGAGTTTTGAGAGCGGACTTGAAGGAGGCAAAAGTAGGTTGCTGACGGACTGAGAGAGGAAGTTTGTTCCAGGAGAGTGGACCAGAAACAGAGAAGGCTCGTGGACCATAGGTATTGAGCTTAGTGCGTGGAAAGCGAAAAGTCAGAGGATCGGAGGCAGAGCGGAGGGTACGTGAGGGAAGATAGATCTCAAGTAGGCTTGACAGGTAATCGGGGGCTGCGTTATTGAGGCTTTTGTAGCACATGGTGTCTAGTTTGTACTGTATGCGCTTTGATACAGGGAGCCAGTGAAGTTGTGCCAGGAGAGGAGATATGTGGTCAGCTTTTTTCTTTTTGAGTACAAGGCGTACAGCATTGTTTTGAATGCGCTGTAGGATGTGAATGGTGGAGGCAGGAAGACCAGACAGGAGTGAATTGCAATAGTCAATGCGAGACATTATGAAGGAGAGAACGAGTTTTGCAGTTGTTTCGACAGAGAGATACTTCCTGATCAGGCTTATACGATGGAGATGATAGTAGCAAGATCTGGCAGTTTGAGAAACAAAGTTGTTCATGGACAGGGTAGAGTCAATGCAGACACCAAGGTTTTTAGCTGAATCAGAAATTGGGACTGATGTGTTACATAATGGGAGAGAAAGAGGAGGCAGCTGGGAAAGTTTCTGACGGGTGCCAATGAGGATAGCTTCTGTCTTGTCGTCATTAAGCTGAAGTCTATTGTGTGTCATCCAGTTCTTAATGTCCGAGTAACACTCAGTGGTGCGAGTCAACAGGCGCTGTATATTATCAGGTGAGTCACTATCTTGAAGTTGGGTGTCATCAGCATAGAAGTGGTGTTTTATAGAGTGGGAGTTGATGATGGTGGACAGGGGGGAGGTATAAAGAGTGAAAAGAACAGGGCCAAGGACAGATCCTTGTGGAACACCACAGGTCAGGTATGCAGGTTGAGAGTAAGTGCCATTGATGAGAACAGTTTGTTTTCTGTTTGATAAATACGAAGTGAAAAAGGAGAGAGCAATGTCAGAGATGCCAAAAGTATGATGAAGTCTAGAAAGGAGAATACCATGGTCAATGGTATCGAAAGCTGCAGACAGATCAAGGAGTGTGAGGAGAGAGACTTTGCCAGTATCAGTTGCAAGGAGGAGATTGTTGAGAATGTGTAGTAGGGCAGTTTCAGTGCTATGGCACTGGCGGTAGGCTGACTGGAAAGGATTGAGGAGATTGTTGGCAGACAGGTGAGAGTTCAGCTGGTTGAGGACGACTTTTTCAAGGAGTTTTGACAAGAAAGAGAGATTAGAGATAGGCCTGTAATTTTTCAGTTCATTTGGGTCTAAATTGTGTTTCTTGAGGAGAGGGTGAACAATAGCAGACTTGAAAGAATCTGGGACAGTTCCAGTTTGAAAAGAAGTGTTGATGATGTCAGTGATGAATGGGAGGAGAGTAGGGAGACAATCGGAGTAGAGAGAACCTGGAAGAGGATCCAGTTCGCAGGTTTTGAACGACATGGATCTGATTGTGTTGAAAATTTCTTCTTGTGAGACTGGGGTAAAAGTAGTGAGAGGTGTGCCAGAGAAGGAAGGGTCAGGTGGGCATGGTTGACAGGGTGTCCTGTCAAGCCTGTCACGAAGAGTTTGTATTTTGGTGGTGAAATACTTAGAGAATACAGATGGGAGTTCTTCATTTGTATGTTTTGTTGGGAGAGGTAAGTCTTTTCGTGTGCCAAGGAGATGATTCATGGTTGTAAAGAGTTCTTTTGAAGAAGAGGCATTCAGGATTTTGGTTTGGAAATAGCTTGTTTTTGCAGATGCAATGAGGGTGGATACTTTTGTTTTAGAGGCTTGGAAAAAGTTGCCTGTGTACAGTGAGTTTGGATTTGCGCCAGCGGCGCTCTGCTCTGCGGCGGGCACGTTTTGCACAGGCAATCTCATGAGTGAGCCAGGGGGTAGGGGGGCGGTCAGGTAAAAGACGGGTTGTGGCTGGAGCATGAGTGTCCAGAAGATGATGGAGAGTAGTATAGAATTCATCGGCAAGGTTATGTGACTTTTCAGAAAGGAGACGGGAGGCATCAGATGAAAATGTGGAGAGGTCGATAGATTTGAGATTGCGTCGAGTCACTGTGCGCGTGGTACGGGAAGGAGGAGAAATGTCAAGAGAACAGAGAATTGCAGATCACAAACAAACAAACACCAAATACAAAAATTTGGAGAAAAAGACTGAAACTTCCCTGCTGCTTCGTCCAGTGGGAGAAGAGGACTCCTGTCATGTCTGGTTGTATTGAATACGCATTCTGATTTTATTTTTGTGTTTTTCTTGTTCATAAAATGAGTCTGTTACTACGGTTTGACCAAAAATATTTTTTCTTTCTTTTCAGAAAACTGTGGAAGGAAGGAATCTTTACTGTTATGTAAGTATGCAAGTTGCCTACAGATTGACTGTAAATGCTGCTTCCAGTAGTGATGTTGCCTTCATGTTAAAAATGGCCAGTTTGTTCCCACTTGAATGTATCAGTGATTTCTCTTGCTTCAGCTACCCTTCAAAGCACCCCCGTGGGGATGCCAGGGGCTTTTAAATATAATAGTATTTCTATTTTCTGAAAATTCTGTGCGAGAAATTTCTTCTTTTTTGTCACTCTGTTTCTTTCTATCTTGCTCTTTTGCTTTCTGTCGTATTTTCTCTCTCATTTTCTGCCTTGCTGGTCCATTCACCTGTGTTTTCCATAAATATTTATGTACTTTCCATCGATTAGGATAGATAAATGGGTACATATATTAAATATATTTAATAATTCGTTTACTACAAAGATGAATTCATTATGTGTGATAGTAGATTTTGTTCGTTATAAACCATATTTTACAAAAGAAAAAGAGAAAGAAGTGGGCAGGGAAAATCAAAAGTACATTGTTGTGAGAATTTTTTTGCAGGCAGATGTGTTATAGGTGGACTTCATTGTATTATGTGATCTGTGTGTGAAGTTCAGTCTACAGCATCCTGCATTGTCAAGCTAGCAAAGCAGAAATTTAACCCTTTGTCTCCCTCACTCTGCCCACCATCTTCCTGCAGGGAGCTAGTGGACAGGGTGAAGGAGTCAAAGGGTTAAATTTTTTCAGTTGGTGGATAGGCTGTGGGAGTCAAAGGGTCGATTAATTACAGCTGGACATAATCCTCTTGACCATGAAGTTGGTAGACTAAAAACTACATTTAGTGCATTTTTCATGATTCTTGCACCACAGCTTTTGCTAACTGCTGGTTTAACAGAAAGGTGTGGTCCGTGTGTTTGTGTTAGGGCATTGATGACCTGGTGGACAGCCGAGTGTTGTGTGCATTGGTCAACTCCTTCGTACCCAACACCTTCACTACCGACCTACTGCTCAATGACAGGTGAGCTACACTTTGGATTTCATTACTTCAGTTTCTCTGCAATGCTCAGATGCACTCTCTTACAATACACAATGATGTATATGCTCATATAGCTGCACGCTCACATATACACACTTTCTTGCTCATCAACTGATTTGTCTGTTCATCCACTCAGTGTGGATGCACTCAGATGTACATGCTCATGCTCATACTCAAACACATATAGGCACACAGATACACACAGACATGTTGTACATATACACACACACACACACACGCACGCACGCACGCACGCACGCACACACATATTATTCACACACAGAGAAAGAACAGTTATTCTATAAAAACTTATAATGTCTGTTTTGTCCCTAAGCACTTTTCATTGGTTTGATGGGTCATGTGTGGAAACTTTTGTTATTGTTATTTGTGTTGCTGTTGTGTGTGTATCTACTTATTTTTTCACAGATTTTCCTTTTTTTCCTTTTGGGCACTTATTTTTCATTTTCTTTTTTTTTTTATGTTATGGTTGTTGTTTTGTGTGTTTCTGTTAAACAAGAATGTTTATGATTGACTTCATTGACTTAAGAACTGAAGGTATGTGGCACTAGGTTTGTGTAATCATTCTGTCTGTCATGGTACAGATGGACCATTAATCTGGCCCTGAGGTCTGCAGAGAAGATGTTTTATGCTGAAACACCGTTTGATTCTGAAGACTTGGTAGAGGTAAAGAATTTGAGCATGACACATGTGTGAATTTCTGTCCTAGACTGTTTCTCTTGCTGTCTCTTGCTTCATTAGTGCATGCGTATGTGTGTGCGTACATACATAGATGTGGGCGGTGTGTGTCTGTCACTGTGTCTGGGCATGTGTGTGTGTGTGTGTGTGTGTGTGTGTGTGTGTGTGTGTGTGTGTGTACATACATTTGTGTGAATCTCCTATTACTTTATTACACAAAATTTAAGATGTATCCATGTAAAACTGTGTGTGCGTAGTTGTGAGGAAACTATTTTACAGAAAAACAAGTTATGAAATTAAGGTCATATGTCAACCCTTTTCCCACTGTTTTTGTAGCCATCCTGCACCACTATGCCCTGTCCTTTGGCAGCTAGTGCATGGCTGCACACTGCCTACATAAGCACAGCACTGGCTGGTCTCAGAGTGGCTACACTTAAACTGTCAAACTTCAAAACCTCTCCATCAATCTTGCTCATTCCTCACATAAAAAGAGCAATGTAAAACATTACATTATCCAAGCCACCTACATTTATCCATTGTCATTTTGACTGCAGTTGATCACTATCGTAAAATATCCTGTGATTGACTTGCTGCTAAAAGTGGCAAAAGAGTTAATAAGATTGTGTTATTATTTTATTTCAATGTGACATAATGTTTATGTGAAACTGTATGTTGGTCAAAGATGAGATGTGATGTGTTAAATGGGCTGATGGTGTGTAACTGTGTGCACTCAGACTTGTTGTGCATCGAATGCAAAACTGTGTGTTGGACAGAGAGGAGAACAGTCTTTTAAATAGGCTGATAAGGTGTAAAGGGTAATTATTGTGTGTGTTCTGATTTGTTATGCATTGAATACAAAGTAGGTTGTAATTTGTAATTGTTGTGTGTACTGTGATATGTTGTATGTTGAATGCAAAACTATGTGTAAATCAACAGGCTGATGGAATGGCTGTCAGCTCCTACTTCTCCTTTTTCTTCATGGTGGCCTTCAAGTACAGACAGTGCAAAAAAGTCATTGAGAGAATCGTGAGTACATTGTGACATGAATACATGTCCACATTTATGTTTGTCGTATAAAACTGAACTCAATTGTGAATTGAAAATGGTATACGGCCATGAAACTTATGTCTAACGGTTTTTGTTTTGTTTAGTTTTGTTTTTAGTTTTTGTTGTGCCCTTTCCTATGTCACATTAGTAGCCGCTGAATCTGGATGATTTTTCCCAATGCTCTGATGGTAGTGAGTGGGATGATACTCATGATGCTGTGGAATGCCATTCTGGATTGATACTGCGTGACAAGGCTGTACTGTCCACGTACTTCACATATCCTGGCATCACTAGTCCAGGAGATAAGACACCTGTGGCTACTGGTCAGGAAATTTAAGTAACACTCCCCCACCCACCCCCATGATGCATGTGTGAAATGGATGAGACTCAGCTGTATATGCTCCTAGTCTTCCCATTGAATCCACAACATGATCAACTCTGGGTAGGATGCAGTTATCCCATGGTGATTTTAACAGAACTAATGGGATTTGAACTTACAACTTTCCTATAATATGTCCATTGTGCTAAACCATTGCTCCAAGGTGACTGTTTGTTTAGCCAATATAAAATTCTCGTGTGTGTGTGGTGTGTGTCGTGGTGGGTGCGTTGCGTGGTGCGTGCGTGCGTGCGTGCATGTAGGTTTGTATTTGTAAGGGGGAGGTAGGGTGAAAGAGCACTTTTCCATGCACCAAAGACCTAATACTCTAGTCAATACATTTAAAAGCAAGTGTGTGAAATCATGAAGCCACATTATAGTGTGTGTTATGAAGGTGACATATGGATGGACTCAGCATTGTTATGATGTGTAACATGAACTGCTAATGTTGAAAAAAGGAACATTTGCAGTTTGTTAACTGATGATCAGCAGATAAAGAATTGTTTAATAGTAAATTTACGTTTGTATTTTACATTTTCAGTTTGTGAACTGATGATCCAGTACATAAAGAACTTTTCAATTATAACTTTATATTTCTTTTAATGAACTGGATGATATCAAAAAGTGTTAAAAAGTGTTGATGCTGTCTTTGTCCACTGATTCAGTTTGACTGAGTAGTGGTCTTTGTTATATTTGATATCCCATGCTCTGTTTCTTTTTCATAATTGCATTCTTTAATAGAGTGTTCTAAGTAAGACTGTATCAGTGCCACTTGCATTGTACTTGTTGTGCAGGACTGGATTGGGCGACTGATACGAGAGTGTAGTCACGAACTGGAGAAGTTCCCTGCCATTGTGTCCAACATGCAGGAACTGCAGCGCCGTAAAGAGCTGAAGGCAGAAATAGAACGACACAAGGAAGGTGAGAGTTGTTTTTCTTCATGGGATAACACTTTTTGTGTTTTGTACATCATGCATGTTTTGATTCCTTTAACTGTCTATATTACTTTGGCATTAGCTGATTGCTCTTTCAGCCACAGTCCCACCCCCCCACACAGTATATATTGTGGCCTAAGGCTGTTGTATATGAATACATTCTCAGTTCTTGTCCTCTCTCTCTCTCTCTCTCTCCTCTTTTCTCTCTCCTCTCTCTCTCTCTCTCTCTCACGCACACACACGTACATTAACATATAGCACACACTTTCATATTTCATTGCTGTTTAGAGGTCTTATATTTCATGCACAGACACCATGCAGTTTAAGTGAGAGCATTTGTGAAAACCATTTCAACATTGAAACCAATTGCCATGGCTCATGAAGCACCCTGTCCTGCCAATGTAACTAAAATAAAATGGTCAAACCATGCTAACTACATCCATTTTATTCAAAAATTATTACAGAATATCCAGATTTTGTGATCTTGAAGATGCATCAATTGAAATGGAACATGTTGTGCATCAAGGAATGTGGTAGACTGCAAAAACAGATTTCAGATGTTTTTAGAAGTTCCTAATAAAATACACCTGATGTTCATGCACCTTCATCAAAAAGTGCCCAATATCTGCTTTGTGACCTTGGAGCTTTACTTTACAAACTTATATTTTTGTGACTTTTTAACAGTCCACAGCTTTGACCAAAATTTGGTAAAGATCCACTGACCCACCCATAAAGAGCTGAGAGAATTTGTTCACATATTTTTGTAACAGACACAACACACACATTCACACACACATACACACACACACACATCTCTGACCAGTCAATATGAAGTAGTCTCCTTTTATTTGAAAAAGAATATTGAAGATTGAAAAAAATCATGCAGTCAACAAGATTTACCAGTGTGTTGTGTCTGTGCACAGAAATAGAGAAGATGAACCGACGGTTTGATGTTGAGTACTGTCGCAAGTGGGTGGGCCATGTGATGGACACACAAGAGGAGGTAATTATGGCTTTGGTCATTGTATTTTGCTCTGCTATGTTGTTTTGTGTTGTGTTGTGTTGTGTTTTCTTGTGTTACATTTTATTTATCGGAGTTGTATTGCATTGCGTTATTTTGTATTTTATTGCACTGTGTTGTCTTGATATTTTGTCAAAATTCATTTGAAAGTCAAGTTGTTTCCCTTGTAGAGGATTACTTTTTTATTTGTTTGTTTGGTGAATGTGTTTGTTTAGCGGTGAAAAAGGGTCTCCCCCACAGATCCTTTGTTTCTGTGGATATTTTTGCACAAAATGTATGCTCCAAACAGATGTTAAATTTCCACATCTAAAAGACTAGTACCCAAACCTCCCATTCACATGTAGCACAGGGGAGTGGAAAGATCCTCTGTCTGAATCTGGGGTTTAACCTGGGACCTTTCAGTGAGCAGTCTAATCACTGGACACTGATTGAACTTCAGGTTCTGCAGTGTGCAAATAGGCTGCCTGTCAGGCACTGAGCTATTGTCATTTCTTGTAACAGTTTTTAAAATTGATATTCAGTGTTTATGTGAGTTTCTTCACATAGATATACACCCTACTACAGTCACGTGTCTTTTGCTTCTTTCACTTTTGCGAGTCTTGAGTATGAATGAGAATTGATTGATCTGAAATATGCATCACAGTGTATGTTATCACTTCTTTCACTTACAATGATGCTCTGTAAATTCTACCAGTATGTTGGTGAGATGACAGTATTTTGCTTTCTCAGAGGTGCTCACAAAATGTGATTTTGTATTTGCCATTAGTACATTGCAGTTGCACTTCAGTGGCACATTCATTCATTTATTACAGTGCCATGCTCAAAAGATTGGTGTTGTGGGTTCAACCCTCAAGCAGGCCACTCTTTTGTTTGCTAAGTTGGTTAAATGCTGTGCTGATAACCCAGTGATCATGTGGGCCATAATTTTTTTTTTGGGGGGGGGGGGGGGGGGGGAGGCTGGGTGGTTCTTTTGATAGACCCATGAACTCAAGTTGTGATCAATATCTCGAGTTCAATCCCAGCTTGCAACATTAAAACTGGCCTGTTCACTGCCCGTCATACTGTTTTCATCATTCTAGCGTGAGCATAGTATGCCATCCCCTCCCCATTTCAGATCAACTTGCCAGCACATAGACTTTTTACAGACTTAGTGAGTCTGCCAGATAATTGCTGGCAGATTTGGATGGAGCGCAATTGGAATTGTCTCAGTGTGTTGAGTCTCTCTTGAACGAATTCAAAACTATCTCTCTCCAGTTGCATTTCAGCACTGCAGTTTGTGGTAGTACTGTTGATGTGATCAATTAACGTCCATTGAATATGTCCATACTGTGACTTATTTTGCAGGTGAGGAAGCACATCAGGAAGAGCATCAGGAACCGCTTTGACTTCCTTACCATCCCCCGTAACATCTCCATCAACGATTTGTGTCTGTCCTATGTCATCAACCTGGTAAGTACTTCAGCGTATTTGATTCATAACAAACACCACACCATCAGAACAGTGACCATATCACAGTTTTCAGCCTGCAGGTTGTATTTGCCTGATCTTCTGATGTCTTTGCAAATACATGGAAAAACGTTCTGATTCTAAAACATGAACTCTATAGCATCATTTCAATCTCTCACGTAAACATTGTTCCAGGGTTTTTTAACCCTTTATGCCTTGTTTTGTGGTAATCTTTTTCAGTTTCTTCTGTTGTATGCACCCTGGGATGACCTCCTGTGGTTCTTGCAGGCTTCTCATGTGGTTTGGTTTTGTATCTCTATGCTTATTTTTTTATGTCTTGTTTTATTTTGTTGTTGTTAGTATGTCAGTTTTGCACATCTATATTCATTGACTTATTGTTATGTTATTATTTATTTATTGTGTTTCTTTTTGTTGCAGAGTCTGACCAATGGGTCAGGGTTCTTCCTGTCAGATGCAAGAGAGATGGTGGGTGAAGGTCGCCATGTGATCTTGAGGCATCGAGAGACTGGCGAGTTCATTGAGACTTCACATGCAAGGCAAACGTAAGACTAGCTCATGTCATAGTACATTGATCGTTTTCATTCCAGACTTGATTTGTCCGATTTATTATGTGCTGCACTTTTCTTTTCATAAAATTTGACTCTTGCTGTAAAATGTTCATATACCATTTTTATTGAATTTGAATTTTTTTTAGTCACATTGGAATTTTTCCACATGAACATTCCACCATAGTATAGTGTTACATTCTTCTGTGAACCAATGACAATGGACTTTTATGCAGAATGTGCCAGGACAGCTCTTTTTTATGCCATGGGATCTTTACTATGTGATAAGTGTATGCTGCATATGAAGTTGGGTGATTGCTTATGAGAATGATGAAGGTGAACGGTTTGGTTTGATTCTTATATCAAAATTTGAGCCCAGTAAATATCATTATTATTATCATGATTATTATTGAGCTGATATCTCTTTACAGAGAGTACTGTCTTCAGGGTTTTTTTTCATGTTGGTACAACTGTGTTTCAGCATCTATCCAGCAGGTGCTGGGTCTGCCCAATTCCAGTGCCTTCTGAGATCAACCCGGTCCAGTACCCTCAGTTTGAGGTCAGTCTTATAATTTACTTGTCGTTTTAATGTGATACATTGACGGTGTGGTAGTCAAGTAGGTTAATGTCAGACTTCTAATCAGAAGGTCCTGGGTTCAATCCTGCCTGGATCCCTCCAACTGGTGGCTAGAGGACAGAGTTTTTCCCATCTCCTTGGTCAGCATGTCCACAGGTCTGCCAGTGTCTAAACCCCCTTCATGTGTATATGCACGCAGGATATTAAATATACACGATTAAAGATCCTGTAAGTCATGTCAGTGGCTGGCTTATGGGAACATGAAAATACCCAGCATGCACACCCATCAAAGACATTATGCAGAATATGCAGCAACATATCACCTGCACAGTGTGGGCAAAACAATGTGCATCACACATCTGAGAAAAATTGGAATACTAAAAGAGATGTAATAAATTATAAGAGCAGTTTCTTTTACTTTGTAGCTCCCAAATTAATTGCAAGATTCATCCATTACAAATCTATAAACAAGTACATCCCTGCCGTCTAATGTAATCATAAATACACAAAAATAATGTGACAACAAACAACAATTTTTAGCCAGCTGCCTTTGTCAAGCCTTTGACAGTCATTTTGATTTAGATTTCATAATCACAAATGATACACTTAGACATTATCACAATTAAGACAACCTTCCACTCCTGACAAGATTTTTGTGTGCTGGGTTGGTTCTTTTGATAGGACCATGGACTCAGGATTGATATCTTCAATTCCAAATCGCAACATTAAAAGCTGCTTGTTTGCTGCCTATCTTAATGTTTCCATCATTTTAGTGGTGTCAGCTTAGTGTTCCATAGGTCCTTTCTCCCGTTCTCCCTTCCAATTTCAAGACCTTGCTTGCACATAGGGTTTTGCACAGGTTCAGGATCTGCCAGATAATTGCTGGCACAGACTTTAATGTGGACATGCACATGACTTGCCTGAGTAGCGATGAATCCTCTTGAACAAACTCAATGCCCATTCCTACCCATCAGTAACAATCATAGATGAAATTAATACATGGTGGATGATACTGTGTCGTTTAGAGCCTGGCTTGAGAAAATATTGTGGGTATGACACCCAGTTGTGAATGGGTGCCTAAACTTGTTTGGGAAGGTAAAGCAGCAAGGGAGAGGAGGTGGGTCCACTGTTATCATGCTGATGCCAGAAAAAGTTGAATTTTTGTCACCTCACTCCCTGTGCACCTTAGGAATTTGGAATTTGTTTGGAGTTTGTTCAAGAGGATTCATTGCATTTAGACAATTCCATAAATGCTCCATACAAATCTGCCAGTAATTATCTGCAGACTCTCTGAGCCTGTGCAAAAACAGACTGCGGGATTAGAGGCCAACTTTAAGTTTACTGTAGTGTGCCTTTGCATGATGGCCCGTTTTACAATGTTACAGTTTTACTATGAGGCACCCAGTCGCAACAAGCAGCTGAAGGCAGGCACAGTGTTCCTGTACCAGGTGTTTCCAGGTAGTACCGTCACCTGGCAGCGACTCTTCATCAAGGCCGCCCGTGACAACGAGTACGACACAGTGGAGAAGATGATCACCTTTTTCCGTGGTCATCTCCTCCTTCATCAACAGCAAAGAACCCAAGACAGGACACACTGCCCTGCACTGGGCCTGTCGCAACGGACATTTTGTGAGTAATCCTCTTATCTCTCTTTCTCTCTCTCTCTTTCTCTGTCATATTTGTGCTAAGGCTGGTTGGCTTTTCTGTTACTGTGTCAGAATGATTTGTTGTTGTAAGATTTCCAGTCTTCTTCAAGACTATGTCAGCACAAAGAGTTTGAGCGCAAGTTATGGCTTATGCCATGGTCCTTTGAATCTTCTCCATCATATGGCATCTGTGGCATCGGTGTGTGTGGAATCTATTCTGAATGCAGAGACAGTATCTTGAGAAATTTAAACTGACTAAAAAATGTTTACTGCCTTTGTTTGTTTGTATTTAAGAAAAATAATATAGGAAGAATCCAGACATCTGAATTTTATTGTCAAAAACATTCATAGAGACTTCTTTTCAATTTGTTTCTGTTATTCACGTCTGTCCGCTGTCTTAGTTGTCTTTTTTTGTTTTTTGCTGTATCAGCTTCTAGACTATGCAGTGACATTGACCCGTGCTGCTCATTCTGGCTTTCACAGTGCACCTCCAGCCTGAAGTTCATTCAGTCAGAATCCCATGGCCAGGAAGGCCTATGGGCACCAGAGATGTCGTGCTGCCTGGTACCCCCACTAGAGAAGACCCTGCACTGTTGCTGCATCACTTGGGTGGAGTTCAGTAGTGTCTGTCTGGATTCAGCTCATGAAGGACACACTTCTTACTGAATCCCCATACTAACAACAGCAATTGCTCAGTTGCGGAGCCAGACCGTCGAAAAACTCATCTGTTATGAATCGCTGACACCAAAGACCTGAACTTGAATTCATTTAACATGGAAACATAGAGGAAACCAAAACTGTGATTACCATGAAATCAGGACAGTGTTCACGACGCTACACGACTGGTGATTTGATGATAATGGGGATGATGATCATGATGCTGTGGAGTTCCATCCAGTCACCTGCCTCTGTGGCCACATCCTCTCCCCGTAATCCTGACGATGTCAGTGAACACCAGGCAATACCATGCCATGACCGACTAACCCTAGGGCACTGAAAAGCCTTGTATTGTCTGTTATACACGTTTACAGCATGTCAGATAGTATCCACATTGTCACTTTAACATAAGAAGTAAATATCTAGAATAAATATGCTAGGGATTTTTGTTTAAATATTTGTTTAGCAGAAGGAATGTACTAGGGATTTTTTAAAGCAGTTGTTTCATGGAACACTTTGAGTTGTGCATAGGAATGGTGAATAACTCAGACAGTATTCGTCAAAAGAGAGATTTTATGATGACAGGAACGTGAAAATGTAGGAAAATTAAGAGGTGAAGTGTTTTTACATTTGTTACAGGACATTGTACGCCTTCTGCTGGAAAATGGAGCCAACATGGACGCCAAAAATAACTTCCGCTGCTCTCCAATCTACATGGCTATTGAAGGTCTGCAGCGTCGTATCTGTCATGTAAGTGAAACACTTTCCCCATATCTTTGAAGAAAATGCCTTCTGCAACACACACACACACACACATAAAATGATTTCACCCATTTCCAGTGAGACAGACAAACAGGGTTTATCATTTTCTGTTAATTTATTTTCCTACTAGGTTGGTCATTTTTTTCATCATTAATCCAACATCCAGTCACCTTTACTCATGGTAAGGTTTTATATCTCAAGTGGTACTCATGAAATTGCAGGTACGTTTCAGATGTGTCTTTGTCTTTTATGCTTTTGTGAAACACTTGGGGATCTTGTTGGATGAGGTGTTGTACAAGTAGTCCCTCTTCTTTTTCTCTTCTTCTTCTTCTTCTCTTAATTATTATCATCATTATCATTGTCATCATCATCATCATCACCATCACCACCACCATCATCATCATCATTGTCATTATTACTGTTATTATTATTGTTGTTGTTGTCTGTCGTCATCATCATCATCGTCGTCGTCGTCGTCATCATCTCATCATCATCTCATCATCATCAGTAGTAGTACTAGTAGTAGTAGTACATGTAGTGGTGGCAGTGGTAGTGGTAGTGCTATAGTAGTAGTGTTGTTGTTATTGTTTTATTACAATCAACCAAAGGGGAAAGTTGAATATTGCAAGAAATGAGGCTTTGTGTGTGTATGTGTATGTGTGCATATGTGTGTGTACATGTGTAAATGAGAAACAGTCACATAGTTCATTTGAGAAACTGATCAAATCTAACAATCCTCTGTGTTGTGTGCTTCCAAATAAAAGACTTGTGTACCTTACTGTGGTTGTTCAGTCTCACTATTTTGTATGCACTGTACCAAACCATATAAAGCAGGATTTTAAAGCTTTCGTCAGCTGTGAAATATAAAGATACATCATTTTCTGTTCACTTTTTTTTTCTAGGTATGTCAATTTTTCATCATTAATCCAGTACCCAGTTATCTTAATCAAGTTTGGGTTTTATATCTCATCACTTGTACCTGTGAAATTCCAGATAGGATAATCACATGATCAGTGATTTATTGTTTTGAATTATCTCATGTAATAATGATGATAATGATTGTATTTATAAGGTGCTGAATTTTGATATACAGATCAAATCAAAGTGTGCAATCAGTAAGATGCTCAGCCATGCCGCACCTGTTCTCCAGATACAAGTCCTCAGATCTATTCCTCAGGTTGAAAGGACCCCTCTGTGATATACCTTTCAACACCCTAGATGGCTAGGAAGTGGAGGTGACCAAACAGGTACAACATGTCAACTCTGGTTGCCTAGCGATGGGCATTTTGGACTTTCCCAACAAAAGAATTGGATCAGCTGTATGTAAAGTTTCAAAGTGCTGTAACAGTTACTTTTTAAGTTATGTGGACACTCTGCTATTTATAGAATGATCCTTATAGATCTGTGATTCAGAACTATCGCAGAGAACAGATCCTGAATCAAAACTGCCCTGATGTAGTAGTGATGTTATTCTTTAATGTGTTGATAAAGTGTTGTCTACAGTGCATTGTTTCTGGTGTATGTTTCAGCTGTTGATTGAGTGGGGCTGTGACATGCACTGCAAGAACAGCAAGAAGGTGACACCACTGGAGAGTGTGAAGAATGATGAATTCAGACAGTATCTCGTTGGTAAGTCTTCACTTGACTTTTTGCAAGAACTTGGTTCTTTGTGTATCACAAATTGAACCTCCTGTGGAACACTGTTGTGTGCACCTGTACTTAATCATCCATGACTACTGATACACCCATAAGATAAAAGACTACAATACACAACCATTTCTGATAACATTACACAACCACTGTGAATTATTCTGTGTCTTAGCAGCTATGCTCCATCTTTATGGGGGATGAGGTGCTTCTTTCCCCAGATAAGTGTTGTTGTGTCAATTTTTCAGTTAGATTTGAGAAAAAGTTTGTGTTTGGTTGAAGAGACAGGATAGGGTCATTCCATTGTATGAACCATACAGAATATGAACGGCACTTCTGAACTGACCAATTTGTAGACAAATAGTATTTGAATTAGAACACAGAGTAACAAATAGTATTTGAATTAGAACAGAGAGGTTGGGCATGAGTGCACATTTGGAGGTGGTTTCTGTGATAAGGAGGGGGATAATCGTCAGTACACTTGATTTTGTGTGAAATTCAATGGAGGAACTAAAACAAGAATCCGACATGATCCTGCTTGTTGTTTGTTTTGTTTTTGATGAATGACAAGGTGAACTGCAGAATTCTGACTATGCAGTAATTCATCATAGTATCTGATGTTGACCTCTGCAAGAAGTATACAATAGCTTAGTGGTTCTGGTATTTGGAGATTTTCTTTGGCTCATTGTGGAATACTGTGGTCATACTTATGGACTGAGTGCTCATGGGTTTATGTGTAGGCTTAAGGCTTGTGCCATGATCACCATACACTTGGCACCTGTGAAGTTAGTGCATATGGAATTCATTCCAAGTACCAAGACATCATCTTGAGAAACTGAAAGTGAAACTAAAACTTATGAACTGAGTAATTGATGATTATTAGGTATGAAATTTTGAAGCACCAACACACATACAGTACATCAGGAAGACAAGGTATTTTGTTAGTGTATGATGGAACTGTAGTTTTTGGTAGTTATATGATAATGTACATCCTTTAAATTTCTGCATGTCCATTGTTTTGTATATGAGCATGTGTGGACATTTATGTGTGTGTGTCTGTGCATGCATATGCACACATAATATTCTGTGGCGCTATGCTTTGGTAATCAACAGATTAAGAATTGCTTTCATGGCTGTCTTCAGGTCTGTATGAACACTATTCAGCCATCGTGCCCAAAATCATGAACGGTGACTATGAAGCCCTGGAGGAGTCTGTCAAGAACCACCAATCTGGCAAACAAGAATTCTGTTGTTTACGCAGCAGGTAAAGTCTTGTCATCATTACGTGTTTCTGAAAAAAATTCTGTGTGTGTGTGTGTGTGTGTGTGTGTGCGTGCTGCGTGCGTGCGTGCGTGCGTGCGTGCGTGCGTGCGTGCGTGCGTGCGTGCGTGCGTGCGTGCGTGCGTGCGTGTGTGTGTTGTGTGCGTGTGTGTGTTGTGTGTGTGTGTGTGTGTGTGTGTGTGTGTGTGTGTGTGTGTGTGTGTGTGTGTGTGTGTGTGTGTGTGTGTGTGGTGTGCAAGTGAAGACTTGTATTCATGTATATCTCGTATGATTTTACTCTGTTCCATTCTTTGTGATCAGTGATGTAAAACCTATACACTTGGAAGGACTTCAAGATTTTGCCAATGTATAGAACTTATGTGCATGTTTATGGCTTATGCCATGATCTTGTTAGATCTTCTCCATCACATGGCATCTTTGGCATCAGCGTATAGAGACTGAAAAATTTATTGCTAGAGTGGGGACGTTATCTTGAAAAACTGAAGCTGAAACTGAAATGGTTCCTAATACTTATTTTTATTTCATATTTTGTTATTGTGTGTTGTTACTTGTTTAAAGTTGGATAATTTTGTGTTGATGTAAAGTGCAACAAGCATGCTTTTGGCATGGACTGTTTGCATTATGTAAATGAAGTTATTTTCATTAGTAGAAGGAGTAGTGTTAATACTACTATTATTCATATCATTATTTTGTTGACTATTTTTTGGAGCCAGCATTCCTGTGCCTTGCTGCTTTATATTTCATAAGTCTGAATGATGGGAGAAATAGTCAGATGGACAAGATGCCGGACTTCCAGTTGGAAAGCCTGGGTTTGATCCTGCATGGCTATCTGCCACCTGCTTAGTAAAGCGTGGAGTTTTTTCCATTCTCCTTGGTCAGCATGTGTGTAAACATGTTAGTGCCTATACCCCCTTTGTGTGTATACAAACACAGATCATCAGCTATGCATATTAAAGATCCTCTGAGTTATACCAGTGTCTGATGGCATATGGAAACATGAAAAGACCCATCATTCACACCCACTGAAGACGAAATATGCAGACTGTGTGTAACATATCACCTACACAGTGCAGGCAAAGCAACATGCATACACACATTTGATAGAGATCGGAATGCTAAAAAGTGAAGGAAAAAAACTGAACAAGGTCAGGTGGTCTGGTTGAACTTGGCTACAGTCTGATACAGTCAGTACATTCTGCCAAACAGGTATTTGGTTGGTGGGAGGGGGATTCTTCCGTCATGTTTCTAACATTTTCTGTGTCTTTATGTTCATACTGCAGGTGCATCAATGGCAGTACGCTGCTGCACACAGCCAGTTACTATGGTTACCAGGCGATCGTGAAGGACCTGTTACAGCTTCGTGTGGATGTGGATTTGAGAGATTATAAGGGGGCCACACCTCTACACCGTGCCAAGGACCTGGAGACCATGCAGGTATGTATGGTGTGTTTTGGGGTCTTCATCTCCTGATTTTTGCCCCCAGTCTTCTGTATATATGTGTTTGTGTGTACATGAGTTGTTATGGTGTGTGTGTGTGTGTGCATGCATGCAAGTATGCATACATTTGTGCATGCATGTGTGATGTGTGTGCATGCATGTGTCTGTGAAAATGTGTGTTTGTTCTATATTTTTTGTAATGTTTATTTATATGCATGCTTTTGGATGTGTATTTGCATGTGTGTGTGTCCATGCATATATGCGTATGGGTGTGTTCTAGTCGATGTGCATTTTAGTGTATGTTTTGATGCTTGATTTGAACATTTAGTATATGATTTAGCATGCATGCATGTTCATGTGTATTCACATTTTAGTGTGCAATTTACATTTAGTATCTGTTTTGGTCATGGCAAGTGTATAGTCAAGCATGTATTAAGATAGAAAGTACTGCCTTTTGTATGTGTGCCTGCACAGTGTGTGTGTTTATGACATATGCAGTGATATAGATGTGTGTGTGTGTGTGTGTGTGTGTGTGTGTTGTGTGTGTATGTGTGTGTGTGTGTGTGTGTGTGTGTGTGTGTGTTGTGTGTGTGTGTGTGTGTTGTGTGTGTGTGTTCAGATTCTGTTGGACAATGGGTCCTACATCAACGCAGAAGATTCTGAAGGCAACACGCCGCTGCATGTCAAGTGCTATGGAGAGACAGACAGACCCTCTGAGATGGAGTGTTTAGAGTTGCTCCTTGTCAGAGAGGCCATCCCCACAAAGCGTAACAATAGAGTCAGTCTGGCTTTCAGTCTTACTGCTTTATTAGTATACACTCATTTGTAGCCCTCTGGAAATGAAATTCTGCGGTAGAAATTAACTCTTTTCTGTCACTTTCTTTGTTTCTGCAAAGAAATATAAGACCAACACAAAACAGACCGTAAGTTTATGTACAGAAATATTGAAGAAATTGCTCAAAGGAAAAAGACATGCCCATCAACTGGTTGCTTAAAGTCAAAAGATGGTATGTATGATTATTACAGAAAAAGACAAAATACTAGTTAAAAGGGGAGAGCATATTGAAGACAATTTTGACTTTGACAGAAGGGAGGAACACATCATTAGAAAGAACTTTGTAGGACTATCAGTAATGGAAGTTGAAGTTAAAGCAGCAATGAAAAAGATGAAACAGGGAAAAGCCACAGGACCAGACAGTAGTGCTATAGAAATTATTGAGGCTGTAGATGAATTTAGTATTGGAAAAGTAACAGTCCTTTTAAATGAAATATATGTACAACAGTCATTTTAAATGAAATATATGTACAATCAGTTTGATGAATCATCTGACAAATATTCTATTAAGAATAATCATGATGAGAACAAGGAATAGAATCAAACCAGAAATAGCAGAAGAACAATGTGGATTTGTTGATGGGAAAGGAACTGTTAATGCCATAAGAACTCTCGTAGAAAGATCTATTGAGTTGAATATGGATTTATGTTTATTTTGTTGATTTTTTTTTGATAGGGTAAGACTCAGGGAATTGATTAACCAACTGGAAAAGTTCAATATTGATGGAAAAGATCTAAGAATAATAATAGGTATGTATTGGGAACAAGCAGCAGCAAAGAGAGTAGAAAATGACATAAGCTCTTTTCAAAATATCAAAAGAAGGGTTAGATAGAGATGTGTTCCGTCACCAGATTTGTTTTCACTTTACAGCAAAACCATCATGAGAAATCTAGAAGAATGTCCTAGGATGAATGTTGGAGGAAAAATGATGAACAGTTTTCATTATGCAGATAACACTGTTCTAATTGCAAGAAACAAAAAAAGACCTACAACATCTTCTGAATACAATAGAAATAAAAGCAGAAATAAAGGGCTAGGGCTAAATAGTAAGAAGATTGAAGTCATGGTAATCCGTAAATAAAAAAACAACAAGAAGAAATCCCCTCATGTAAAATAAAAGCAAATGGCATAACATTGAGACAAGTTGATAAGTTTGACTATCTAGGAACAATCATCTCACCAGAATTGCAGAATTGGCCAAGCTGAAACAGCACTCAAGAAAACGAAAAGCATTCTTATCGACAAATACCTATCACTTGACATCAGGAAGAGAGTTTTTCAGCGTTATATAGAATCAGTACTGTTGTATAGATGTGAAGCCTGGACAGTCAACAGGCAAAGAACAAGATTGAGGCAGCTGAAATGTTGTTTCTGAGGAGAATGGTAAGAATTGGAAGGACTGCAAAGAAAACAAACGAGGCAGTCTTGAAGGAGGCAGACACAAAACATACATTAAATAAGAAGATTAGGAAGAGAGAAGCAACATTTATAGGACATCTTATGAGGCAAGAGAAATTTGAGCACCTAGTCAAACAGGAAAGCTAGAGGGAAAAAGAGCACCAGGTAGACCCAGGGAGAAAATGCTAGTTTTGTAGAGTGGGTGGGGGACAAAAGGGTAGAAGATATACTTGCAGCAACAAAAGATAGATTTATATGGAAGGTCATGATCGCCAACACCATGTGGCAAGCTACATGATGATGATGATGAGTTACATTAAAATGCATTTGTATTGAGGTCATTCAGTTTTCATTTTCTGTAATCAGCATGGTGTCATCTGCATAACGAATGAGCACCTGGTCACAACAGGAAAGCTGGAGGGAAAGAGAACACAAGGAAGACCCAGGGAGAAAATATTGGACGGACTTGCTGGGTGGCTGAGGACAGAGAGGGTGGGAGATGTACTTGCAGGGACAAGGGATAGATTCAAGTGGAAGGCCATGATTGCCAACGCTATGCAGCAGGGCACATGCTGCTGCTGATGATGATTGGGGTCATGTTTTTTGATCCTTCTGGTTATAAATTCGGCGGAATGACCAGTACCAGGCACACATATCATTGCATTCACGTGCTATCCTTAGATTATGTGTATGAATGCAATGATATGTATATGTATGTTACTGATACTAATGTAATGCAGAAACTGGACACATTGTACTGTCACTCATTCATTGTTTTATGTTTTACTTATCAAACCTTTCACTGCTTATTCTCTGTGTGTTCTGTCTCACAACAGAAGTTGCTGCCGATCCACTGCTGTGCGATGCAGGGCCGCATGGATGTGATGCAGCTGATGCGCCAGTATGACCCCAAAGACACCATAGTGGTAGCACTCAACAGTGAAGAGGATCGCTCGCCCCCATCCCTGCTCCATCTGGCCATTGCTAATGACTTCATTGACTGTGCTGAGTGGTCAGTGATGCCATCTCCTCTACACTGGCATTGTCTCTGTATGCTTGGAAAGGAATTAGTCATTAATCGTACACTATCATTCACTCATACATTAGCTATCACAGTTGTAGAATAGCTGTATGATCAGTATTGTATACTTATTGAGGCTTAAAAAAAGAAACAGTTTGTAAACGACAGTATGTATCATTTTAGATGTTGTTGTTTGTTGTTTTAATATAAGCATTCCAATTTTTCTCTGATATATGTATGCATGATGTTTTGTCCACATGTGCAGGCAATATGTTGCTTCACGGTCTACATATTCTGTCTTTGGTGGACATGCATTCGTATTACCGTATGCTATTGAACACTGGCATGACTTACAGGATCTTTCTCCCATGGGGATGCCAGGGGCTCTTTTAGTATAAATAGTATCCCCACCTGGAAATTGTGTGCTAGAATTTTCCTTTTTTCTGTCACTCTCTTTGTTTCTGCCTTGTTCCTTTGCTTTCTGTCATTTCTTTCTATCATTTTCTGCCTTACTAGCCCATTCACCTGTATGTGTTTGATAAAGTCTTATGTACTTTTTCTTAGGATTGATAATTGGATATATTATTAAGTGCATTTTTAGCTGAAGGGAAATGTGATATGTGGAGGCAATTTTAGGTGATTTAGGCCTGTTTTATATATATTTTAGTATTCTTAGTTATGTTTATATTTGTATTCAGGAGTGATTTTTAAAATCCCTTGTGTGATAAATTTGATGAAGTGGTCAATGCCAGGGGCATCTCCTTAGATTATATGCACACTGATATGTGTACATAATTGTCTTTTCCTTTTTTTCCCTGTTGAAGTGTTGTGTGTATTTTGAAACAGTTATAGCCCTGATATGCCTCTATGCAGTCTGCTGGGCTTTAAGCAAAAGTAACAATAACAACCATTACAGGATGTTAACATGCATACTTGATGTTCTGTATGCATGTGCACACTAAGGGAGCTTAGGCTGTAACAGGTCAAAACGTACCTGGGAGATCAGGAAAATCTCCACCTTTACCCACCAGGTGGGAGGTACCCAGGTAGGATTGCACCCAGACCTTTTGATTGAAAGTCTGATGTCTAACCCACTTGTCTTCCATGCCTGTCACCTGTCATCTTGTGAATAGTGATATTTAGTATACTAATGGTGACTATTGTCATGTGACAGGCTGGTGAACAGTGGTTTTCACTTCAAAGACAAAGAGCCCGACATCTTGCTGCGCCGCATCCTGACTGAACAGATCAAAATGTGTGTGTTGTCAGGGGGTAAATATGGGGTGGGGGAGAGGACAAAGGACATGATAGCATGTGTGTTGTGTAAATTTGTGTGCGTGTTTGTGTGTGTCTGTGTGTGTGTGTACGAGTGTGTGTGTGAGTGTGTGTGTGTGTGTGAGTGTGTGTGTGTCTGTAAGTGTGAGTGTGTGTTTGTGTGAGAGTTTGTGTGTGTGTTTGTGAGTGTGTGTGTATGTGTGTGTTTGTGAGTGTGTGTGTGTCTGTGAATGTGTGTGTGTATGTGTGTGTGTATGTGTGTGTGTGAGTTTGTTGTGTGTGTATGTGTTTGTGAGTGTGTGTGTATGAATGTGTGTATGTGTGTGTGTGAGTTTGTGTGTGTGTGTGTGTGTGTGTGTGTGTGTGTGTGTGTGTGTGTGTGAGAGTTTGTGTGTGTGTTTGTGAGTGTGTGTGATGTGTGTGTCTGTGAATGTGTGTGTGTGAATGTGTGTGTGTACGTGTGTGTGTGTCTGTGTGAATGTGTGTGTGTACGTGTGTGTGTGTGTGTATACATATGAGTGTGTGTGTATACATATGTGTGTGTGTGTGTGTGTGTTTGCGTGTATGTGTGTATGTGTCATCGTCATTCTTATATACTTTCTTTTTCCATGTTCAAGTGCCTGTCTCTTAAGCAAAGCTTGTTGTTGTTGGGAAGATTAGGTTTGTTTTCCTCTAAAATTCTGGGACAGTTGTGGAAATACTGATGCCTAGAAGTCTGTTGCCCTCATCACATGTGTCTTTATGAAGTACAAGCTCTGCTTGGCCTTTTTAAGCTGTCTTGTTGTTGTTAGGCTGTTCTGATGGACAGAGTGAAATGACAGTCAGTTTGATGTACGCTTCACTGGTTCAATTTTGATAATATTCAGTGACTATCATTATAAGTGCTTTTCATTATTTTCTTCTTAAGAATAGATTTGATAGTATTCAGTGAGCTGTTTATCATAGTAAATGTTATTCATACTTTTTTTAAAGAATGCTTTTGATAATGTTCAGTGATTTATATATCACAGTAAGTGTTATTCATACATGTCTGCTTTTTGATAATGGTCAGGGACTTTTCTGATTTCGTTTTATTCATTTGTAATCAGGTACAAAGAAAACAATTTAACCAGAGTAGAATCATTTCTATCAAAGACTTAAAGTTTCAAAACATATGCATAACACCCACATATTCAACAAAGGGTCTTTTGTGCATGAAGTACTGTCACTGTCAATGCGTGTAACATAAACACATAAAAACACACAGGTAGGTCTTGGAGAACACATGTACACATCTCATAAACAAAGAGTCGCAATTAAACTTCATCTTTAACTAGAGATAGACATTGCGGCCATTTTTCTCTAAAAGTATGATCCATCTCAGTTTTGCATCAGTGACTTAAATGTGTGATAAGTGTGAGTGATAAGTGTTATTTACGCATGTTTTCTTTCCTTCTGCAGAAGCGAAAGAGCAGAAGCTGTGAGATTCTTAATGGAGAATGGAGCAGATCCCAACCCCATTTATCCAGGGGGCAACAGGTAGTAGCAAATTAAAATGTTGCATTAAGTTATGATATTGACAGTTCTTTATCAGTCATGATTTGATCTGTGACACAGGTCTGTTGGTATATATGTGGATCATGGAATGGTTTTGACACTGTACTGTTCTGAAGTATTTACTAAAACAAATTAAGTATCAGGTCAGTCAGAAGAAAGTGTTCAGAGACTTGTTTTTTCAATATTTTTTAAGGGTTCTGATTTTTGGGGGATACATGTATGCATGTTGTTTTGCCCATATTCTGTTGACAATATCTTTAACATGCATATTTGATATTCTGCATGCATATACACATGGACAGGATTTAGGCTCTGGCAGGTGTGCACACACATTGACCTTGGAAATTGAAAAAAGATCTGAAACCTTTACCCACCAGGTAGAGGTGTTTAGATGGATCGAGTCCAGGACGTTCTGACTGGAAATCTGACATTTACCCACTTGGCTACAACACCCTTCATGAACTTTTAAATCATATGTGAAATATTTGGGGTGGGTGGGAAATGAGAAAAAGAATTAATGAGAGAGAGAGAAACATGATTGATTTCAAAAGCAGATAGCACTGAAAGTTTAGTAACTTTTACATACAATTCAGTCGTTGCAACAAATTCTTCAAATGTGTATTGTCATATCGTAAATTAATGTATCATGCATGTAGATTACTGTTTGCTGCATTCAAAAGGTTTGTTGATGTGACTTAGCAGTGCACATAATACATTATGCAGTATTCAAGAATTTCAATATTCTTTGGATACACATTGTGAATTTCATTGTTTTTATTATTATTGTTATTTTTATTATTATTATTATTATTATATTTGTGTGTGTGTGTTCAGTGCACTGCATTATGCAGCCAGTCTGAGTGGGCCCACAGATGTGCTGGAGATGTTGCTGTCATTCGGTGCTGATGTGGACGTGTTGAACAACGAGGCCTCTACCCCTCTTTTCTTTGCCACTCAGTCCAATAACCAGTTTGCTGCCTGCGTCCTCATCAACCAGGGAGCCAACGTACGGCAGAAAAATGGACAAGGTCTGTGCAGAGATTTTTTTTCTTTTCTTTATCGCACTCAGGGAGGGAGATTTCCCTTGTGCTTACCTTTTTTTTGGTGTGTTGTGGGGGTTCCCATTTTTTACATCACCGTAATGGCTGCATAAACTGGCATGGTTTTTACAATGCAGCGATGAGGAGGAGGAGGCAGATGGTAAGCATGAGTTCCATCTAGGATTGAGACTGCATGAGAGGGAAGTACTGTACACTTTACCATCATTGTATGTCCTGGCATCAACCAGATCCGAGAGACACAGAATCTGTGACTGCATGGTCCCAGTCTTCCCATGAGCCCATAACATAACACAACTCTGAATAGGAGCTGGTAAGAGTTGAAAAATCCCACACTGATTTTTGAAGGGGCTGATGGGCATTTAAATCCACAGCCTTCCAATCTGTAGTCAATTGCGCGAACCTCTACACCCATATGTAGTGCTGTATTTTCAGCTTAGCTTGCTATACCCGGCTGAAGTCTGTTGGGTGGTAGGCTTACGTTCACATTATTATGCTTAGAGAAAGAAAGAACAAGCACAGGCCTGTGTTTATGCATGGTGTGTGTATGTGTGTGTGTGTGTGTGTGTGTGTGTGTGTGTGTGTGTGTGTGTGTGTGTGTATGCATGCATGCATACAAGTGCATGTGTGCGTGCATGTGTACAGAATGTCCAACAACTGTGTGGTACGTACACCTGAAACACTTGCTTGTGTGGTTATGTCAGAAAATAGAACTTGCTTAATTCTGATGCAGTCCAGTCAAGTGCTGTGTCCTTCCCACCATGGATTTGGCTAACTGGGTATGAGCTAATCACAATTGTGCTAATAAACAAAGCCAGTACTATTGCAAAGCATGGTAGATCAATTCAAAACTACATCATGTTGATACTGAAAGATGACAAGAATCCCTGTGGATTAAAAAACAACAACAACAACAACAACAAAACAAAGCGGCAAAATGATGCTGTGAGGGACATACCAATCTCTGAAGTGACCCTGGATTGAAGGTTCTGAAATTTTGACACTATCTGTCAGCCACTGAAGTTTTTAAATCTTTTTTTAACTAAAAGTTTTAAAATTGAGATTCAATGTTTTGGTGAGTGAATTGAATGGATATGCACCGTGCTACTCTCACATGTCATTTATTATTCTCACTTTTACTGTACTCTTGGACGTTAATGGGTTTGGCAAGTCTGATATAGTAAAGTAGGAGCTAGCCTGCTGGATGAGACTTCGTCTTTTGTTCACCAATATAGGCCACATCAGCTTTGATTGTGACCATTTCTTCCAGTTTATGCCAGCTGCCATGGAACTTGGTGATAAGAAGAGTTGTAGTCGGCCATGTCTCCTATCATTTCATTTGATAGTGGTGACAGCACAGCGATGTATGTTCAACTGTTTGGTCCTCTTAACAGGCAGGGACAGATTGGGGAAAGTGACTGTTTGAACTGTCAGTACATACAGGTGTTCAGCCAATTGTGACCAGTGCAGCACCTCATCAGGACCACGTGCTGTTCTCTGGACAGAATATGTTGTTATCTCTTTCTGTCCATGGCTTGAGAAGCGATCTGATGATGATCCTTTTCTTGCTGTAGCTGACGCTGTTGTTTCTTTTTTCGCTAGCTCATGAAAGGTCTGGTTTTCTGTTATCTCACAGTGAGCAGGGATCCACTAGAGGACTACTTGTCTGGTTCTTCTGATTGAATGGAAGGGTTTGTTAAATAGGGAAGCTTGTCATTCTCTAGGGCCTGGAGAACAGAGAGGGCATCAGAGAGGAAGACACTAGATAGCACGTGTCATGTGTATTATGTAACATGGGTACTCTTGCATGAATGCCTGTTTCTGCTTGATAGTTGGTGCATGAGATGAGACAATAAATATACTGAAGTTCCTTCTGCAGCACACACTTGGTGGACACAAAAAATACCACTGCAACTAAGGGTTGTCTTTTGCAGAATTCTGTAGAAAGAATAAAGCAGTGAATACAATGAATCTGAAACTACTTTGCCAATCTGTTGTATAGTTGATGATAAAAGCTTTTTGTTCTGTCACTTTGTCTTCTTTATGTGCATGTAAGTTTTGTGTCAGTCACTCACATACATGTGTTTGTTCTTGGTTTAGATGTTTGTGTCTGGTGATGATATAAGTGATGATGACGACTGTTTGTGTCTGGTGATGATATAAGTGATGATGACGACTGTTTGTGTCTGGTGATGATATAAGTGATGATGATGACTGTTTGTGTCTGGTGATGATATAAGTGATGATGACGCCTGTTTGTGTCTGGTGATGATATAAGTGATGATGACGCCTGTTTGTGTCTGGTGATGATATAAGTGATGATGACGACTGTTTGTGTCTGGTGATGATATAAGTGATGATGACGACTGTTTGTGTCTGGTGATGATATAAGTGATGACGACTGTTTGTGTCTGGTGATGATATAAGTGATGATGACGCCTGTTTGTGTCTGGTGATGATATAAGTGATGATGACGACTGTTTGTGTCTGGTGATGATATAAGTGATGATGACGACTGTTTGTGTCTGGTGATGATATAAGTGATGATGACGACTGTTTGTGTCTGGTGGTGATATAAGTGATGATGACGACTGTTTGTGTCTAGTGATGATATAAGTGATGATGACGACTGTTTGTGTCTGGTGGTGATATAAGTGATGATGACGACTGTTTGTGTCTGGTGATGATATAAGTGATGATGACGACTGTTTGTGTCTGGTGATGATATAAGTGATGATGACGCCTGTTTGTGTCTGGTGATGATATAAGTGATGATGACGACTGTTTGTGTCTAGTGATGATATAAGTGATGATGACGACTGTTGTTTTTTTTCCTGTCCTTGTAGGCCTTACTGCGTTTGACTACATTGTGGATTTTGAAGAGTGGATTGAGTCAGGCTATTTCTCAGAGGAAATCAAAGCCAGACTGAAAGGTAAGCTGACTCATTTTGTGAGCACAAGATAGTAAAAACAATTGGAATGATTCAACAATCATTTGTTATCAGATTAACTGATATTGTACTGATCAGCCAGAATGGCTTTCTATAAAATGGGGAATGGAACACAATACAGCAAATCTCATTAAATGTCCTGACCTATAATCAGATTTTCTGAGTTTCTTCTGAGAGTTACAACACTATGGTAATTCATTCATAGAAATTAGACTGAATTTTGAAGTTTCAATCTACTGTAAAGTAGGATCAACCTCATGTTGTTAATGATTCTTTGTTTGAAAGTAATGCAGAGTACTTAAGTTTTAGTATATTTTAGTACTGGGAAGTCGAGGTACATCAGTGTAGATTGGTGAAAAATGTACACATGTAGACAGACAGACGCCTTTCCCAGTGGCCATAAAACAGTAAAGTGATATATGTGTGCAGCCTACAGTCTGAAGCATGCTCGTGACCTAATCCGAGCCATCTCCAAACGGGTCAAACCGACACCATCCCAGCAGCCCCGCGGAACCATCTCTCGACAAGCATTGACCCCCGCCTCCGCCATGACGGCCAGCAGTCCCCTGGCGCTGTCTCCATCCCAGTACTCCATCCATTCCAACACCTCCTTCAGGTCCATGCACGCCATCCTGCCCCCCATCGGTGACTAAGACCCCTTCAGCATGAAGATCGTTTCTTGAGCTTGCCATTAACTTTTCACTCCTTTAACCTGTTTACCAGCATCCTGCCTTTCGTTCCTTCAGGAAGCTGGTGGATAGAATGAGAGAGTGTAGGGGGTTAAGAACAGTGAAGAAATCTAACACTCACGATCCGCTGTTTGGCTGAAAGTGCACCAACCATTGGAGATTAACGGTTTCCACATTGTTTCTGTGATAATGACTGAAAATGTGCTGATTGGTTTGCACTTGCCTACAAATCCCTCCCAAAAACCTGCTGTGTGTTGTGATTTTTTGTGGTGGTATTGCTGACCAAACAAATGTTTTTAGTGGTATGCTGGACAGCTTAATGAGGACAGTGTGAGGGTTAATGCCATGAAGACAGCCCAGAAGACAGAACAACGACGAAAAACACCAAGAAAATATTTTCTGACTGCCAGAGTATTCTGTGAATACGTAAGTCAGGACATAAGAGATAAGAGTGCTACAAAAAGAGTGTTTGTGTGTGCATTTATATTGTACATTTTTATGTGTGGCATCAGATTTACGGGTCACTATCCACTTGTGAAATTGTACATATGATATTGAAGTTTTGAATTGTGTGCCTGCTCAAAAGTGAACCTTGAAGCTTTAAGTGTATATGTATGTGAAAACTTGAACGAAAACTTGATTAGACTTATGTGCTGCAGCTCAGTGTATGACCGAGTCTGCCAATTACATGTGTGTTGCTGTAGAAAATGTCGATCATTATGAGTCATACGTGAACGAAATGTGCAGGACCTATCTGACTCATGTACAGTGGCCAGTATCCAAAAGAAATCTGAACACAGACAAACTGAGTGGGAAATGTAGACTAGATGTGCGATGATGGGTGCTAGGGAATTTTGTCTGCTGTTTTCTGTGTATGTTTAACTTACTTGTCCATATCAGGTTATTGTTCATAGAGCTGATGTTTTTAAACACACACACACACACACACACACACACACACACACACACACACACACACACACATACACACACACACACACACACACACACACACACACACACACACACACAGATACTGATAAACAAAATCATATGCACAAATACAGAACACACAAATATGCGCACACACACAAACACACACAATCTGATACAAAAAATCATGCTACACACACATACTAATCTCAGCTAACTCATCAGACAGATGCATAGTATGCTTAAAGATATGGTCTTTCAATAATATATTTACATTTTCCCTGGTCAAAATAATGTACTAAACGGTCATTTTATCCCTCGTGTCTCTGAGAGAAATGCCTAATGTCCCTCAGCCACCATCCACACAGCTCTGGCAACTGGTGATTCTGTTTTGTTTACTGCCTTACCAGGGTCATGCCTTGTGAAATGAAACAGGAAAGTCACCTGTTTGTTGTCCTTGTTGACCAGTTGAGCTCCAGTGTGACAAGTTTTTGAGCACTCAGTGCGGGCAGGCTGAAAGGATAAAGCTTTTCTGAGTTTGAATATACTGTGAAGATGCTTTCTTTTTGAAAGGGAATTCTTTTCTCTCTTGGTATGACCTCTGTGGAATGTGGTAGGGCCTATATGTATAACAGCTTTCTCATGCAGTCTGATACATTAATGTTACCTAACAGCTGACAGGCCTGTTCAGTGCCATAAACTCCAGTATTACAGTGTGGTCCACAATACCAACAGCTCTGTATTGAGAGTTTTCTCCATACTTTAACAGTCCTTCACCATGAACTCTGATAGTTATGGATGTATTCTCTTTCCTGTGATGTCCTTGTAGTTTGGATCTGCAGATGGCCTGTGATAGTGGCAAGCTAGTGGTACTTGTGATATGTATAGAATTTCATTGTAATATGCTGGTGTTTGTGTACAGAGGTCCTATTATCCTGCATGGGGGTACTTATGAATGATGTGTATGTGACCTTTTGCCTTATGCTAGTACTTTATGCATAGATGTCCTATTTTTTTTATTAGTGGTGTTCTATCACTGATACCCCGTTGCCTATTTTTCAAGTACCGGTACTTCACGTGCACGTACCCCATGACATGAAAAGTGTAGAGAGCAAGTGTATATATCTTTATAACCAAACATGAAGACTGCAGAATTTATATGTGCTTAGATAGAGGGTGCTCTCAGGGGCTCTAGCCTGCATAAGAAGAAGAAGGTTGCAGTCAAGAAGGCCAAACAAATTCATCTGATTTCACATGACATTACATTTTCCTGTCCAAAATGATAAACATGATTTAGCAGGATTCACTTTCTGATTCATGTAACCAGTATTGTTCAAGAGCATTGCTTTGTACAGTATTGTTGATAACAGCATTAATTCAGTACACAACTTTGTTCAAAGCATTGATGTTAGTATTTGACAGTTTTAAGTGCTGTGCTTTCTTTTTGTGTTGTGGGTGTATTGTATTTCTTGGGATATGTGATGTTCAAGTCAGGCATCTTGCTTGTTTCTATGAGTGAAATTTGTGCACTATTGTGTTATTGTTTTTTTAAGTTTTTAAGAGTACACAGTCACTCATGTTTTTGTTCTTCTTTTGTTAAATTGAGTTTTTTGGACGAAAGTCACTGTAAAGTCAGGTTGATATCAATATTTCAAGTGTGTCATCCTGTAGTTACCATGACTACTGGACTATGTCACAGAATAAACGTTATCGCCTACCATGGAATCTGTGAATATCGTCTGCACTGTCTTGAGATCAATTTTATAAGATTTAAAGAGAGATACTTTTGTGTGTGTGTTTATTTTTCTGTGTGTTTGTTTGCGTGTGTGTTTGTTAGCATGTGTACACACATATACACACAAGCACACATACACTAACACACCTACATGCACACAAATATACACAATCACATACACAATGACAAACACACACGCAAACACACACACACACAAATGCACACGCAAATACACGCACTCACAAAACCGCTCATAGAGACACACATACAACACACGAACATACACCCCCCCAAACACCTACAGACACAAAGACATACAAACAACAAATAAACACAAATAGCCTACATGGGGACAGAAACACACACATGAACACACACACACTAATACACACAAGTGAACACTAATACACACACACAAACGTACATGAACAAAATCATACACTCAGACACACACACACACTATATCACAATAAACATTATCGCCCATTTTAAAACCCATGATTGTCGTCTGCACTTTCTGAAATCAATCTTATATGATTGATTGAGAGATGGTGTGTGTGTGTGTGTTAGTGTGTGCGTTTATCTTGTGTGTTTGTACAAATTCATTTTGTGTGTGTTTGTATTTATTTGTGCGTGTGTGTGGTTGTGTGTGTGTGTGTGAGTGTCCCACGGCTGTTCCCGAGCAAGATTTTAGTTTGAGAGCAGGAGCGGCGGAGGTGAGGGGAGGGGAGGGGAGAGATAAACGATAAGCAGATGTGGACTGTCAAGTGGCAGCTAGCCAGTTGAGCGCTCTGCACAGAGCAGTGTGTGAGCGCAACGCGCTGAGCTGTCAAAAGGGAACCGCAGGTGTCAGTGATACGAGACTCGTAGCAAGGCCAGTTAACTTTTTATAGCGTTGCAGTACATGGGTAGGTTGCAAAAACATTAAATTACAAAGTCTGAGTTTCACCAAGAGAAATATGAACAATATAACCGAACGCAGGAATGACTCATGTAGAAACGGATAGCAGGCATGCAGAAAAAAAAAAAGAAAAGATATAACAGCTGTTTTGCTTGCAAAGATCAGATGACTGACAGAAGAAAACCACCAATGTTAAATAAAAAATCCAATTTAAATGACAGTTGTTCATGCACCTGCACTTTTACAACATTCATATTTTCAGAGATGTTAGCTGCATGTGTGAGGACAACACCAAATTTACCGAATAAGCATTTGGTTGTCCGCAAGGATCGTTATCAGCTTGTTTAGTAAGTATCCCATCACTTTGATATGGCACAGATTTCTCTCACAGTACAAGGCAGCAGTCTTCTTTCACACATTGCAGAGGCTGATTATACAGGCTTACGTAGCCTCAACACTAACTGTCTTTTAATACAGAACCAGCAGACATCCATTTGCCAGTTCTTATTACCACTTCCGTCACAGATACACACGCACAACTACTAAAATACGGCAAATACACACACTAACAACAACAACAACGAATAACAGGAAAAAAAAAACAGTTTCAGTATTAAAAAAATCTAAATAAAACGACGAAACTGAGTCACACACACACACACACACACACACACACACACACACACACACACACACACACACACACACACACACACACACACACACACCACACCACACACACACCAACACAACACAACACAACACAACACAACACAACACAACACACACACACACACACACACACACACACACACACACACACACACACACACACACACACACACACACACACTTGCTCGTGTATATACATAAATCTCTGAGTAAGAGTGTGAGTGTGTGTTTACTCGCACGTGTATGCATGTGTCTGTGTGTGCAGATAAATGCATGACCATATGCATAAGTATGTGCGTCCGTGTGCGCGCGCCTGTGTGCGTGTGTGTGTATGCGCGCAGATGCATGAGAGAAACAAGGAGCACTTTTATAGTCCCTGCATGAAATGTATGGAGTGTGATACTCAATGTTCTGAGTGTGCACTCCTGTATGTGCATGGGTGTCTTTGTTTATTATGTGTAATTACTTAGAACTAATTCTCTGTCTGTCTGTCTGTCTCTTCTAAGCTACGCACAAAAAGTTAAGGATCACTTGCACAAAAATTCATAACTTTCAAAATAAGAAAGCCAATGCGTTGAAGTTTGGCAAACATTTAATTCCATGCTTTAGTGATAACGATACACAATTGCCTTCAATTTCGAGCAATCGTTTGGTGTGTACATTTGATCAAAGTGGGTACGTATCGAAATTTGATTTCCCAAAGTCATTGAAATCACAAGACAGGGCATTTTGATGCTCCCAAAAGTTCAGTAATGCGTGTAACCGCCATGGCTTTTCTGGCACTCGACACAGCGAGTCCTCATCGAGTTGACCAGGTTGGTGAAGATCCTCTGTGGAAGCACCTGCCACTCAGCCTGCAGCATCTGGTAGAGGTGTTGGGCATCCCTGGGAGGGGGGTGGTTGCTCCTCACTTTGCGATCCAGCTCATCCCAGAGGTTCTCAATCGGGTTGAGATCGGGACTGCATGCTGGCCACTCCATTCTGTTGACTCCAGACTGCTGCAGGAAGTCGTTGACCACCCTTGCCCTGTGGGGGCGAGCGTTGTCATCCTGGTAGACAGCCGTCGGTCCCATCTGCTGCAGTGTAGGCACAGCCAGCGGTCGAAGGATCTCATCCCGGTATCGGAGGCCAGTCAGGTTACCCTGTACATGATACAAGGGTGTTCTGTGGTGAAGGCTGAAGTCCCCCCAGACCATTACAGAACCTCCACCAAAGGCCACCTTTTCTTGGACAGTGGTGTCAATAAAGCGTTGCCCTGGGCGCCTCCAGACCCTCAGTCGGCCGTCGTTGTGGTTCATGGTGAAGCGTGATTCATCACTGAACAGGACATGGGACCATTGCTGACGTGTCCACCTCACGTGACGTCTGCAGAAGGCGCGGCGTGCTGCCCTATGGGCTGGAGTTAAGCGTGGCCGTACAGCTGGGCGACAAGAACGGAGGTTAAACCCATGAAGGCGGTTCCGTATGGTCTGCTGGCTGATGTTGATGTTAGTAGCCACCCTCAGCTGCCTTCGAATGATGCTGGAAGAGGCTGTTCTTGTCTGCAGGGCTTGTCGTTCAATGAGACGATCTTCACGTGGGTTTGTCTTCTTCGGTCGACCAGATCTGCGTCTTTCATGGACCCTCCCAGTGGCTGTGAAGCGTTGAATCAGTCTGACAATGACCGAGATGGACACCTGAAGTCACCTGGCCACTTCTCGCTTGGGAACACCATCTTGGAACCATGCAACAGCTCGTCCCCTCTCAAACTCGCTCAATTTTCGTCGTGGAGGCATTGTCAGATCAGGCCTACTACTGGTGGAATGTCTTCTTTTAAAGCCAAGCAAGAGACAGCATCTCACACATAAACAGCAGTGCTTGCACGTGCATAATGGTTTTTCCATCTGGCTTGTGCAATGTGTTCAGGCAGAACGGTCCAAAACAAGGTCCTTTTTCGCAAGTTTCCGCTTTTCCGTTTGCGGCCAAGCTCAGTAGTAGAGAATCCCGTGCAATTTTCGCACTAACACAACATCGCCCACTTACAGCTGAACAAGAATTCATAACAATTTGGCTGGACTGAGAAATAAATAACAGTAGCGAACTGAGTTTATTACGCACCTGTTTTCTCATAGTGATCCTTAACTTTTTGTGCGTAGTGTATATATCTGTCTGTCTGTCTATCGATATCTATTTATCTATGGATGTTTTCTTGGTGCTCTGTGTGGTTGGTGTGACAGCTGAGCGAAGAACTGGTGACATCATGGTCATGTGCTCCTTCATCATGAATTCCAGTTTGTCTTTCTCACTCCTCAGACCCCATGCACGTCTTTTCAGAGAATTGACAACGGCATGAGTCTCTTCACCTCCCTGTTCCCCATGTAAACCTAGCCCAAATCCCCAACTGTCCGTGAACTCTACACAGTGATACTCTGGAAAATGGTGCCTGAAAAAGCTCATGTAGTTGTCAATGCAGGCCTGTACATCTGTTGTGGCAATGTTCTTTGAGTGTAGTGACTGTGTGTGAGACAAGCTATTGTGCACTTCAGAATAAAGACCGTTGAGTTTTTTGAATGTAGAACTAATACCTTGTGCTTGAGCATGAAAGTGTGGGTCATCTGTGAGTTGTTTTGTTTTTGTCACAACACTGTCACAAATACTACTGTAAACATCTTGTTGCAGATACTTGTGGCTATGGTTGCCAACAAATGACCGTCCAAAATATGAACCAGAAAACCAATATAAGCGCGTATCCAACAAAACAAAACAAAACAAAACAAGCGCAAATTTTCGGCCAACTAGCCTTTGTCAAAAAAAGATACGCACTTATATTGGTTTTCTTGTTCTTCTGGTTCCTGTTTGCTTGGGCGCGGGAAGTCACACTTGTTTTGGATCGTCCAAAATATGCCTGAGTAGTGATTTTGTGTTGCTGCAAAACTCAGTCCAGATTTTCAGTTATTGGGCCAGTGAGAAATGGCAGGCTCAAGACTTTCTTTGAGTGTGTCTATCTCAACATCCATATCTTCTATCTGATTGAAGAGCATCTCTTGATTTAACCGAAAGGCACGTAAAGATTCAAACGTGTCTGGCTCCTGAAATACGGCCATACCCTCCAAGCAAATCTTTTTGTCTTCGGCGGCCTTGATCTTACTCCATTGACTAACATACCGTCCAAAAGGTGAAGCACTTTCATGCTCGCCACTTTCAGCAAGATGTTCTAATTTCATGTCAAGTTCATGACAGACTTTTTCAAGCAACAAATGATGCTTTTTTCCTATGCCTAAGAGCTGATGGAGATAAGGAGGTGCAACTTGGGAGAGCTGGATGTCTCAGATTGGACAGTGTGTGACATTGTTATACAATTTTGCTTTGCTTTTGTCCTTTCCTCTCTTTAGAAACTTGTAATGATCTGACTTGATGTTGTCTACTGTTCTCTTGCTGATGTTTGCCTGTTGTTCAGTTCTTGTTCTTTGCATTTGTAGTTTAGATGCCTTACACCAAAGGCATGGGTATGTGCTCTGTGCACCTGATATGCCATACATTTTGAGCAGGAAGTCATAGTCCCCAAACAGGAAGACACGCATCTTTATACCTCTCCACTCCATTTTTTTGTGCAGCTGTTCTATTTGTACTTTGTATGGTCTCAGAATCACTCTGATGTTCTCTGGGGTGTCTTTGGCATTGACAATAGCAACAAGAAACGTGTTGTTTTTAGAATTTGGATGTGGCAAATTAGCAATTTGTAGCATCAACTTGAAAGTCCCACCCCCGTGATCCCCACCTATTTTGACCCACACTTCATCAGATGGAATGGTGTTGTCATGCCATGTGAGTGAATTGTTTTCTGCGTACTGGTCTAGGAGCTTGGTGACAAATTGAGAGATATCGGTCATGTAAGTTATTGGAGTCACAACTTTACCACTGTCTGGGTTGTAGAGAGATTTTCGGTCTGTTCTAATGCTGGACAGCTGCACGGTTTGTTGTGTTCCCCGTTGATTTTTCTCACTTTCAATCTTCACACCACACTCTTTCACAATTTTGGCTCGTTTCCTTTGCTGAGTCCAGCTCAGTCCAATTGAGGTCCTCATTGCTAGGGCTTTGGTTCTTGACAAAAACACAGTTTTTTTGTACCTGACCTCTTCTAACAGAAGACCTTTTTTGCTTTTGGGTGCTTTTCTGATTTCGGTACACTGCTGTTTGATTTCGTCTTTTTCAGTGCCACCTGCCACATGCATTCTAATTCTGTGCATCAACACTGTCCTTTTCTTACGAACAGGAGACGACACCAAGGTAGAAGGCTTCCTTGGTTTGACGATTGTTTTCAATATTAGTGGCTGGCCACGTGTTTTACAAGCCACTGTCATCTTGTCCCCTGAACTTGCCATTTTCAGTCGGATGAGATGAGTGAGATATTGCTCCTCTTCTTTTGTTAAAGGGAGAGTGACATCTTTCAGAGGACGCAATGGCATAGTTTTTTACAGGGGATGTGCCACAACTTATAGAGCTGTGTGTGATCATGGAAAGAGATGTGTGACAGTCAACAGACTGGTTTGTACTGGTGTGAGAATAATCATCAGACGCACACTGTGAATGGTATCAGTCAAAGACTGTGAAGAACTGCGTTTTCTTTTGGCTGTTGACGTACTTGGACCTTGTGTAGTGTAAAATGAATCTGCAGATTCTGTGTCCTCATCACTGTCAGTGTCTGTTGTCTGATATGTATGTTTGCATGATTTGTTTTTTTTTTGGGAGCTCCTGCTCTAAAATGAGAATCAAAGCAAGCGCATACAGAGCATTCTTTGACTGATAAAACAGGATTAAACTGTCCAAATTGAACATGACCGTGTAATGTCATCTTTGGCCGATTGTAAACTGTGCTCAGATCCAGTTCTTGTTAGATATTTGAGTCGCATGTAGCACTTTCTGCACATGGTTTCAGAACATTTTGAATGCGAATCATTTGAGATAATGAGATCATAACACAATCTTAAATTCTCTGCCTGCTGTTTACAGTGTAATACTTTCTTATCACAACGAAATTTCTTTGAGCGTTTACCACAGAACCTGCAAAGCGAATGAAGTCTATCTAGATGAACAGCTTTTGAATGCACAATTTCTTCCATTCTTAAAAACAGACAGATACACACTCACTTTATCGTTTGCTAAACTCCCGTCTGTTAATCTTCTAGCAGATTAGTTTGATTTTATATATATCCGTGTGTAGACATGAAAAGGAAAGAAAGAAAATGAAAGGAAATCAGGCTTTCTAAGATTCAGTCTTTTGTGTTAGCATTAGCGTTTAATCTACAAGCAGTAACAGTAAAACTACCTCAAACGAACAGGAAACACACACACACACACATACACAAAAAACAAACAAAAAAAGCAAGCAAACAAACAAAAACAAAACCACAACTAAAACAAAAGTGACAAAAGAAATTAAACAAAACAGCAACAAAAACAAAAGAGACGACAACAGGAAAACAACAACTTAAAAATATTTTCACTCACGTACTGTCTCCCGTTTCACATGAAATAATTCCAGTATAGAAAGGTAGATGAAATACACCAAAACACACACACCCACAGTGAGAAATGATGACACTCACTTACACTCTATAAGTGAAGCACAAACTCAAACTACATAACCAAATGAATAATTTATAGCTGCACTCGGTCAAATGATAAATGAACAATAAGGATTCCAAAAAATGAATTGACAAAGTGTGCACAATTTCGTTCTACACAACGCCAAAGTTGATGATAAAATGGCTTAATCACTGCACAGTGCAGTATTAATCCTCTGTTTCCCTTGCCACTAGACTAAGGAATGCGGAAACACATGGCTACGGGGTAAGGGCGGACGTCTGATATCTGACATCTGGTGCTAAGCTGGCCGGCCAACTAAAAGGCGAAAAAGGCAGCTACTGAAACAGCCGTGGTCCGTGTAGATGTGTGTGTGTGGGTATAAACACACAAAAGCACACACACACATACAAATATACACAGAAACACACAAAAACTCGCACACACATGCAAACATACGAACACACACACACTCAAGCACACACCTAAACACACACATGCCCAAATACAGACATAGAAACACTCACAAACACAAAAGCATACACAAACATACGCCCAAACATGCACAAGGACACACTCTCAAATGCACAAATAACCACACACACAAAACCACATGCATATGTATATATACACATATATTCGCACACAAAAAACCGTCACATACAAACGCATGCATACACAAATATACATGTATACAAGCATACAAACACATGAATAACACAAATACACATACATAGAAATAAACATGCGCACACAAAAACACACACAGACTCATAAACACACACACGCCTACATCATAAACACACACACACAGATATCATAAGCACACACACATACTACACACACACAAAGATACAGAAAAACATATACACACAATCACACACAATAACACATACGCACAAACATACAGATGAAAACACATGAACACACACAATAACACATACATTCACACACATATGTACAGAAAAATACACCCAAACATAAACTTGATACACAAAATCACACGCATATAAACACGCACACTAACATATATACAAACATATACTTTGACACAAGCACACCCACAGAAACACACATACAAAGAAACACACACAAACATATGTACATGAAAAAACACACATACACACAGAAACAACACACACATAAATACATTTACATACCCCGGTACACAAAAACATCGCACACAGGAGATGCACACACACAAAACCACCCACAAACAAGCATATATTCACAAACATTCCAATGCACAAAATCACACACACAACATACAAAAGCACACACACGTTAACACACACAAATTTATACAGAAACACAAAAAACGCATACACACAGAGAATTTCCAGAAGGTGGGGATACTATTTATATTGAAAGAGTCCCCGGCATCCCCACGGGGAGCGGGGTGGGGGTGGAGAAGAAGATGATCAAGCATCCAGTCATACAAGACAAGTGAACCCAAGGGATATTTACAAAACTTTTATTCCATTTACATAGCACATGAAACATTTCAACATAATATAAAAACACACATTTAACCATGTCCAAAATAACCTGCAGATGCAATGGATGACTAAAATCATGGATGCTATATTATGAAAAAAACCCAACCAACAAACAAACAGCATCCTATTCATCTGGAGGGGGAAAAAGATTCCTCTGCCTAAGGAAGGTCGACTATCATTTGACAATGGACGGACAAAGTAATCCATGTCAGAAAATGAAAGACTACAGAACAGAATCAAGAGGAGAAAAAGATGAAGAGCAAAATGTAGATATGTAAATACTGGGTACCTGTGATGCAGAAGAGATGTTGCAAATATGATAACACCACTGCAAGTGACTGACCAAATCAGTCTCCACTTGTTTGATCTATCTACAACACCCGACTCTTTCTACTGATGATAGTTCACTAAATAATACATGCCACCACTGGTAAAAGCAGAGCGTGCACAAGTCATGGTTCTGTAAGCAGTGATGATATATTAATATATGCAAGAGATGGAGCCTTACTTCCATCACTATGAACAGTGGCAAGAAAAATCTTTGGATGTTTCAAACTGTACAGAAAATTTCTTTGAATGTTTCCAATTGTGCACATTTAAGACTTCCAAAAGAAATAATTATACACATCTCTACCAAGACTTGTACACAGCTGCCTGATATAATTCAATTTTACCTATTACTGTGGTTGAAGGTTTTAAGTTTAAATGCCCTTTATCCCCCCACCCCTCCCCCCACAATGTTTGATAACTGTATTCAGCATCTTAAATGCCTCAAGGAAAAAAAAAAATCACCACCATATAAAAAAATCACCCTGATTTATTGAAAATGTATGAATCTAATTTCAAATGTAAAGGACAGATTTTGAGGTCATTTAGAATGTATGGCACATATACTAGTGTTCCTTAAAATATCTATATGAATCTTTTAAAATCTTTTTAACAGATTCTATTTCTTTGCTATTTTTTTTTAATCTTTTTAATTTAAGCAATTGTAAGACCATGGAATAGACAGTAAGCAGATGGAGCAGCATAGCACAAACAGGATTGCAATGCTTGCAAAAGCCTGACTGAACTGGATCTGGAGAAACGGCTTCACCACACAAAGTGCGTAAGTCACATGTAATCTTTATCCTTCTTTATGAAGTGAAACTTGTAAAGAACTTGCCATCTCAGAAAATAGATATTCAGGCTCTGAGATTAAGCGGTTGAGGAAACTGTTTGACGTATCCCATCTCAAACATAAGACTGATCAACATGTTAGGGTTAGGGTAAGGGTAAGAGGTTAGGGTCAGGATTAGAGTGAGCCCACAAGCGCCGCTTCTGGTAACTGTGAAACGACACAAGCTTGTATGGCTCGGTCAAGTCATCAGCCATAACACATAGAAACCATCCTTCAAGGATTCCCGGAAGGAGGCTGTAGCTGAGGTCAACACAGGAACACAAAAAGAGCTGCTTGGAAAGTATCAAATACCGGATCAATCTCAGAATGCCTGAACTGCTTGTTGCTGAAACATGAGAAAAAGAGAAAATCCTGTCTCCTGCTGCTGCACCATCTCTTAAGGCCCCCTTATCTCCCCAATGACCTCACTGGTCATGGGATTTGAAGACAGAAGACAGATATTGGGGCCATCTGACAAAAACAGTACAAATTACATGGCCATTTCAAATGGACAGAGACAACAGGCCTGTGAGCACCATGTCCAAACAGTCGTTTTAAATGGACAGAGACCACAAGCCTGTGTGCACAATACCCAAACAGTCGTTTTAAATGGACAGAGACCACAAGCCTGTGTGCACCATGCCCAAACAGTGGCTTGTGGCAGTCTGCATTCCAATTAGAAGAATTACTGGATGGCTGGGTGGGTGGGTGGATGGGGTGAGCTCTATGCTACAGGTATCCCTTTCTGGCTGTCAAATGAATCAGACTAGTTATAAACTGCTATACAGGTTTTCATGGGGATAGGTGGCCATTCTCATTGTGGAGACTACTCACGGTAGATTCATTCTCCAACTCATCTGATTAATTCAAAAACCTGTATATATGCACAGATAGATACAATAATGTATATGCGATGAGATCGGTATATGAGTACTGGAAAAAACCCAACTGACCATGTTATTAATAAATCAGAACTTCAAAGACTTGCAAGTATACAGAATCTAGAGTTCCTTATACCACATTGCATTTGTGGTGTTAGCGCATACAGAATTATCCAACCACAATAATATCATCTTGAGAAAATTGAACAGACATTTTATGCTGTGTTTCCCTCTCTGTATACTGTATACTAATTACAATATCAGATTCTGTGAATTTCTCAAATCATTAATCGTATCTGGCTCTAAGAGCCAATTATCAGATTTGGTCAAAATCTGTGGACCATCAAGACAGACCATGCGCATGCTTCTAATCTACAACCCTTTACACCTGAAAAAGAGAATATGATCACATAAAGTCAAACACACACATGTACATCTTACACAACATTACTGGTGTCAAATTATAACTAATCATGCTTACCTGTTGAACAAAGCAAGAGAAAGCAAAAGAGATGCAAGTCGATAGCTGTACTATTTTATTTCAGCCCATTTTTTTAACTGTACAGGTTTCAGTCTGGCTTGGGTAGACACTGTACATGTGCCCGCCAGTCCAACTATGAACAGGTATTTGACCCTGTTCAGGGACAGAGAAGGTAAAGCAGTGAAGCAGATGGGCACATCCATAAAGATGATGACCCTGAAAAAAGTTGAGGTCTCATACCACCTCACTTTCCTTACTGATACATAGGCTATGATCTCAGGGTTATGGGACACCTTTCACCTTCTGAACCATGCAGTAGATGCAGTCCACTCCACCAATTCCTGAAAGTTTATGAACTGAACATAGACCTCTTGCTCTTCTCTGTACAAACCTTGTCCAAGTCGTTTTCTGACGTAGATCTGCCCCAGCTTTCATCAGCAATGTAAACCAGAACCAGAAAAAAATTCAACTGTACTTTCTATCTCCAGGCAAACTGATAATCCAAGCCACATGCTTTTGTGAAGCAAGGCTGTCAGTGATATCTTTACATTCATATAAACATGAGTCAGGACACTGTTAATTCAATGCAGAAAAGATTTTGACCGATTCTCCCCAAACTCCTGACGACGTTTTTACCAACACTCCCAACTCACATTATATACTGCTTGTTCTGGGGATTCTTAAAACATTCCATAGAACAAGCCAATGAATATAAACTACAGAACTATGCGAGTTTATAAAGGCTGATCTATGCTCTTTGGAGGAAAAAAAGATGGAACGGTTAGTAACATGCAAGGTACTTGATGAACACTTGAATATGGTAAACAGAAAGCTATCCTGAAAGAAGAAAAAATCCACACACAGATTCTGTGTAACTGGAAGTTATGACACTTTACATAATGAACAGCTGTTCAAAGAGGCAGTTTCAGAGTTTGTTGATGCTAAGAATAATCCCTGCTATCACTGTTTTATCCAAAAACAACAAAATCTTTGTCTGCAGGAGTCCCTTGGTTCATTTATGGGAATAAAGTTTGTTCTCTCCAAGTCAAAGTCTCTGAAGTCAACGTCGCACTCATGCATGAATAAAAACAGAAATGCTATGAAGTAACTAACACACTTGCTGGTCAGTGTAAAAATGTTTCAATTGTGAATTATTTCCCTTAACCATCTACTACTCCATGAAAAGTGCTGACCAGCATTTTCTGTAAACTACATGGATGTGTATGAGACAGTAAGACAGAGGTGGGCGCGTGTGTGAGACAGTAAGACAGAGGCGGGTGCATGTGTGAGACAGTAAGACAGAGGGCATGTGAGTGAGTAAGACAGAGAGATGGGGTAAAACAGATAAATACACTGTTGTATCATTTTATTAGGAGTGTACTTTTGATGACTGTTGGTTCATTCCTCTTTTTTCAGAAGCTGAGAATAACAATTCCCAGTGCCAAGTGATAAGACCTTATAACTTAGTTACTGTTTTATGGTAATTTTACAGCAAAAGAATACTTACCTCATACCACAGAAAACAATTTTTCATTTCTTACTGCAAGCTGGCAGGCTCTTGTAACTGAGCCATAGATTCAGCATCTGGTACCTTGAGTTCAATGCCAGGCATTACATAAAAACTGGTCTATTCACTGCCCATCTTACTGTTCCAATCATTCTGGTGATGTTAGCTTAGTGTTTCGCAGGCCCTGTTCCCCCTTCTATTTCCAATTCAAGACCATGTCAGCGTATAGGGTTTTGCTACGGCTTAAGGACTTTGCTAGTTAACAGGTGGCAGATTGGGTGCAGCCTATACAGAAGTGTCCGAGTGTGATAAATACCCACTGGAATTGAAAAACTACAAGAAACAACGCTCAGTGTGACCCCATATATCCTGATAAAACAGCATACCTGGTTACCCTTTTCAAATAATACGGGTATGATTTTCAGTAATTTGATGTCACCATAGTTGTGCAAAATGCACTTTTAATCTATGCTTACAAACTCACCTGACATTTGTGTAGCCATGGGGCCAATTAGCAAGTTCACAACCAATCCTAAGCCTATGGCATACACTCCCAACTTTAATTTCCACAGAAGTTCTAACATTTTCTCCACCAGTCACAGTCTCACTATTAATCTTGATTACAATAATTCACAGCCTACATACACACTATCTCTTTTCCCTGTTTCCTGTAAGAAATACTTGGTACGCCATGTCCTCACTGCCATAGTGAGTTGCATGACACAGACACTAATGCTAGTGCCTGTGGCCAATTCCAGTCAGAAAAAAAACCCACCTCAAACTTTGTAAAAAGATTTTTCTTAATTCTAAAAAAAAAAAAAAACCCTCTGAATTCATACTAAAACATACTGCTTTGATTTTTAAAATCTAAACTAACTGACAAAATAGTTACATGACTTACCTCAGTTTCTCTTCTCCCAACCAATAGGTCTTCTTTACTCTGAAAATGAACTAATGAACTTGTTCAGGCATTTTGTCACTATCACTTACAAAGTGTCAGACTCTGATCCATTACTATTATTTCAGCATAAAAACTGAACACCTCATCAGTCATTCAGTCTCCTGGGTTTTCACGTACCTTTCCTCAAAATCCTCTGACAGGTCTCATAAAACAACCCTATCCATACAGACCCTTAACAGAACACACCCGAAGTAACAACAAAAACACAACAGATTCTCCTTTTTCAGAAAACTAACTAAAACTACAAGCAATCCCACAAGGTGTTAAATATACCTGCTTACACTTCACTGGTGTAGGCACAGCTTAGGATCAGTTCAATGTCGGTTTTCTTCTTCAGAGTTTTTCACTTACTTCCAACATGGCAGTGAGCAAAAGTGCTGAAGACGTTGATGAAGCATGAAATGGAAGCACAAAGGCCATTGGCAGAACAAAAATTAGATAATGATTTTAAGAATGTTACACTATTTAATAAAAAGGAGAAGTATGGCAGAATGATTCAGACGTTCGCCTGCCAACAACTAAACTTGAGGTTCCAGGGTTTGTTTCTCATACTGGCCTCAACTTTTCTCCTCAGTTTGACTGTGAAATCGAACTGAGCGTCTCGTCCTTTGGAAAGGGGCAGAAAATGAATTGGACCCATGAGCTTTCTAGCCTGCACATACTAAAGATCCATGGCAGTAGAATATCATAAAGAGCAGAGCATCTGCCCAGCTGCCCTGGTTTAACAATATTGGAGACAGGTTTATTTCTCAGGTCTCTCCCTTTAAAGGTCAAAATGTCTTCTTACCTTTCTGAAGTCTTGGTTAAAAAAAAATGTGGCACTTCACTGCGGTGGCACGCTCTCAACAGGGAGAACAGCCCAAGTTTCACATGGTAGATCCATTGTGACAAAAGATATGAATATGAATGTGAAAATTGTCCATTTTTTCCCCTTTTCCATTCATTAAAAAAAGAAGAAATGGACAGGTAACCAGGTTTGGAAAAGTGTGAAAAACAAACCAAAAAAAGCCAACACTGATACTATTACCAACCTGATGAGAGATGACCAAAATTGCCATACTTACTGTGTGACCATACTGCCATGGTCACTTTGGGAGCTGGGCTGACATTACAGTGACTGCACTGCCACTGTCATGTGGGTAGTCACGTAGGCAGACATGTGCCCCGCTGAAGCGCCGAACCGTGGTGTCTACAGATGACAGGCAGTTTCAGGCCCTTGACCCTTGAATTCCGCTGTCCCTGTCTTGCTGCCTGTAGTTGCTCTGGCCGTGTCTTGAAAACTGCAGAATTCCTTTAAGATTCCACACTCTTGCTATGTCTTTCAAACTGCGGAAGGCTTGATATCTTGTCATCGAAAATTGGCACAAGCACACCATCAGATAAATAAACCTTAATATACAAGATGGTGTAAATTGATGCAGCAACGATTTTCTTCAAAGACTGCTGGCAAAGCTGATAAAGAAGTGTTCACGTGAACAATCTGTTCAGGTCCTGATTGGGTTAAATTATTCGGAACAGCAGCTGAAGACTAGCATCAATTGGAGCACAGGATACAAGTTTCACAACACTAGGCAGCAATTTTACACCTGTACACTAAAGCAACACTAAGCTGTCCATGTACAACTTTCACAACATTTGCAGGTTTTGGTACTTTTCACAAAAGCAAATCTTCTCTCACACTAAACGTTTGCAAACCGCAGAAAAAGCAGATGCCGATTTACAGGCAAAATAAGCTGCAAGTTTTGGGTACACACAACAGGTATCCTTCAGTTTTCACAATTTGCTGAAGTAAAATACCAAATGTACAGATTCTTGTTGCTATCAACCTTAATCCTTGCTGCTATAAAATCTAAATCATAACATAAAAACGTAAAATACAAAACAAACACTCATATGAAATGTAAACGTTTCTTCAGTCTTGATTTCTTTAAAAAAAACAAAAAAACAAAAAAAAAAAAACACGCCAAACTGGTGTTCCCTAGTAGCGGCGGAAGTTTCTTCCTCTTCTTCCCTGGAATCCACCACGGAATCCTCCTCTTCCTCTTCCTGAGCCACGGTCTGAAAACAAATCACATCATTTTCATACTTCAATTGCTACTTGTAATACAATTTTATTTCACAGGACACCCAAACCCTTCAGTGTAGACTACACGCAATTAAACTTCACACAGTCACCTCCACTGAGAAAAATCAACCACACAAAATGTTTGCCAGTAACTGTATCACATGAAATGGACAGAGATGTACTAGACACACATTGGAATCTTTTTTCAAACCTCAAGACTTGGATAATGCAGCAAAATGAAAATACACTCCTAAAATCATATCAGCATATACATATCACAGGATAAGTCTTTTGTCTGAAACTGCCAAAACCTGCATCTCCTTTCTTGTAAGTATGTTTTCTAAATAAATGTCCACATTTCCCCCCAACAGGTGATTATTTCTAGGTGTGGCTAGTTAGTACTCAGATGATCTTTCCTGCAAGGTAAAGATGGTAGTTGTGCATGCTGCCTTTATCTTTGATGACAACTCCATTTTCTATTGTGAAATAAGCACTGTACATTGGCTGAAATGCACATCCACCTCATGTCCATCTCATAGCACACTTTTCTCTTGCCCTCACCGCTTGCACAGGAGCATGCTAGTATGTAAAAGACAGGCCCTTCATCACTCAGACTGACAAACAGACATCAAAGGCAGACAAATGTACTCACTATTGAATGATCCAGCTTTCTCACTGAATTTTCCCCCAGGAGGTGAGTACAGTTGGCGATCATCTTTGTGCACTTTTTTCGCAGCTGAAGCACCATTTGAGCTGTATGTAATGGGCGTGATTCGCTTCTGACTGTTGACAAGACCAAAAAAATTTACACTGATAAAAAGTTATGCACCAGCCAATAGAAAAACACAATAAAAAAACATGCATCCAAACTGCTCAACAGAAATTCCTGCCCTCCCCCACCCACAACCTTCAGAAGCTTATCAAACACGTCGGGAAAAGATCAACGTGTGCTTTAGGTACCAGATGAGCTCAGGAGGCACCGCCATCCAATTATCACTTTTAAAAGTCCTGCGAAGATGAAAACAAATATCAGGACTTAAAATGAACAATCATTTCTGATAAGGTAACCTCGCATTTCTTTCAGGACATCGTTTACAAGGCCACATGGACTGACCTTAACTCAAAAACTAAAGCAGTGTTGTTGTTTTTTAAGAACTGAGAAACTAATGAGGAATAATGACATCTACCTTTACTGAATAATACCAACAAAACAAAAAAGCTGAAATCTATCTTTCTCATATAATAACAGCAAAATACTAAAAAATCTTCCTTTAACCCTTTCACATTTGCACTGCTAGATGTAAAGCTAGCTCCTAGTATTCGCATTCGAATGTAGCACAGCGTCAGCACAAATTCTTTCAGTAGTGAATGGAAAGTTCGTTGCACCCCAGAATGCTCGTACTATTTTTAGAACATTCAACGCGAGACTGACCGAGTTCTAACCACACGCGCGATAAGACAGCAAGGCCAGTAGTGATGGAAATTCCCCACACATGTGCCGGAAAAGGTCGGGCGATCTCGACCGCTACGAACGGATCGGCACATTTTTACGCAGGGCGGTTACCGGCTTTGTGAACAGCTAAGGGTTAATGAATATAACAACAGCAAAAGAACTTTAAACACAAACAAATGTCACAAGAAAATGGTGAGGAAGAATGGCTGACAATTTACACTTCAGAGACAAGGACAGAGCCCAGTGCTGATACCCAGTCAAAGAACACGGCACAACAAGAATACAGGCAACTACACACAGTATGATTTAGCTCTGTCCCACAAACTCACACACTTTTCTACAGTGTTCTCTTAACCTCTCTCAGTACTTACCCAGCTGTTTGCTGTGAGCTGCTACTGCCAGACGCTGTTGATGATTTGGCCTGTAACAAGCACATCGTGTTTCAGTTCAACATGCTAGAGTTAGCACAGACAGGAAATAAATATCAACACTATACATTTCTTTTTATTTTCAGGGACAAACATCACAGTGTTTCAGTAAAACAACACAGTTCTTTCAAAAGACACATTTGTATCCTCCCTCTATCAAACAGGTCTATTTCACTACGAAAATACACACAATAAAACAAAAACTGAAAAAAGCTTGTCCAGGTGATTCGAAACATTTAATTTTCAAACTGGTGAAATATATAATTCTGTTGCTAGATTTGCTCTGACATTCAAAAACATATACTTCCCTAACTACTAGTTCTTTGTAAAGTAAAAAAGAAAAAAAGAAAAATTAATTGGCAGTTGTAGCAGAGAAACAGACATAGCATCAATTTTAGGGACAGTCTCAGCACATAACATACACCTGGGTAGTTTTCAAGGTTTTGGTTTGATCATCATCTTCATGAACCAATATACAAGAAAAACACCTCACATTTTACAAAACTGAGCATGTAACAATTCACATTTCAGATATGTATGAAAGAGACCAAGACAGGCAGACAAAAGAAAGAGCAACAAGAGAGGAAGAGACAGACAGACAGATGGCTGAAGCGCACACGATTAAAATTGGATATGGCAATTCTGGTTCAGCAGACTTTGGTGATTCATTCACACATGCGCACACACACACACACACACACTAACACAAATACACAAACTATCACGTAACAGGGCTGTGTACTCCAAAATGTTTTTTAGGAACAAAGATCTTCAAAATCAGGAACCTTGCATGACTTTCAAGAACACATTAGCAAACACATCCAACACATTAGAACTATCTGACAGAATCAGTCACTGTTTTAATGAAAGCAACAACATAGTTCATGAAAAGCATTCCACAATAATCAGCAGTGTTTTCATTCATCGCATGGTAACTTAAGTCTATGTCGGAAAACTGGCGCCATACTTGTTAAGTAACTGACCACTGTCAGAAAGCTTCGAACAGTGACAAAAAGTATACTTTTGTTCTAAACTGACGTAAGCTTGCAGGAAAAAATGGTGATCAGACTTGTCATATTTTTCTAAAAACAATTGATAAATAACATTATTTCTGGAACATAAGCGCTCGTTTTGATATAAATCCAGAACAAATACAGGCTCCCAGCAACGGCTGGCAGCACTAAATAAACAGGACCAGTCTTAGATCTATCTACTGTATAGCTGATGATCAGGAAGTTTTCTCTTAGAGCCTGAACCAGTTTATGGAGTTTTAGACAACAGAACCGAGAAAGAAAGAGCAGAGGAGATACCCTACTCACAGTGACTGGCTTCCATGACAAGGTGATGGTGGCCTTGTAGGCTGGTGGACTGTGGAACAGATCCTTGATGAGTGTGTTGATGTTGGAAGTGATCTTCAGGGCTACCACTTTGATCTTGTTCTGAAAAAGAACAACAACACACGTCTCAATGTCATCTTGCGCATCAACATAACATTAACATAAAAACAGTCTTCAGTCTCCAATCGCATCTCAGTTATGTATTTTCTTGTTTATTTCCAACCTTTCACACAAAATTCTTTTACATTACTATCTACCACACACACATTGTCCATTATATTCATTCAACTCTATCACCTGAAAATGTTAGAAGTCACATGCCCTCCCCCTTTTTTCTTGATGTTGTTGCTGCTGTTTCCCCCCACCCTCTCAATTTCCAGCATAGGGTGGATAGACCCTACCTTGGTATTTATAATCATGCTATTATGACTGATAATGCAAGAAACTGGTGAATAGGGTGAGGGGGTCAAAAGATTACACAAAACTTTTGACATTTACAAACAAAATATACGGAAGGCTGACAGCTGTGCGCTAACCCCAAACATTGTTCGTACAATGCCACAATTACGCGCTCATCCACTTCTATACACTAGTACATACAACCAGTTCTACACGACATACTTCAGGCATATACCCAGTTCTACACACCTAATACACCCATTTCTACACACTTCATACATACACCCTGTTCCACACTACACACTTCATACATACACCCTGTTCCACACTACACATTTCATACATACACCTTGTTCCACACTACACACTTCATACATACACCCTGTTCCACACTACACATTTCATACATCACCTGTTCCACACTACACACTTCATACATACACCCTGTTCCACACTACACACTTCATATATACACCCTGTCCACACTACACATTTCTACATACACCTTGTTCCACACTACACACTTCATACATACACCCTGTTCCACACTGCACACTTCATACATACACCCTGTTCCACACTTCATACATACACCTTGTTCCACACTACACACTTCATACATACACCCTGTTCCACATGCACACTTCATACATACACCCTGTTCCACACTTCTACATACACCTTTCCACACTACACACTTCATACATACACCCTGTTCCACACTACACACTTCATACATACACCCTGTTCTACACTGCACACTTCATACATACACCCTGTTCCACACTACACACTTCATACATACACCCTGTTCCACACTGACACTTCATACATCACCCTGTTCCACACTACACACTCATACACACACCCTGTTCCACACTGCACACTTCATACACACACCCTGTCTACACTACACACTTCATACATACACCCTGTTCCACACTACACACTTCATACATACACCCTGTTCCACACTACACACTTCATACACACACCCTGTTCCACACTACACACTTCATACACACACCCTGTTCCACACTACATACTTTATACATCACCCTGTTCCACACTACACACTTCATACACACACCCTGTTCCACACTACACACTTTATACACACACCCTGTTCTACACTACACACTTCATACATACACCCTGTTCACACTACACACTTTATACACTACACCCTGTTCCCACTACACACTTCATACACACACCCTGTTCCTACACTACACACTTATACACACACCCTGTTCCACACTCACACTTCATACACACACCTGTTCCACACTACACACTTCATACATCACACCTTCCACTCACATACACACCCTGTTCACCACACACTTATACACACACCCTTTCACACTACACCTTCATACACACACCTGTTCCACACTACAACTTTATAACACACCCTGTTCCACACTACAACTTTTACCACACCTTCCACTACAACTTATCACAACCCTGTTCACATACATTATACAAACCTGTTCCAACTACACACTTTATAACACCCCTGTTCCACACTACACACTTATACACACACCCTGTTCACACTCACACTTTTCCACACCCTTTACATACACATTATACACACCTGTTCCACACTACACTTTATACAACACCTGTTCCACACTATACACCCTGTTCCACACTACACATATACATACACCTGTTCCACACTACAACATCACCCTGTTCCACATCACATTATCAACACCTGTTCCACACTACACACTTTATACACCTTGTTCCACACTACACATTCTACAACACCTGTTCACACTAACACTTATACAACACCTTTTCCACACTACACCTTCATACACTACCATTTCACATACACACTTCACATAACACCTGTTCATACTACATCCATCCAACACCTGTTCCACACTTCTAACACACCCTTCATACAAATACACCTGTTCCCACAACTACACTACATACACCCGTTCCACTCACACTTCATACACCCTGTTCCACACTACACACTTCATACATACACCCTTTCCACACTACACACTTATACAACCTGTTCTCACTACACACTTTATAACATACACCGTTCCACACTACACACTTCATACACACCCTGTTCCACATACACACTTTACATACACCCTGTTCCACACCTTTCATAACCTCTACACACCTGTTCCACACTACACTTCATACACACCTTTCCACACTACCACTTCATCCACCTTGTTCCACACTACACACTTCATAACATAACCCTGTTCCACACTACACACTTCATACATACACCTGTTCCACACTACACACTTCATACATACACCCTGTTCCACACTACACACTTCATACATACACCTTGTTCCACACTACACACTTCATACATACACCCTGTTCCACACTACACACATACACCTAGTTCCACACTATACACTATTCATACATACATCCTATTCCACACTACACACATTCATACATACACCCTGTTCCACACTACACACTTCATTCATACACCCTGTTCCACACTACACACTTCATACATACACCCTGTTCCACACTACACACTATTCATACATACATCCTGTTCCACACTACAATACATACACCCTGTTCCACACTACACACTTCATACATACACCCTGTTCCACACTACATACATACACCCTGTTCCACACTACATACATACACCCTGTTCCACACTTCATACATACACCCTGTTCCACACTACATACACTTACACCCTGTTCCACACTACACACTATTCATTCATACACCCTGTTCCACACTACACACTATTCATTCATACACCCTGTTCCCACTACACACTATTCATACATACCCAGTTCCACACTACACACTTTCATACATACACCCTGTTCCACACTACACACTATTCATTCATACACCCTGTTCCATACTACACACTTCATACGTATACACCCTGTTCCACACTACATACATACACCCTGTTCCACACTACACACTTCATACACCACCCTGTTCCACACTACATACATACACCCTGTTCCACACTACACCTTCATACATACACCCTGTTCCAACTACAACTTCATACATACATCCTGTTCCACACTACACACTCCATACATACACCACTTCTACACACCCACCTCTTCTGTTCTGAGTGCATCCCCTGACTTTCCTTGCAGCGCTGCTCTCAGCTGTTTGATGTACACCTGAACACCACGGGCAAAGTACTGCAGTCTGAAACAAATCACAAAACATAAATATAAAACGTGTGCTTTTTTTTAGTACAATACCACTCATATGCCACACACACATATATATTGTGTGTGTGTGTGTGTGTGTGTGTGTGTGTGTGTGTGTGTGTGTGTGTGTGTGTGTGTGTGTGTGTGTGTGATAAACAGCAAAGGGGGCTGCATACATCCCTAACTACTGAAGAAATTTCAAGATTTCTATTTTTAGTGAAAATGTTTAGGGGCTGCTGTGGGGTCCAAGGGTACATCCCTGTGGCTTTAAGGGGACAAAGTGCCTGAAGATAAATAGATTATATGAATTAGCAACTTAAATAAAACTGCAGAGATGTAACAACCTCTTTCTGTCACTTACTCACTCACACACACACTGTCTTTCATCAAGAGAAAGAGAGAAGAAAAATAACAAAAGAATATAAATTGTCTGACTAATGAGTACCAAATGAACCCAGTGACTAATTTTCACGTATGCATGTTTTTTTGTTGTTCATGTGACTTATCAGACATTTCTTTTCATTCAAACCACAGTATCAATTCACTGCACAAAATTCACTGAGTTTTTCCAGCCTGGTTCACTTTCACAATGGAACTGCTGATTTTAACTTTTATCATTCTTTTCTTTGCTTGTCCATTTCAGATAAACTGTCTTGTCCAGCCACTTGAAGCACCACATACACTTGTTCCCCTTGTCGATCTCTAGTGCTTAAGTTTTTTTTTCCATCCTTGTTAACATTTTGAAATCAGCGAAAAGAATTTACACTATTATCATGGTATAATCACAGAAAATGGTAGAACACGTTTTTCCATGTAGCCCAAAACCTGGTTAAATGAAAACTCACTTTTCAGAAGAAGCCATTAAGGAATATAAATCAACTGTGAGTTTGCAGTAACTGACAAAGCCACACACATGTACGGCAAATTCTCTATGGAAATGGAAAAATCTCTATATTGAAATGGAAAAATCTTTAGAACAAGCCCTTTTAAATTCAGGGAAAATTACAATCTTACATAAAAATATCACAAATACCAAAGGATCTCAATATCTTAGTAAAAGCTTACTTTGACAGGAAAAGAAAACAAGGAAGCCAAAGACACCTGACTACACTGTACAAAGAGTGGACACCATACTAGGCCATGTCCTGTTCTCCAGTACCTCTGTTTGAAGTCTTTAAGCCGTTCAGCATTGGCTTCATCAGCCAGGAAGTTGGGGCAGCGATGAGCCATCTGGTGAAAAGCATACATGAGACACTCCACGTAGGAAAACTTCAACTTGGGTTCCTCTGTTGCCGACAATTCATCTGTCTCCTCAGAAGGGGGCAGTGGCATGTATTCCTGAAATTACATGAACACAGACACAATTGTACTATACTATTACATTCTTTCCATGTTAATATCTACCCTAGGGCTGACCATATCGGACACACCAAAGAACTGATTTCATTACTCAATGATTTTCAAAATAAAACATAATCATGGAATTTGTAGTTTATTCAACAGGGATTCATCACACTTCAACAATTCCACAATATGCTCCACCCAGTTACAGGCCAGGTTTTAATGTTGCAGGTTAGGATTAAAAACAAGATATCAGATCTTGAATCTACGACTCTATCAAAAGAACTACAATCTCCTCAATCCTTTCCAGTCAGCCTACCGCCAGTGCCATAGCACTGAAACTGCCCTACTACACATTCTCAACAATCTCCTCCTTACAACTGATACTGGCAAAGTCTCTCTCCTCACACTCCTTGATCTGTCTGCTGCCTTCGATACCACTGACCATGGTATTCTCCTTTCTAGACTTCATCATGCTTTTGGCATCTCTGACATTGCTCTCTCCTTTTTCACTTCGTATTTATCAAACAGAAAACAAACTGTTCTATCAATGGCACTTACTCTCAACCTGCATACCTGACCTGTGGTGTTCCACAAGGATCTGTCCTTGGCCCTGTTCTTTTCACTCTTTACACCTCCCCCCTGTCCACCATCATCAACTCCCACTCTATAAAACACCACTTCTATGCTGATGACACCCAACTTCAAGACAGTGACTCACCTGATAATATACAGCGCCTGTTGACTCGCACCACTGAGTGTTACTCGGACATTAAGAACTGGATGACGTTCAACAAACTTCAGCTTAATGACGACAAGACAGAAGCTATCCTCATTGGCACCCGTCAGAAACTTTCTCAGCTGCCTCCTCTTTCTCTCCCATTATGTAACACATCAGTCCCAATTTCTGATTCAGCTAAAAACCTTGGTGTCTGCATTGACTCTACCCTCTCCATGAACAACTTTGTTTCTCAAACTGCCAGATCTTGCTACTATCATCTCCATCGTATAAGGCTGATCAGGAAGTATCTCTCTGCATGGGTGAAACCTGGGAAAATTGAAAATCCTGAAAGGTGGGGGTCCAGGGGGACGTGAGGCCCCCTGGCGGGGTCAAGTGGCAGAGCCCCTTGTCGTGGGTCAGGGGGCGAAGCCCCCTGAAGCTGAAGCATTTTTACATTTTTGTTATTAAAATCAGACCATTTTGAGGTACTTTCAGCAAGTTTTTATAAGTGAAATAAGATTAATGTTTTGTCCCAGAGTAACTTATGCTGTCTCCCCCCCCCCCCCCCCCCCAAAAAAGAGAAAAATGAAAAGAAAATTTGTGAATCATAAAGAATAATAAAAAAAATCACTAAACCAGCATTTTGTATGTTATGCCCTTGCCCATTACACCATCACTGTCCGGACCTCTTTTGTCCAGCCATCGCCAAGATCATTTGTTGGGGACCGAAGCATCGATCAGCGACGTGTCTTCATTCATTATAGCCACAAACGGCATCGTGCTCAAAGAAGAGAATGAAGTGCAGCTGATTCAGACTAGATCTAGGTCGACGGGATCGTTGCGACGTGAAGAATGAACACACGCTGTAGGCTATCGTGAAAGTGGCGCAAATCGGAAGACAAAGAGTTGCAACAACTTGGACGGCGCATGCGCGAGTTGTTCAAGAACGCAGCTTAACCGAAAACTACCCCAAAAAGGAAAATCGACCGCGACGCACGCCGATGTCCGGATTTCCGGACAAACAGCCAATACGAAATCCGGATTCCGGACGTGTGGTTTCACTCATGTCTCTGTCGAAACAACTGCAAAACTCGTTCTCTCCTTCATAATGTCTCGCATTGACTATTGCAATTCACTCCTGTCTGGTCTTCCTGCCTCCACCATTCACATCCTACAGCGCATTCAAAACAATGCTGTACGCCTTGTACTCAAAAAGAAAAAAGCTGACCACATATCTCCTCTCCTGGCACAACTTCACTGGCTCCCTGTATCAAAGCGCATACAGTACAAACTAGACACCATGTGCTACAAAAGCCTCAATAACGTAGCCCCCGATTACCTGTCAAGCCTACTTGAGATCTATGTTCCCTCACGTACCCTCCGCTCTGCCTCCGATCCTCTGACTTTTCGCTTTCCACGCACTAAGCTCAATACCTATGGTCCACGAGCCTTCTCTGTTTCTGGTCCACTCTCCTGGAACAAACTTCCTCTCTCAGTCCGTCAGCAACCTACTTTTGTCTCCTTCAAGTCCGCTCTCAAAACTCACCTTTTCTCCTCCGCATAAAATCCTAACCTCACTCAACCCCCCCCCCCCCCCCCCCCTCTGCAGCCTGTCTCCGCTCGGAGGGGAATCACATGGTTATAATATATAATTGTATATGCTATGCTCTATAATTTTCCATTGCTTTTATTCTTGCTTTTATTCTTTCTCCCCATTTATAGCCATGCGTTGTGTGTGTGTGTGTGTGTGTGTGTGTGTGTGTGTGTGTGTGGTGTGTGTTGTGTGGTGTGTGCGCGTGTGCGTCTGCTTCAGCGCTTAGATTTGATTTTATCAAGATTTTGCGCTATATAAATATTGTAATTATTATTATTATTATTATTACTACACAGTCCATGTGTGTGCATGTACATGTTTTAACTCTTTCAGCCCTGTCTGTTTTACAAGAGAAATGAACTCCCAACCTGTTTTTTTTCAGGGGAACTGTACAATCAACGGGTACCCCAATAAAATACCTATATCTTAAAAACTGCTCAATGCTTGCTAATATATAAATGTTCTGTCTCATATATAATTTTCAGATCATTTGATGTTTTCAGTCTTAGTTAAAATTTTATGAAAATTTACAAAAACTACAAAAAATCAGATTTTTATCATTCATTCATATTCACAATTAAAGAGGCACACCAAAATCACAATGCACACAAGTGAACACAAAAGGAGACACTACAAAATGGGCATTATTAATTTGAAATTGTGTTAAATCCCATATCCACAATGTCGAAAAAATCAAGAAAAAAGAAACTCTTTTTCTGCAAATGTGGGATACACTTGATTTAGAGGCCCTATCATGAGTTGAAGATGGTGGTGGTGGTGGTAGTGGGGCCAGAGATTGCTCTGACACACTGTACGGCAAGAAAGTGACAAAAGGAGCCTTCATTCTCATTATCACTGTCACAGTCGCTTTTTTGCCGCACAGTATGTCGGAGAATTCTAGAAGCATCAATATGAACATGCCCACTTGATGTTGATGTTGATGGTTGATTTTCCAGCTCCATTTCATCAATTTTCAGTCTTTGCGAGGGCTCTTTGTCGAGTGAAGTGCCGATCAACGAAGACACACTCGATTCAGAGGCGGTTTCTTCTGTTTCGGGCTCAAAATCACTGCCTTTATCGAGGAGGATTTCATCCAAAACTTGTTGCACTGTGTAGCGAGCTAGTTTAACCATCTTGACGTCAAAAGACAACAAAAAACTGCATAAAATTACTTCAAAATGACTTGGCGGAATCTTCAAAGTTATCAGAAGGGAAGAGTGACGGAGTAACGTCCGTTTCTTAACTCTTTGGAGACACCCTAAAATGGCTGCTGAAACTCTCGAGATGCACAGTTTTTGGTACTTTTTAAAAAAAATTTATGGAGAATATCCAACGACAATAAACCTATCCTGCTATATATGTTTTAAAAGGTCAATGGTTAAACTCTGCTGTCAGTATGATCTCCCTTATACATGTATACACGTAGTCTTGGTGAAAAAAGACATAACATCTCTGCAGCTATAGCTGCGGAGCGTCACAGTCGAGACACGGATCTCCACAGCTATAGCTGCGAAGCATCACCATCGAGTTAATGAATATTTATACAAATGAAACTGAAAGTGAATGGGTGTGTGCGCCCGACAAATTGTCAGCCTAGGAGCTGAGAGGCAATCAGTCGGCCCGACAATTTGTCGGGCACAGGGCTGAAAGAGTTAATTTAATGGACCTCAGTCAATACATAGAAAGTAAGTATATATATGTGTGTGTGTGTGTGTGTGTGTGTGTGTGTGTGTGTGTGTGTGTGTGTGTGTGTGTGTGTGTGTGTGTGTGTGTGTGTGAGTGTGTGTGTGTCTGTAGTGTGTGTCTGTATGTGTGTGTGTGCATCAGCATGCGTATATGTGTGCATGTGTGTGCGCTGTGTGTGTGTGTGTGTGTGTGTGTGTGAGTGTGTGTGAGAGTGTGTGTGTGTGTGTGTGCGCGTGCGCGCGTGTGTGTGCGCGTGTGTGCATGCATGTGTGCATGCATGCTCATGTATGTATATGGGTGCATGTGCCCATGTGTTTGTGACTTACCAGCAATCTGGAATAAACTTTATCTACACAGGCCTCTTGGTTAGTGAGGTCACCGGCATGCTCAGAGAGTTCAGCAAACATCTTCAGCAGGTCCAGCTGAACACTGGTGTCCTCTGGACTGGCCAGCTTGTCCAGCACTGGCATAGCATGCTCACACACATACTCCACAAACTTCTTTGAGTGCACGTTTTTCTATATGGTGAAAAATAAACCAATAAACACAGTCAGGCAGGGATGTAAAAATCATCTCAAATACAGACAGAAACAGAAGCATAGCAGAATTTTTTTTGTAACTGCCCAAGAACCCATAAAGAATGAAAATGACTTAAATGATAATAAGAAAAAAAGAAAAATCCACAGAAATACTATGAAGTGGAAATGACACAATAAAGCAGAAATGACAAAGACTCAGAAAACACACACGGAAAACCATACTCCTTTACCAACTCTACCCAGGAGCTGATCTACTTCATTTAAAATATCCCAGGTAAAAAGTTAGCACAATACCAAGATCAACAATGTGAATAGATATGTCAGTGCAATACAAAATCATCCTCACCATGAACATGATAAAAATGTCAGCACAGTCACGAGAGAGGGAGAAAGAAATACCAAATACAAATTATACAAAATGTTTCAATCAATATAGGCCTAAGCCCCTTATTGAAAGAGGTGACATTCACAAACAAAACTTATTAGATCATACCTACATGCTGGTCAGCACACAACAATGAAAACATTAAAGGCTACTGAGGAGAGGAGAGGAGAGTGAGAGTGTGAGAGAGAGAGAGAGAGAGAGAGAGAGAGAGAGAGAGAGAGAGAGAGAGAGAGAGAGAGAGAGAGAGAGAGAGAGAGAGTGAGAGAGATCAACAGACAGACAGAGGAGTGAAAGAGAGAGAGAGAGGGAGCAGAGAGAGAAAGAGGGAGTACAGACAGAGAAATAAATAGAGAGAGATGAATTCACTGCTTTTGTAATTTTGATGGCACCATCAATGCTGCATAACCAACTGATGTTGGAGAGTAAATATTGTATCATAGTTCATTTTAATTCCTGCTTCTTTAAGACTATATGTCTTGATAATTTGTTACCACAGAAGTAGGTGCCGACATGTATCTGCTTTATGTGTGTCTGCCTTTGGAATTGATGTGTCTGTGAAGCACTTAGGGCTCTTGTGAGATGAAGCACAGCAAAAGCAGTCACTGATAATATTATTGTCATTGTTATTATTTTCATTATTATGATTATGATTATTATTATCATTAGAACTCACAGAGAAAAGGGGAGCTGCTGTACGCATACACTGTAACAGTCTATCCACACAGTCCACATCTGTTATCTGCACACAACAGTGAACACAGTATTACCAAACAAGATTACATATCACTACAGAAATCAACCACTTCGTTCATATTCTGTCCAAAAGAGGTACTGATATTGCTTTCTGTTAGATACCATCTCACCAGTTTTGCTTCTTTTTTTTTCTTCTATTATACTGATTATGTTGACAAGGCTGCCAACTGAGAGGAGCTCTTCGCTCACCAGGACCAAACAACAGAATACAGCTTGATTCAACTCAACTCATGTTGTTTTAGATATAAACTGCTCCCTCTATCCTTTAATGAATATATTTTAGTAGACACTTATGTTATAATCATAACACAATAACCATAACATGAGTCTTGAACTTGCAAAATAACCAGTTTAATGTCAGCAGAACTAAACAATCCCTTCTATACATACAGAAGCTTGACGATTGTGAAATTTCAGTTTGTTTAAGAGAGATTCATAGCATACTCGGACAATTCCATATGTGCTCCACCCATGTTTGCCAGCAACCGTCTGGCAGATCCCTTGAGCCTGCACAAAAATCCTATGCACCTGTGAAGCAACATCTCTCGCATTTAAAAAAAAAAGGCTCTTTTTCCACATCTTTCACACTTTAAAAAGAGAAAGGTTTCTTCCAGTGCATCTGATCAACATTTTATACAAACCTGAAGTGGCTGATCCAGTTCTGCCTGGTCTGTGACAATTTCCACCAGCTGTTGTCTCCCTTGCACAGTGCTCATGGACTTTAAGCTGCGAAGAATATCCATCACCGCCAGGAACTCGTCTTTGGTTACGTCCATCAACACCTAGCAACAATGGCACAAGTCAGTAACAGCCAAAGCCAAAAAACATCTTCTCTTATCCTTTTCAAGATACATGATACATTTGTCAGCACTTTTATACCCCATAATAGCTGCAGAAAAAGCAGGTAATTTCCAGGCATGTTAGAACCTGATATCTGACCCAATTTCAATATGGAGTAATAGCTGCTTTCAGACATTTTCAAAGTCATCAGACAAACTGTAGTGTTACTGTTATTTTTGTTTACAGCCCATCCGACTGTGCAGAGCCATACCAAGGCTATAACCAGTTCAAAACATATACTTCAACAAGGAAAAAACAAAAAGAAAATTAAGTACACATATCAATGCATTCACACACATAATCTAAGGACATCCCCTGGTGTTGACCACTCCGTCCAATTTATCGCACAGGGAATTAAAACAACATACCTGAATACAAACTGAAACATTAATAAGGACACTAAAACATAAAGACAGGCCTCAAATACCCAAATTTGCCTCAGCATATCTCACTTCCCTAGATCCAAAAATGCACTTAACAGATGTACCCAATTATCAATCCTACGAGAAAGTACGAAGACTTTATCGAACATATACAGGTGAATGAACCAGCAAAGCAGAAAATGACAGAGAGAAGTGACAGAAAGCAAAGGAACAAGAAAGAAACAAAGAGAGTCACAGAAAAGAGGAAATTTCTAGCACAGAATTTCCAGAAGGTGGGGATACTATTTATACTGAAAGAGTTCCCAGCATCTCCAAGAGGGTGTCACACAAACTTAAATAAACAAAAAGTACAGTTGCTGGTTTTCTTTTAAACAATTACATATGGCCAAAAACAAAGTGTTTTGTCAACTCTCATGTTACACTAGGTAGGACCAGCCAAATTTTTAACTTCAACTAAATATAATAAAATTTACATTTTTAGAAAGGAAATAACAAGACAAAAGCACATGCAAAATTTCAAAAAAATATCTTTATTAGTTTTTGAGATATTCACTGTTGAAATAGCTAAAATACTGGCGTTTTTCATCAAATGCATAATCAGCGACTTTTGGGGACTAAGATCTTCAAACCTAATGCTCACCCAAGGCTGCAAATTTACCTCCAAGCTCCCAATAACATGCACAGTGCACCTGATTTTTTCCAGAGCTGTCCTATAATTGGTTTTGAAGACTAAAGGCTCTAAAAATGAGGAAAAAAGCCATTTTGGCAGCTGTCCGATCACTGATTTTACACATGACGAACACAAAACAGAGTGTATCTTGAGAACTAATAAAGATACAGGAATGATACTTATATCAGTGGATTCAGCAGACATCCAGCTATCTAAATAACTTTGTTAAAAGATAATATACTGAAAATTAAGGGAGCTGGAAGGCACAAAGTCAAAGCCAATGCAAGATCAACTGGATAAAATGTAGACAAATATACCCATGAAAAGGCGAAAAGACTTCAAACACACTACCAAATTGTCTGGGTAATTTCAAGTATGGTACATTTCATGTATTAATTTCTGGTATCCTGGCTGCTGCAGAAAAGTAATCTCTTGACCACCTCAAAGTCAAACACACCTTACAAAGTCAATACAGAGAACATGCTCACAATGATGCTGTTTGTCCATCATAGTCAATGAAGACAATGACACTCTAGTGGCTGGTAGACTGGGTCTGGTGTGTCCAAAGGTGGCTGATTTAAGTCAGGGACAGTTGTTCACAATATATTGTCAATACTGAAGCAGTCAAATCTGAGAAATTAATGTGGATGATGGCTCACGGGGAACAGGATGCAAACTGGTGCCCAACTACGCGTCGAGCTGTTCTGCATGCTGCAGGAACTGCCTCCACCTCCTCTTCATGGATGCCCACTCTGCCTCTCTGACTGCCCACACCCTGTATTTCTTGACAAGGTCAAAGTCAGAGAAAAACAAAAACAAGCAGCAACTTGTTCGATGGTGTCGGATGAGGGCCACTTGAAGACATTTTCTTCACCTCGCTGTTCCATGAACGTCACATCTGCGAGGTCAGGTCGATGGACCATGAGGATTTGTCCTAAATAGAACCTGTCATCGTAAAATACTGCGACAGACTGTCCTTGGCCAGTGTACTGGAAGTCAAAAGTTTCGGTGTCGTTCTCCAGCTCTTCTGGAACAGGAAGGCATCCTCCTCTTCATCCTCATCTGGAGCATCAACTACAGGCATGGGGTCAGCATTGGCTGGCAACTCAGTTTTAGCAGCTACCTCACTTCAGTTATCAGCACAGCACTGCATGTGCTTGATCTGCTCTGACCTGGCATGCCTTTGAAAAATTATGATGAAGAAATCTAGTGTATGTATTCATAACAAATAACTACAAGGTACAGAGTTTCTAAACTGCCTGATGATGATTATATTTAGAGCACATGCCATGGGCACACACCACATTCTGCTATCAAAAGTTGAGAATGAAAGTTGAAACTCAAGTTGCTGTTTCTTGCATGCACACCATGATCCCTTTCCCTCCTCAACCACTGAGGAGTAGAATCTTATCGCTTCCTCCAGTCTTACCATTTCTCCCGGAAAACGGATTAAGTTTCATATACACGTGTATAAAAGGAGAAGGGTGAAGGCATGTTGAAAAACCAACATGCGTTTCTTCGAAACTGAAAAAATTCGTCTGCTACCCTTCCCGAGTTATCGTTCCTGATCAGTGAAATGTCGAACAAAACATCATTTAAAAATAGAGGAACTACATAAAACGAATCTCCAAAAAATCGTAAGATCCTTAAGGCATCTTTCTTCAAAAACAATGGGGGTCTATAGAAAGATATCGCACGAATTCCGAGTTATTTTGCGATTTCATAGCCAGCACTGTACTCCCAGTCTTTCGATCGACTTTGCCACTTCCGGTTCGGGTACACGTAAACTGAGAGACAATTATGCGACGATTTCAGCCTAAAACATTACTGTAATCACAAAGGAAATCAAATATGATAACTAATCAACAGTTCCAGGTGGTAGACTTCCGTTATTTACGCAGTAATGGGGTAATCGAGTCGAAAACACGAGAGGTGCCATGCACGCCGGCTGCATCTGCTGGCTCAGCCATGTTGTCAGTGTGACAAAGCGAGCGCGTGTGGGGGTTCTCCCTTTTCTTCCCCACGGACTCAACGCGCGGCAACGACTTCCGGGTCAAGTTATATACCATTTTAAAGAGGAAAAATCAAGCTTTCCGTCGATATATAGGTTGATCTGATTGAACGAAGCAGTAAAATTTCGCTGTACGTTGAAAAGAAGCGATTTTTCAACCTCTTGGAAACCTTCTAAATTGTAAACAAATAAATACGAAATTTACACCAACGTGTAGAGGAAATCCCGACCTTTCCATCGATGGTACATGTGTTCTGATTGGTCGGTTTGCGGAGAATCCGTGAGCATTCTAGGGGAGTACCCCAACACAAGCCGGCGCGAGGTGTGAAAAAAAAATGGCCGCGGGGTTTGCTGCACGCGATACCCAAGCTCCGGTTTCAGCTTACATCGGAAATACTCGTCCACATTCTCTCGCATAAACATACAAGAAAGAAGGTAAAAGGATTGTTTTATTCACTGACATATTTTTTACAAGTGTAGGTGCAATATATTGTCAGCCAGGCCGATGTGAAAAGTAGCCAAAATGCAGCTTGTCAGCCTATGTTACACACGCTGTAATAGACGGTGGTCCTACCTAGTTACACAAAACCCTATCACAAGTGTCCAATGACCCTGTGTCAGTATCGCCACGCAGAGCAGTACCACAGTTAAACAATGAAGACATTTCTGGCTCCACTCACCTTTCTACACTGTGCAACAACAAAGTCCTCTGCTTCTTTGTCCAAAGTCTCTTCAGACAAAGTCTTCAATTTCTGAGTGAGGAACTTGAGCACCTTTTCTCGCAGAACGTTCTCATCTTGATCCTGTTCCTCTTCGTGTTCAGCTAAAATGTATGGAAACATTCCCTCCAGCACGCCTGAAAATCATTCGAATACTTTCACTTGATCATCTCTGTGAACATTTTATGTCATGATTTATAATCACACTCATTTATTACTTTAAAAGTATTGTCATCGTGCGAAGCTGTAATTCAATCACATAAATTATAATTCCAACATGGAAGAACAAATCTGAAATCTGTGCCATAGCTATATTTTGACATCTGATCAGAATATTCAATGCATAAACAGTCTTTTGAGCAAGTTAATTTTCAACAAAAAACAATTAACTTTAGTTAAAATAACAGAAGTTTATCAGTCATTAAGTTCAAAAATTCCTTTTTTAACACACCAAGAAAGTAAAGTTAGAGGGGAAATATGTTAATGAAACAATGCACATAAAAATCAAACACTATAATGGATAAAGAAAGAAAAAGATAGGTTACTAGATTTTCAAAAAAATGAGTATTTAATGAACAACAAGGTCAACATCCACACACCTTTAGCATTGATGGGGAAGAGAGTCATAAGGGATGTCTGAATAACACTGAGTTCTGTAGCATCGTCCGACACCAGCAGCTGACTCAATGCTTCAGCAATCTGTGTTGTGTGTTCTGGGCATATTTTACACAGTAAAGGCAAATCCTTAATGGCCTGCTTACGAATCTGCAAAACACAATAATTACATTAGTGGTGTTGTTTTTTTTCAATTTCCAGCCATGAAAAAGCAAACGTCTGACACTGTGACTCAATCACTACCACATGACAGTGATGTATGACAATCAACTCCAAATGATTATAACATGGTTGCAGATCCACAATTGAAAAGTAAGTTCTCTTACCCCACAGGATATTTCAGGGGTATTTAATCATATTCCCAAATAAAACATAAGGCTGTTTTAATGCCTCAAAATAAAATTTCAGGTAGTTGTCACTCACTCTGCAGTTTGTAAGATTCTCACTTATATGAATTCACTGAAGATAGGAACTTGTGTTATACAGAAAAAAATCAAAGTACACACGTCACAGTTGTCAATCATTGGCCTGAATCACCAATCAGTCTCTCCTTCACTTTCAATTTGAATGCCTTTAGATCAACACTGTGTCATGACACTAAGTTTGTTGTGCAAGCATTTTACTCAATCAGTGCATGTAACCAGTGACCAGTGGGTGTCACTGAATTGGCTAGCTGTATTAGAAGATGTCTGGCAATGACTGGCTTGTCTGGTAAGGACAGAGGGTTCGGTCAGGAAATCCTCAGCAGGGAATACTTTACTGTTATACGAGATCCTTGGTTGTTGTTTCTGTAATATTCATACCCACTGACACCACTTCTCATACATTTCTGTCTAATTTGTTATATGATTTCCAATTTCAGTATGTGATGTATCCCTATTTGTATATTAACCCTACCAGACCTTAGCCCTGAGTGTAATGTGCCCCTGCCTGGCCTCCTGAGCAAAATTTTGAAAAAAATGTATATACGTTAGAAAACTGTTCATATCATGCACACTAATGGTTAGAATTATATGAAACGTGGAGAGATTGTAGAAAATAGGCCTATCTTTCATCTAACGCCAGTCCAACCCTCAATCACACAAGCATCTCCCCTATCACTTGGTTGGGGGGTACGGCACGCCCCCTTCTTCCAACACTCTGTCTCGACCTACTTCTTTCATTGTCAGAATCATCACTTTCGCTCAATGCTTCATCAACGTAATCATCGTCACTTGAATCGGAAACGTATTCCTGATCAAATTCTCCAATCTGCAAAATGTCCACCACTTGTTGAACTGTGAAGCGAGTTGGCCTTACAGTTTAAGTAACACCGTCACAGTTGTCAAGCATTGGTTCAATCACATCAGCTCCTTCATGTCAATTTTGCAACCAATTGTCAACCTAATCAAATACATCAACATGCAAACAGACAGTGTGTCATGATTGGAGCTGAAGAAATGTCTGCATGACTGCTTGTCTTGTAAGACAAGGATCGGTCGAATCCTCAGCAGGATACTTTACTGTTATACGAGATCTTGGTTGTTGTTCTGTAATATTCATACCCATCGGACCACTTCTCATACATTTCTGTCTAATTTGTATATGATTTCAATTCAGTAAGTGAGTATCCTATTTGTATATTAAGTGCAACCCTCATATGAACATTAAAACAAATTCAAACAAATCAAAAGAGAGAGCCACGTTAGCTAAGCTTTTAGTCAGACTACTATAGTTCATGATCACATACTGACAACCACCAAATGTTACTGAAAATCAACATTTTCCTAACAATGCAAAAATTCTGAACCATAGTTGGAAGGCGTCACACAAGTCACTGGACCGCTTGATGAGGCCTTTACAGTGAACAAATGAATTAAAATATTTCAGAAAACCCACCATCTTAAAACTTAAAATTAAAACAATAGTAAAGTAAATAAGTCCTCCTAATAATATTATTGAGTAAAAAAGCTGCTGTTTCTTCTAGTTCTGGGAAGTTTACGATTAACACAACCACTTTGCCTTCTCTCATGACTGGATGGCTAAAAATCAGTAAACTCACCATGACATCAGCATCTTCACACAGGTCGAACAACGCATTGATGGTGTCACGTGCCAGACTGGGAAAATGCTTGAAGAAACGAGCCATAAACTGTGATGCCAAACGCTTTTCTCCAGGGCTCCCTTTCACTGCATTTATGAACAATCGATACTCTGCTTCATGCTGCAAATATAAAGAAGGGAAAGCACCTATCAAATTATTATTATCATCATTCAGAACTGATTTCTGAACAATTAACAATGTCATGTATGACTGCCAATTCAAGCCATGACTATGCTAGGTAATAATCTGATCATAACAACAATAAATCGTTTTTGTGTTGGATACACCACACAGTTTACATTTTTACAAGACAGAAGTACTGATATATCACACATCCATACATACCAGAATGAGAATGTATGAAAATATTCATGGAATCATGCGATCTACATATCTACAATAACTAGTAGACATGTACACATGCCTTCATAAAACAGCAGTTTCATTTAGGGTTTTTACATTTTCTTTTTTACCATTTTACTTATCTACTTCTATTCATATTGTTAGTTCTGTTATTTCTTCTTCCATTTCACACAAATCTGAAATACAAACGGCAACACTAACCGTGTAGCTAAGACAGTGCTACCAAAAAAGGTTGAAAGATATTACAAGAAATCACAAAAAATGTTACATATTTCTTCAGCAATAAAAACAAGAATTTCTTCAGATATTGCTGCAAAATTCTTTTCAATACATGAACTTAACCAGTTCAGTGCCTATAAGCCGTCAGCTGACGTTGCACAAAAGGTGTTGCTATATTGCCTAAGAGCCGTCCGCTGACGTTGCAGGAGTTTTCCGATTTTTCGTTCACAACTGTGTGAGCCAGTCAGCACACAGAAACACTGCACACTGAGCTATATGTGTCTACAATATAAAAATAGGATGTAAATTAGGATACGTCATAGGGAAGACACTTTTATTGTCGCTAATGATTTGGTAACTGGACCACGTGAAGTGGAGCACAATGGCGACGCAACCTTCGACAAGCTGAACAGTGGCTCACGTCAGCGGACTTCCACGACTCTAGAGGCCGTTCAAATGATTTTACAGCATGATGACGATGAGAGAATTTGTTATCTGATGATTCGCTTCAACATGAGGGTGGAGAAAGTAACAATGACCACGCCGACATTCAACGCTTGCTGGCTGAATCGATGCAAGCAGACGATAACAAGTACGAGTCAGACCGCGACTGCCGTGGTCAGTGCGAGTGGCGAGCGCGCAGGCCGTGACACTTCGAACTTTGGACCCAACAGCAGTGAACGTGATGGTACATGGTGAGATGGGTCACGCACGTGTTCGTGGTGTGGGAAGGGGGGAAGATGAGAAGGGGGAGAGGTGCAGAGGAGCTGTGCCCCAGTTAGACGGCATGGCAGGGGGCGTGGCGATCAGCGAAGTGTTTCGCTCACTGAAAATCTGTTGGCCTCCAAATGGACAACAGTCAGACATTCCTCAATTTTTATGAAATCCAGGATTGAAAGTGGGAACTGGTGACGTGTGCTATGCTTTTTCAAGCTGTTTCTGACTGATGAGCATGAGCTGATTGACTTATTTGAATAAGGATTCTGATTCTGGGCTTATTTTCTCTTGTTTTGATTGCAGAACCTGAAGAACAGAGAGAACCAATTCATGAGTGTCATGTAGTTTGATTGTTCAGTGTCTGAGTACACTGACTGTCATGTAGTTTGACTGTTCAGTGTCTAGTACAATCACTTTTATGTTTACCGAAACCAGGTCTATCATTGATGGGATGGTTACTTACTTATTTGTCTGCATGGGTTTAGTATCGTTTCATGAACATTTTATGATGTCATATGTTTTGTTTTCATTTATGTATGTAAACTGACCACAAACAAGTCATTTTCAGCTGTTTTTTTGTTTGTGAGTGTGTTGGGTATCAATCTGTAGAGATGGAAACTTACTTTTTAGACAACACAAAAAAATTATTTCCACTTTGGAATGCCTGGACAGGTCTTTGCAATCAAGCTAAGAGAAAAATAAGCACAGATTCAGAATCCTCGTTCATTTTCCTTCAAAAAACACTTATATTTCTTTGTTGTATCTCTTACAGTTTTTGCACTAGAATTTTTTGTTAATTATTACCCTCGAATCCTCAAAATTCCCCGGCAATGGGGAAGCACATGTTTACGTTTTTCTCTGGCACTGAAAGGGTTAAGAAGACAAAATAAATTTAATATTGGAATTATAAGGTAGTTTTCATTTCATTCAATGTATAGTTGAAGTGACACACTGACATTCATTCAAGATCATGCTTTTCAGAACAGTGGATTCAGGGCCCTTGGCTACTTATTCTGCCTATCAAGACAGCAGTTTCTAATGCAGTAACCCTGTCTGGAGTTTATACAAGGATTCAAACACTTGTACATTTTCACATGTACTCCTCACAAATCTGCCAGCAATTATCCGATAGATGCCCTGAGTCTGTACAAAATCCCTATGGGCTGGCAAGGTCTTGAAATGGGGATGGGCAGAGGGAAGAAGGGAAAAGAATAATCTTTGAAACACTAAGCTGACACCATCAACCAAAATGATAGAAACATTTTGACAGGCAGCAAACAGGCCAGTTCTGAATGTTGCGGGTTGGAACTGAACTCAAAGATATCAGATCCTGAGTCCACAGCTCTGTCAAAAGAACCAAGCAGCCGGCGTAACAACTGTGACCCACCTGCGGGTCAAGCCCGCAACCCAACATTATTAGCATGAAGCTCTAACCAAATGAGCTAACATGGCCACAGTAATTAGAAAAAAAATTAACAAAAAAAAAAAAAAAGAACGTAGCCTGCCTGAAGGTTGAATCCACAACCAAAGACAGAGGACACGCAAAAGAAGCCTTCTGACTGGTCAATTTGTTTTCGCTATATATAGTGTGGACAGTATTCAGTGGGAGATCGAGCCATGATCGTGGCTCATCGTGTTTGGACGGTAAAGCCACAATCGTGACTCATTGTACCTAGCGGGTTAATGTTAATTGTTAAAAATTTGATCTATAAACCATTAGAAAGAATATTTTTCACTTTTCACCAAAATAAAATATCCTCAGTCTATGCACCCAAAAATACAATTTGGACCCTCTTCAATATGTGGAAATAGGTTACCTATAACCTGAATCAATGTAGCCACATAATTCAATCAAATCAAACCAGAAACAAAGGCAAGGGTGACACTTTGAAAATCTGAAAAAACTGAAAATCAGGCTAACTGGAAATTTTTTTCGCTTGAACTTGAAGGCACTAGCAGCACAATGGCAGACCTAAGTGATGTGTGTAGCCTAAAAAAGATCATTGGACCTATGTTGTCTTCAACGATAGAGAGCGCTTCCTCATTTCTGGTCGTCTGCTACAGTGCTGTTTCGGTCATAGTACCGCCGATTCAACTGGTTTTTTCCCCCAAACATTTTTTAATTTTTTTTTTAAATAACAAAAATGAAATAAACGGAATTTCCGTCTGGGGCCTTGCCGAGAAAACGGATTTCCGTCACCCAGACGGAAGAGTGGCACCCATGCAAAGGAAAGGATGAAATCTTACAGCGCAGGCAAAAAATCCCAAGTGTGTGTGTGTGTGTGTGTGTGTGTGTGTGTGTGTGTGTGTGTGTGTGTGTGAGTGAGTGTGTGTGTTTTGTTTGTTTGTTTGTTTAATTACAGAAGACTGCCACTACTTTTGACTATATAATTTAGTACATTTGACAATTAACCCAAACACTGGCCTTAGCCTAACCCTAAACATTTGGATTGACAAGACAATCCAAGTTTCAAGTTCATATTGCTGATAGCCCAACCAACTACTAGAGCCATATCAGGGCTAACACCATGTCAAACACAACCGAGTTAAAGATAAAAGACAACAGTTGGCAAAACAATCCCAAGGGTAAATTTTTTTGTGTGTGTGTGTGTGTGTGTGTGTGTGTGTGTGTGTGTGTGTGTGTGTGTTGTGGTGTGTGTGTGTGTGTGTGTTGTGTTATTTGTTGTGTTTGTTATAAAGCCCAGCTGACTGCGTAGAGCCATATCAGGGCTATAACCGCTTCAAAACATACAAAACTTCAACAGGAAAAAAAGAAAGAAAAAAAAAAAGAAAAGAAAAGAAAAGAAATTAAGCACATATTATCAATGCACACAATCCAAGGACATACCCCCACGCTGACCACATGTCCAACCTATCACACAGGGAGATAAAAAAAAAACAACCCAACACAACATAAGCATACATAACCCTGGACACCAAAACATGATAAGCCTATATACAGGCATAAAATTATAAAACTAGCCCCACACATCTCACTCCCAGAGCCAAAAATGCACTTAACACATATACCCAATTATCATCCCTAAGAAAAAGTACGCAAGACTTTATGTAACACATATAGGTGAATGGACCATTAAGGCAGAAAATGATAGAGTAGAAATGACAGTGAGAAACGAAAGCAAAGCAACAAGGAAGAAACAAAAGAGTGACAGAAAAGAGGAAATTTTTTGCACAGAATTTCCAGAAGGTGGGGATACTATTTATACTGAAAGAGTTCCCGGCATCCCCACGGGTGGAAGTGTGCGAAGTGGTGTTGGTGTGTGTGTGTAGTCTATAGATATATATAATGTATCATATAATCATCACATTTTCCCTTGAGGTGTGTATATATATATATAATATATAAATATATAGGCCTAATCATCACATTTTCCCTTGAGAAACCTGACCAGCTAGGACGCACAGGTTTGATTCCCAGAGGAGGGCAAATTTCTAAAGAATTTTAAAAATGGAAACAGCAGAGGGGAATCCAGGAGTCATGACCTAGATGCAGCCCAGCTACCTTAGAGTGTCAGGTGTTAAAGGCCGAAACACTTGTCCAGCTCTCCCCTGTTTCTTACTAATAGTACAAGCCCTAATAAGTAGGCCCTAATAATAATATATAATCATCATCATGGTGTGCCCTGCCCTCTACAGTCACAGGCGACGCTGCTTGGAGCAAGCAGACAGCCCATCTAGACATTAGAACGGATGTACTTTGTCCATGGTCTGCCATGACCGAGGGAAGCCTACTACTGGTGTGCCCTGCCACATGGCGTTGGCGATCGTCACATCCTCCATATCTTCTTCTTCAGTGGTATTAACGTCCCAGCGTGATAACGATTCCTCCATATAATCTATCCTTACATATATATATATCCTTATTATATATAATGACTCTGTGACCGTCACACTCAACTGATTCACGTGATTCAACGGAAAGAATTTTCCCCAAGCCCAAAAGAAGTGTCTCACTGTCTTCACTCTTTCACAGTCTTTGGTTAATCATCGTAAAGAATTTTGTTAAAAAAATTCATTGCTCTCCTCTTCATCGCCTTACCTCTCCAGCTTTGTCTTTTGCATCAGCAAGAACCCCAAACGCCTTATAAAGTTGCTCGACAGTAGTCATTGTGTGTTTTTCCAGTAGTATTGAGAAAGTTTTCTGATAAAAACGGCCGCGTCAACTGTAGCCACTAATCTCTTTGCACGCTCTTGTCGAAAGACGATAGCAACTTCCGGTTCCGGCATATGTCGTAAACGTTTATGTCTTTTTACCTAACATTGTAGAACACAGAACTTGCACCTTGACCTACTTGTTTAACCTGTTCGTTTATACTTAGCAAGGTTGTCGCATGAAGAAAGAGTTGACGGTAACAGACAACTGGAAGGCTTCAAGTGGAGAAATGCTGAGTGATTTCCAAAGTCCCTTGAACACCACTGATCCAGATTTTCCTTGCTTTATTTGAAGACATTTTTGATATAACTTCAAAACTTTTTTTACACAAGAATAGAAGCGTTAGGTCCCACTGAACCTGCCCTACAGCTAGTCATTTCTATGCTGTTTCTGCATGCGTGTGTGTGCATGCATGCGTGTGTATGCATGCGTGTGTGTGTTTGTGTATGTGTGTGCTTGTATGTGCCTGTCAGCATACCTCTGTGTGTGTGTATTTGTGTGTGTGTGTATGTGTGTGTGTGTGTTTATGTGTGTGTGTGTGTGTGCGGGCGCGCATGCGTGTGTGTGATGTCCATGCATACACACAGTATTAACAGTCAGACATATACATTAATGTAGCATAAATCATTTGATAAACACAGTCGTTTATACACACATTCTTCAAAACATACAAACATGCTCACACACACACACACACACACACACACACACACGCACACACACTCACATATATATATATATATATAACTCACATATATATATATATATATATATACACACACATAAATGAACATAAGGGCATGGGGTTACCAGGTCCATACATTAATGAAGTATAACCATAGATATCAATGTGGCATGAATACAGCTAATCAATAATAACAACAGGTATCAAAAACAAGCAATAATACAATCAATTCAGAATGGCCAATCACCATGATGTAACGGTTTATGCAACAGACTACTGACTGGAAGGTTGGGGTTCAAATCTCCCTCAGTCCCTTCAAAAATCAACGAAGATGGCGAGAACGCCATCGAAAGCTACGGAACTGTGAGTAGCGATTTTTACACTGTTGGGAGACCTTGTTCTTCAAAATTGGTAGCATTATGCCTTCAAAAATCATTGTGTGATTTTTTGGTTCCAGCTGGCCCCAACCAGTTACTACCCAGAGTTGAGCATGCTGTGGGCTCAATGGAAAGACTGGGACCACATGTTCAGGTCCCATCTATTTCTTGGATGTATCATTGAAGGTGTTGTTTAAATCTTCTAACACTGCAGAAAATAAGTGTAGAGTCATGCAGTCTCAATCCTACATGGACTTCTATAGTGTCATGATTATTGTCCTCATCATCAACATCATCATCACCACAATGTAAAAACTGTGCCAATTTCTGAGGCTATTAAGGTGGATAAGAAAATGGGTCACAACATGCACACACACACACACACACACACACACACACACACACACACACACACACACACACACATACACACATGCATACACACACACACACATACACACACACACACACACACACACACACAAATTCACACAGAATAAAAAATGGCACACCATCAGATGAATAGACTAGAATAAAAAAAATGTAAGGAGAGAGGAAGACCACTTGATAGCATGTGCATGTGTATTATGTATCATGGAAGCTGCTTGCATAAGTGCTGTTTCTGCTGGGTAGTTGGTGTGGTGTTTGCATAGTTCTTATTTAAGCATTTGCAAGGGTTCTTTTCAGGGGCAGTATGGATAGAGTATCACTGCAATATAGCCCAAGCCTGATTCAATCAGAAATTGATTACAAGATATTGTAATATGTAACCATATGTTCGGCAGATCCTCAAAACTTTACTAGCACATAGGGATTATGGGCAGGCTTTTGGCATATGCCATGATTATTTTGGATTTTCTTGTCCATCACATGATGCTAGTGCATATGAAAATTATCAAAGTGCAGAAACACTGTCTTGAAAACACTGAAACTGAAACTTTCAAGTTCATTAACAATTTTTGCCTTGTGTCTGGTTTTCAGCCTGATGAATGGGACTGTAACAGCAGTACTGTGATATCCCTATCTCTCAAAATTGTGTGTGTGTGTGTGTGTGTGTGTGTGTGTGTGTGTGTGTGTGTGTGTGTGTGTGTGTGTGTGTGTGTGTATGCATGCAGGAATGGGAATGCATATATATTCAATTGTAAATTACAAATCAACCCTGCGACAAAAAATGTGTTATAATAGGATGTAAACGGACTGAAAGCATGGTCAAGCCATATTCATAGAAATAACTATTTTCCATTTTTCTTATATATCAACACAAGAGCTATTTCTTTTCCACTGCAAAAATCTTCATCACAACTGATTCATCACACTACCAAGTATTCCTACTCAAACATGTGTTTATGTAACTCCAATCAGAAAAGACTTGTGGTTCAATTGTTAGACATCAGCTGTAAACTGGAACAAAACAATAACAAACAAAATATTTTGTTTTCTTCACACACACACACACCACACACACACACACACACACCACACACACACACACACACACAAAGATAGCATAAGTCCACTCAATCTGAAATGGTTCTTTTCTTTATTATTAAGAAAAGGGAAATCACAAAGCAACTATTAGTCCAACAGCAACATAAATCTGAATCAAAACAAAACAGATCCATTCCAGACGAATCAACACCTCTCGAATTACATACACGTTTTATATAAAAACAGCAATATACAAACAGATTAATGTCTGGAATAAAGTACACACACACACACACATATATATGGCAACTACCATGCATAATTAACTTTTAATTACAATCACAATCATATATTTATTTGAAAATAATTAAAAACCAACATCATAATGATGTATTTCTGAAATCAAATATCACATCACATTACCTATGTCTCAATGCTTGCGTAGGACGGATTCGTCTATGGAATGCTGAATTTCAATACTTGAATCAACATGTCTTGAATACACACAGAAGAGTCCAAACTGTTGATGAAACTGTTTGCCTGATAGTGTGCAATACAAAAAAGTCTCCAGTTATAGCTTTCTCATTAAATGACGGTGATCCAGCCATGCAAAAAGATTCACAGAGAAAATGTAACAAAATGAATACATGTTCAACAGGGCCAACACCTGCCTCAGAACTAAGGTGTAACAGGAAGCATAGGGACAACATGATCACCCATCATCAGACTTGCCGCTTGGAATACAAGTTAAATAAGCAAACAACTTTTTCACTCAGTATCAATCATGGTATGAGAATATTGGTGCTAATCCTATGTGAACGTGTTTAGTTCATGGGTTGTTACCAAAAACAAGCACATTATCAAGTGATGTTATTGTACCCTTGAGCATACCTATGAGTATATCAGTACATGTCTGCTATATCCAATTTGAAGAATTTGAAGAGTTTGACACAGATGCATATTTGTCAAAAGAACATCAATCCACATACTATTAAAGACTGAGCTTCATTCAATTTCTGATGTCAAGCAATCTTTACATGTGGAGTTTCTGTGTGATGCATATTTGTCAAACTACAGATGTCTGTTGCTGTTTTTAATTTCATTTCGAATTTCAACAAAAGTTTCTTTGTGATGCGTACTTTTATCTTTCTGTTTAAGAAGACACATATTGTAATTTCTGAACAAGGTGTCATTCTCAAGGTTAAAAGACTGGTCAAGACTAACATCTCCAGAAACCCTAAAGCCACCTGCTTTTCAAATCTTACATGATTCAAATCTCAAAGAGAGATGCACTACTCTTTGAAAGCAAACAGGGCACCAATGGGGAAAAATGATAGAGTTGTATCACACAAGAAGAAAAAGATCTGACTTATCAGTTGAACAAACCATGCACATTCACTTTCCTGTCATAACAGAAATTTTTACATTAAAATGTAAGGAATATGGGCAAAGAGAAAACTGGATCGATTCAAGAAATAAATGATAAAAATGGGGCTTTTAACAAAATCTAAGCGCATGTAAAAAAAAAAAGCTTCATGACATATCATCAGAATACTGATTTGGAATGATTTCAAAATGAAACATGCAGTCTTCTTGCTTTCATCACAGGTTACAAATATACGGCATAATACAGATACTATAACTGAAATTTTAGTTTTTACTTTGGACCCTTTTACAATGGATAGAATATAATAGTACAAAACGTACCTGCATGGCTAAGGACGGATTATCAACAACCAAAAAAAGAATAAACTAAAACGAATACAGAAGAATTTACACAAGTGTAAAAACAGTTTATTGTGAACAAGCGGTACTTATACCAAGTAATCACTGGAAACATGCTAGGCAATGTTACCCACCACATTCTAGCAACAAATCACTGGAACAAACGATACAATATTGTCCAACACATACAATTCCAAGACAGCATGACAAGGAGTCACAGCTCCCAACCTCCACTACCTATGGAAGAAAACTGTTCAAACTTTAAGATAGTATTCACAATGACAATAAAAACATAAGTGGTGTATAACATCAAAAAGTAAGAAAAAATACAGAACTGGTTCTCTTGTCAAGCAATATATCCTGGTCACACAAGTTTGATATGCTATCCAAAAATACATGTTAAAACACAATCAGAACCCATTCCTGCCATTACACATTTTAAATAAAAAAAAATCTTACTTGCTCTCCTCACTGATCAATATACACGCACATAAACACACACCACAAGCATTACACACACATACACACTGAAGACAATGAACACACACACACACACACACACACACAACACACACACACATACACACACACACACACACGTGTGCGCATGCATAAGCAAATGTGCGCACACATAGAATTAGAAGTCAGAAATCATCATAAAAAAACTTGCACCCAGAATGCAAACCACAAATCTGGGACAGCCGTCATGTCTTATGTGATGACAACACTGTACATCTCATGTACAAGAGGGCAGCTTGAAATAAGCAAAATATAGAGCAAGAACTGTTTAACATGTGACCCTGCAGTATCTCCTCACAAACAATTATTAATTCCTGTCAGACCCAGCAATCAATCATCATAATCATAACATATTTCATATCAGTCACATCCACCATGAGTTACTAGCTCATCACAGTATGGCAATTTCACTCCACCATATACATTTTTATGATACACTTCAGTTTATTTCTTCTGATAAAAACTTGTAGAATACTCCTGCTTCCTCCACCAGTCACTTGGCATGAAAAAGGTTATGTGCAGTCACTCACACATGCATTTCATTATACAAGGATGAATCCATTCAGTCACTCTGCAGGTCTGGTCTACCAGTGTCTCTTCAACACATTTCATTCTACAACTTGTTTGAGCAAATGCAACCAACTACCTTGGACAATCTTTCTACTCATGCTCTCTGTCCCTTCTTTGAGTGTCAAAGGCAAAGAAAGGTACAAACAGCTAAAACACTCCTTAAACATTCCACTCATCAGCCTGCATCATCACAGGCATACCATAATCAATACCTGATCAGAACTGGAGTAATATTTACAGGAAAAATGCACAGACTGTCAACTAGAAGAATTTGTATACCTCAAGAACTACAAAAATGTGTCGTTTTGTGTGATCCTGAACCTTCTGCAGCACTATGTATGCAGGACCATGGGCTGCCACAGTGAGATTTAAGTAAATAGTATCCTGCAGAACACGTTCCTCACCTCTTTCTATTGATGTTCTGACTTCACTCAGCTAAGTCAAGCATTCGTCCCACATACAGCACAAAATGACACATACTTCAGACAATTCATTTCACTGTCTGCTTTGAAACAATATCAATCAATATTACAGGATGCACAGACGCTGTTTTGGCACTTCGTCAACTCTGTGAAAAAGCATGTGAACACCAGAACAAGCTCAGGACAAAGGCTTTTAACAATGTAAACATAAAAGATTTTTGTAAATTCTTCAAATCATGTGGAATTAACGACCACATTTTCAACACTATAACAGCAATCTACACAAATAGTGAAACTGCTTAACGATCCAAAGTGGATTTTCCAGTCAACTGAAAATAAAGTTGGAGTCCAATGAGGATGTTTTGTATTGACACTCCTTTTCACCATCTACAAGGACAAAATTTCTCAAGAAGAAAATCAGTACCAGCAACACAAGTTATGTCAGTAGGCTGAACACAACTTTACCAAACTTCCAAAATCAGGAACCTGAGAAACGTTATTTACGGAGATGGAAAACTGACAGATTAAGACAGGGTCCAAAACGTAAACGCTGTGCGCTCCATACAGATATAACAGGCTCATCAGAACAATCTTTATACCCACACTGACTTGCCAGAAAGATCACAACCTGCAAGAAAAAATGTCTCAGAACAGCAGCTGGCAAGACCAGCAGAATCAAGATTAGAAACACAGTTCCAAGAGATGGTTGCAACAATATTTATCAACCAGTAGGCCTACATCACACAAGTGGATCAAATGATTTGGCCAGCTAATCAGGATGCCAATCAACCAGCCAGCCTGAATGTTCAGGCTTAATTACCAGAGAAGGATGAAGACCACATAATAGCATATGTCTGACCACACACTCACCCCATCCATCCAACACTGTTGTTGGATGGATGGGGTGGCAGACATGCTATTTTTGTAACATTACTAGGCATCATGCTTCCTGTCTAGCTGTAAACCATCAGTCTACTGTAAACCATCAGCTTCATCTCCTAATTACACCTCCAATACAAGCGGACAATGGAAGAAACGGTAAAGTATGTACAAATAACTACAGAAATTAAACAAATCCAGCCAAAGAAAGAAAGATTAAAAAAAAAGAGAGAAAAAGCCAGGAACATTAACATTATTTTCCCCTGACAACAGCATACAGTATTTAACCTTTATAATCATAATGCCAGGGTTTGATATGTAATCAAGCATAAAAGGTGGCACACATAGTCCCTCCTATTATGCATTCTTCCCACTAGGATAAAGAAGTTCCACACCATTATTCCTCTTATGCATTCTTCGAACAGACATAGTGATACTGGTGTTTCAAATAAGCAGATACTGCTGATTATAGTTTATGTACCAATATTGAAGCCGTTTCTTTTTATGGCTTTCACGCACTGCTTGTCTGATTTTCTTGTTATGTCCATAAACAATAGTTGAAAATTTTCGCACTGATACATGATTTTAGTAATTTAGCTGGGAGACATGCTATGAAGGCCTATGTACTAACATGTTGTGATTTTGCACCTACTTTTACACACTTAAACAATCAAATGAACAAACAATAATTTTTTAATAAGTATGGCGGTTAACTGAATGGCCATGTTCTGTAAACCATTGAGTTCTACATTCTGCTCTGAAATAATCAATTAAATAATCAATTATCACTTTCCATGAAATGTCAGTCCTTTACCAACCAACTTCTGAAATATTTTGATATGTAGTTTCTAAATAAAATACAATCAAAGTTCAACATTTACACCCACAACAACACAAACAGCTGATACAGCTTGTTGATTACTGGCACATACATACAGGCACAATCTGTACAAATGTAATGCTCATGTAATGCTTATACATCTATCACAATATCATCAATAGGAGTTGGCACTGGTGAAAACATACAACAGTTCATTTTTTTCCCAATTTGTGTTGTTATTTACAAACACACATCACTTCTCACAGATGAAAATACCCTGTGAATAATTGGCGATTTGTGAACAAATCTGTCATGATCAGAGTAAAGCCTTTCTTACTCACACAGTTCAAGCTCTCAGTTTTTGACAAATTGAAGACTGAAAAATGAGGAGCAAACATAAAGTGTCAAATTTGGAAGCTGTCAAATAAAACTAAATCTATTTACACTACATGAAACAGGAAACAGGAAACCAAACTGCCTAGCTGCATTATGTATGGATATAACATATACAACTATTTTTTCCAAAATCTATCATCAAATAAAAAACACACCTATAGCAAATCTTCAAACAAATCATCCAAGTATAAAAATTTTTTTTCTTTTTTCTGCAAGATCATTAAAAAAAAAAATCTGGTCTCTTTCATTCATCTCTTGATGACATTCAGTTCACTGTCGTGCTGTGCTTTCTGACAGGTAATGAGAACAGTGTCATTTTCTGCGAGGTTGGGAATAGTTCCTGAAGAATGGAGCGCGCACGGAGCGATAAAGGGGAAGAAACTGCTGTTTGCCTGACCCATCTGCTCCTTCTCTGTGATCACTGCAGATCATCAAGGAAATTTTGGTGGGCACGGCCTCTGCAACACAACACACCAACATTAGGATACATCACGCCATTTATCATGCTGGAAACAAGACACCAATATTAAGGTAGATCATGCCATTTATCATGCTGGATACGAAATACAGACAGTGAGGTAGATCATGCCTTTTATCATGCTGGATACAAGACACCAACATTAAGGTAGATCATGCCATTTTCATGCTGGATGCAAGACACCAACATTAAGGTAGATCATGCCATTTATCATGCTGGATACAAGACACCAACATTAAGGTAGATCATGCCATTTATCATGCTGGATGCAAGACACCAACATTAAGGTAGATCATGCCATTTATCATGCTGGATGCAAGACACCAACTTAAGGTAGATCATGCATTTATCATGCTGGATACAAGACACCAACATAAGGTAGATCATGCCATTTATCATGCTGGATGCAAGACACCAACATTAAGGTAGATCATGCCATTTATCATGCTGGATACAAGACACCAACATTAAGGTAGATCATGCCATTTATCATGCTGGATACAAGACACCAACATTAGGTAGATCATGCCATTTATCACGCTGGATACAAGATACCAACATTAAGGTGGATCATGCCATTTATCATGCTGGATAGAAAACACTGACATTAAGGTAGATCATGCCATTTATCACGCTGGATAGAAAACACTGACATTAAGGTAGATCATGCCATTTATCACGCTAGATAGTTCCTCTTCGTCTTATGCATGGCATGCCCCATTCAGGACATAGCCAATTATGTGCCGCCATTCACTTTTGTTTTCCATTCTTCTGACAAAGACATTGTTGCCGGAATACCTGCTTGGTGTTGCACGGAGACTTGAGACATATGTAGTTTTTTGTCTTCCTTGGTCTCTAACACCTTCTATTGTTCCACTGACTGCAGGCTTTCCAAGAGTGTCATATCTACATATGTGAGTAAAACTTTTCATTCATCTTTTGCTTATTGTCCTTCAACGGTTTCTTTTTTCAACTTTCTTAAGTATATTGTCATTTAATATTTTGGCCATTCACAGAATTTTAAGCAGTTTTCTGTACATCCACATCTCCATAGCTTCCAACTTGTTTTCTCATTCCTTTAGTAATGTCCAAGTTTCACAACCATACAACAAGACTGAGTAGACAAAAGTGTTTACTGAAGACTGGTTAGGTTTTGAGGTGTACTTTCTTCTGTGTTTGGAAAGCACTATTCATTCTATTTTTTTCACATTCAGACATAATCTTTTGGCTCTCTTTTTCTGTCTGGTCCTTCAGGATTTGTAAGTCTTCAGGGGAGTGTGCCATTAATACCACATCATCAGCATATTATATGTTTGTTACATTTTCACCATTATCTTTATACCTCTGTCATCCTCCATTATTCAAGATATGTTTTCACTGTACAAATTAAACAAATCTGGTGATGTAACGCACCCTTCCCTCACTGCCTTCTCTATGTTGAAAAATTCTGAGACTTTTCCATCAGGTCTCACACCTGCTGTCTGTTTGTAATACAGGTTTTGGACTACGTGGAGATCTTTGTTATTGATACCACTATTGTGCAGCATCCTAAAAAATTCATCATGATGTGCAGAATCAAACACTTTTGAAAAATCTATGAAACATAAGTGAAGGTGATTTGTTTTTTCCATTGATTTCTCCATTGTCATCTTCAGTGTGAAGATTGCATTGACTGTTCCCTATCTTTCAAAAATCCAAACTGTTCTCTGCTTATCTGTGGAGACAATTTATTTCTTGTATGCTTCACAATGGTTTGAAGGAGAAATCCTGTCATCTGATTCATAATACTGATTGTTCGATGTTGCCCACAATCTGCTGCTCCTGGTTTCCTTTATAAGAAGATAAAGACGGATTTGCACAATTCCTTTGGCATCATCCCAGAGTCATAAATAACATTATGTGCTCGGTCAATATATCAATACTATATTCCCCAAGCGTGTTTTATCATCTCAACTGCCACTTTATCCTTACCTATGGCTTTCCCTCCCTTCATCTCTGAAATAGATGCCTTTACTTCTTATTTCAATATGCTGAATACAAGACACCAATATTAAGGTAGATCATGCCATTTATCATGCTGGATACAAGATACCAATGCAATTTATCATACAGGATGGCAGGATCATTTCGGATACAAACAGCATTCCTGTCGATACAGAGGTCAACAAACTTCTGTTCCACTGTTTACAAATGACAGATTATCTGTTATCTAAAATTGTTTGTTATAGTCTTTCTTTATTCACAGCTGCTTTGTCATCATACGCAAGAGCACATTGACAGTAAGGATTTTTTTTACCTTGTGGTGAATGATTAAAAAAGATGTATGGTTCAGTTCTGAACAATATGTTCAGTAATGCACAAGTCTGACTGAATTTGACTTTTTGCATTATTCTTATTTGTTGTTCTTATTCAAAAAGAAAAATACATATATTATTAAACCCAAAAAGTGTCTTTGATAAACACACACCACACACACACACACACAACACACACACACACACACACACACCACAAACACACACAGCCACAACACACACTGGTTGCAACATGACCTGACTCATAACAGTCACAAGCATTAATTTCTGCAGTCCTGCAGATGTTTATGAAAGCGATGTTTTCAGGTGCTTTTGGAAAGTAAGCATAAATTTGCTTGTCTTAAAGACACTGGAAGGGAGTTTCATGTTGTTGGCTTAAAAACAAAGAATGTTTTTCTTAACAAATTTCAGCTGTGTTCAGATGGATTGTGTCAATCATGGGCATACACTGGGCATTTCAAAAGTCATATATGCATGATTGTGGGCACTTCAAGAAGTCACACATGTATAATCACAGGCATTTCAAGAAGTCACACATGTATAATTGTGGACATTTCAAGAAGTCACACATGTATAATTACAGGCACTTCAAGAAGTCACACATGTATAATCATGACCACTTCCAGAAGTCAAGGCACGTATAAATGTGGGCGTGCGTGCGTGTGTGTCTGTTTTAGCGCTTAGATTTGATTTTATCAAGATTTTGCGCTGTACAAATAAAATATTGTATTGTATTGTATTGGCACTTCAAGAAGTCACACATGTATAATTGTGGGCACTTCAAGAAGTCACATATGTATAGTTGTGGGCACTTCAAGAAGTCATACATGTACAATTGTGGGCACTTCAAGAAGTCATACATGCAAAATTGTGGGCACTTCAAGAAGTCATACATGTAAAATTGTGGGCACTTCAAGAGGTCACGCATGTTTTATTGTGAGCATTTCAAGAAGTCACACAGGTATAATTGTGAGCACTTCAAGAGGTCACTCATATATAACTGTGGGCACTTCAAGAAGTCATTCATGTATAATTGTGGGCATTTCAAGAAGTCACAATCTATAATTGTGAGCACTTCAAGAAGTCACACATGTATAACTGTGAGCACTTCAAGAAGTCACACATGTAGAACTGTGGGCACTTCAAGAAGTCAAATATGTGTAATTGTGTCAGCACTTCAAGAAGTCATTCATGTATAATTGTGGACACTTCAATAGGTCACACATGTATAACTGTGCACACTTCAAGAAGTCACACACATATAACTGTGGGCACTTCAAGAGGTCACACATGCATAATTGTGGGCACATGAAGAAGTCATACATGTATAATTATGGGCACTTCAAGAAGTCATACATGTATAATTGTGGGCACTTCAAGAAGTCACACATATATAACTGTGGGGGCACTTCAAGAGGTCACACATGTATAACTGTGGACACTTCAAGTCGCACATGTATAATTGTGGACACTTCAAGAAGTCATATATGTGTCATTATGGGCACTTCAAGAAGTCATACATGTATAATTGTGGGCACTTCAATAGGTTACACATGTGTAATTGTGGGCACTTCAAGAAGTCACACATGTATAATTGTGGGCACTTCAAGAAGTCATATAATTTTGAGCACTTCAAGAAGTCACTCATATATAGTTGTAGGCACTTCAAGAAGTCACACATGTATAACTGTGGGCACTTCAAGAAGTCATATAATTTTGAGCACTTCAAGAAGTCACTCATATATAGTTGTAGGCACATCAAGAAGTCACACATGCATAACTGTGGGCACTTCAAGAAGTCACACATGTGTAATTTTGGACACTTCAAGAAGTCACATATGTGTAATTGTGCAAGCACTTCAAGAAGTCATTCATGTATAATTTTGGACACTTCAATAGGTCACACATGTATAACTGTGGGCACTCCAAGAAGTCACACATGCATAATTGTGGACACTTCAAGAAGTCACACATGTGTAACTGTGGGCACTCCAAGAAGTCACACATGCATAATTGTGGACACTTCAAGAAGTCATACATGTATAATTGAGGGCACTTCAAGAAGTCATACATGTATAATTGAGGGCACTTCAAGAAGTCATACATGTATAATTGAGGGCACTTCAAGAAGTCACACATATAATTTTGAGCGCCTCAAGAAGTCACACATGTGTAATTGTGGACACTCCAAGAAATCATAATGTACAATTGTGGGCACTTCAAGAAGTCATACATGTAGAACTGTGGGCACTTCCAGAAGTCACACATGTGACTGTGACCCATTCTCACATAATCACGGTAAGCTGCAATCTGCACATATGTAGGTTTTTCATACCAGAAAAATTACAAACGCTACATTTAGTTTATGATGATCTCAACTTTATTTCACTACTGTAAAAACTGAGGAAGATGTGGTGTTTTAAAGTCTGTAAATGCAGGATCGTCCATTTTGAGAAAACAAGCTTCAAAGATTTTGATCCTGCAACTGACTAAAGTCCTTAGCATCAGGTCTAAATCTCAACAAAACATATTAAAAACTTTAAAATCAGATAAAAATGTGACATAATTGACAATTTTTATGCATTCAATCAACTTTGGTGTCTTTTGTTTGTTTATATATCATCCCTTGAAAACAACAAAGTTGGCACTAAAATAAGTTTCTGAAACATTAGCATTTATACTTTTCAAAATATGTGAATGGGAAATGACAGCACAGACGTCTGTGCATCTCAAACCGCACAAATCCCAATGTTCATCATCTGACCCATAATCACTTTTCCTCACCTCTTACATATATATTCACATTCATATTGCTTATAGCCCAGCAGACTACTAGAGCCATATTCTGCACCTCTACTGCAATTTGGCATGTGTGACTTGTTTGATTGTGTCAGAAAGTATCACAACTTTGCAATGGACACGACACAAGTTTGAAGGATTTGTTAGCTGTTCATCATCTGTATATCAATCTACACCACATTCAGGTCACATGTTAAGTCTGATGAGATCTTGAAACTGCATACAAAGAACAAGAATGGCTCATTTTCAAATTAAAAAGACTAACAATCCTAAAAGATGGTGCATATTCTTCATATAACCTGCCAAATTATTTCCATAGTCATTCCATCATGAAAAGAAAACAAACAAAATAAACGAACAAACAACTGACAATTTATACTCCACACTAAATCATTTCAATAATATTTCCTCAAGTTTTGCCAGTACTTGGAAATTTTACATAAAAATCATCAAAAACAAAACAAAACAAAACTGTAAAAAATGCTTCATCTACATCTAGACGAGACAGCAATGGAACTGTTTGATATCAACAGTAGTACTATGCAACAAACTCAAACATTGCTGTAATTTTCTAAAGAGTTACTGTAACTACAAATTTATGCCACACTTATTCAAGCTATTTAATGATCAAACATATGTAACTGCAGTGCTAGTTAAAAACCTTTATTTGAAGTTTCTTATTTAATTGCAATGATCTTTTTAGCTGTCATCAAATGTCAGTAATGCTAGTACATAAGCATGTTTGCATTTAAACCATTATGAAAGAGAAGGAATAGGTAGGGAAAGAGAAAAAGAAAGAAGGAGACAGAGAGAAAAAAAGTGAATAAAGAGAATGAAACAAAACACACACAAAAAAGAGAGAAAACTACAGAAGCAAAGAAAAAAAAAAACTAAGAAGAAAACAGAACAAAATGAAACCTATACAAACAAATCAAAGAAAGGAAAAAGGACAAAAAAGTAACATCAAAAGCATGAAAAAAGAGAGAAAAAAATTCACAATAGAAACAAAACCCTAGTAAAAACCCACAAAGTAAATGAATTCCTACAGAAAAAAACATCCATCCTAGTTACCACTGAGTTGACATAATGGCAGCAAATGCCTCATTCTTTACAATCCTAGTACTATGTATATTTGCTGAACTTTTGAACATAAATATATCATTAGAAACACACAAAAGCAAAATCAGAATATGTACCTCTTTTCTAGTACAAGAAAACAAGACAGAGGCAAACTGTCAGGCCTTTGTCAGTCATATACAGAAGACAACAAAGAACATTTAATGTACAAAACTTAACAGAAAAAAAAAACCACTAGAAGACTCTCCTGTTGTCTTTTGTATACGTTTGACAAAGACAAGTTGGTCAATTTTTGTGCCTGTTTTGTTTTATTATATCACATATGAATTCCCAAACTATTTTTGTGTATTTCTGGTTCCTGTTTGCTTGAACGCTGGCAGTCACTTTGATTTAGGTAACAAATACCATTACTTCATGTCTGGATTCATGGTAAGCTATTATCATGACAAGACAAGACAGCACACATGCAATTTAAACAGCAGTTGTTATGCATGAGTATGTCAATATGCTGTAAGCTTAGAACTGATGTATGTGACTCAATCATTATTTGCTTGTGTTGTAAGCTTAGAACTGATGTATGTGACATTATCATTATTAGAAAGAACTGTAAGCTTAGAACTGATGTATGTGACATTATCATTATTTGATTGTAACTGTAAGCTTAGAACTGATGTATGTGACATATCATTATTTGATTGTACTGTAAGCTTAGAACTGATGTATGTGACATTATCATTATTAGATTGTACTGTAAGCTTAGAACTGATGTATGTGACATTATCATTATTTGATTGTACTGTAAGCTTAGAACTGATGTATGTGACATTATCATTATTTGCTTGTACTGTAAGCTTAGAACTGATGTATGTGACACACTCATTATTTGCTTGTACTGTAAGCTTAGAACTGATGTATGTGACATTATCATTATTTGCTTGTTCTGTAAGCATAGACTTGATGTAAAATGATTATTTGCTTGTACTGTAAGCACAGACTTGATGTATATGATCATCATCATCATCAAGTGCCTTGCCCCATGGCGTTGGCGATCATGCTTTCCATCTGTTTCTATCCCTTGTTGCTGCAAGCACATTTTCCGCCCTCTCTGTCCTCAGCCACTCTGCAACTCTGTCCAATACTTTTTCCCTGGGTCTACCTGGTGCTCTCTGTCCCTCCAGCTTTCCTGTTGTGACCAGGTGCTCCAATTCCCCTTTCCTCATAAAATGTCCTATAAATGTTGCCTGTCTTTTCCTAATCTTCCTTATGAATGATCTTCTTGACTGTCTCATTTGTTTTCTCTGCTGTCCATGGAACTCTCAACATTTTTCTTAGAAACTACATTTCAGTTGTCTCAATCTTGTTCTGACTTTGTGTGTTGATTGTCCACACCTCACATCCGTTAACAACAGTATCAGTTCTATATAACATTCAAGAACTCTCTTCCTGATGTTAATTGATAGGCATTTGTTGGTAGGAATGCTTTTTTTCTTTAGCTTGGCTGATTTTGCATGAGGGGATTTCTTGTTTCTTACTAACTACCATGACTTCAGTCATGTGTGTGTATGCTACCATCTTATCATTATCATCATCATTATTATTTATTAATGTTTAAAGCCAGCCAATTGCACAGAGCCATATCACACTAGAACCATCTCAAAACATGTCCAACACTTTGCTGACCTTGAAAAAACATCGAGAAAAGAACATTCAGTACTATTATCAATGCATCTGTACGCACAATCTAAGTATATGCCCCTGGTGTTGACCTTCCATAAAAAAAAAACCTGATTACAAATGTATAAACATAGCTAAGTACACTAAACCATTCCCGGCTAAAAGCACATATGTGAATAGACATTAAAAGAAATAACAAATGAACTAAACCATTTTAAAAACTGGCTTGAGTTATCTGAAACTGCTTCCGCAGTCAATTTTCCTTAGAGCCAAAAATATAGTTAATACATGTTCCCAATTATCAACCCTAATAGAAAGTATCAAGGCTCTATATAAACACATACAGGTGAACTAACCAGCAAGGCAGAAACTGGTAGGAGGAGATGTAGAAAGCAAAGGGGCAAGGCAGAAACAAAGAGAGAGACAGAAAAGAGGAACTTTCTTGCACAGATTTCCCAAAATGGGGCGATATTTACACTGAAAGAGCCCCCAGCATCCCCACAGGGGAAATGCTACCAACTACCTTACAATATTGTGAATTAGTGTGAAGTAATAAGGTCTACTAATTACAAGTGAGAAAGAAACCGTAAGCTGACATAATACATAAATATGCTTCATTCTAATGTTTCTTGCTGTCATATACAACTTGTCTCCAACATAAACATTGCTTACTGATTCTCTTCAGCCTACAGAAAGGCAGCAAGTTTGTGAATCAGTTGACTTCCAAGCAAATAGAATGAAGGATACAATAACTGATAACATATTACACTATTTATAGTGAAGTCTTTCAATATTTACCAGCTGCGATATGTAAAAGATGGATCATTGGTAAATGTAATATCCTTTATGTCTTGTGATATTCTTTACATGTCTTTACTTATCTGTTAAAGTTTCTGGTTTGAAGTACCTTTGCTAGAATCTCAGCCATTACAGCTACTTCTGATAATTATGAATATATATTTTGTACAGTTAAACATCTTTGTACACATACTTAAGTACACTACACTCTATTAAATGTCTGTTATCAGCAGTATGGTTTTCCTTTCAGTATCTAATAATTTGTATATGTTACAATGGGTTATACACAGTGGTGCAATATATGTGTTAGTAGAAAGTGCAATTTGATACTTTTATTATGATTTATGTTTCAAAAGCAGTTAATGGTTATACAGTTTGTGAGTTTGTTTAAATACTTTGCACGGCACACTCACTGTCATCTGTATCCAACTGCAAAAAGGATGGCAGATCACTAAACACAATAGACAATTTCATCGCAAAAGGCTTATGCACAGGTGCACGATTCATGCGATGATTGTTTTGGATCTTATCCATTACATAGCATCTGAGGTGTAGTACATACAGAACTTTTGATGAGTATGGAGACACCATCTCATGAAACAAACCAAAACAAAACAAAAACAAAAAAGACAGAGGGACAGATACTGACCAAAACAGAAGGGGGATGAAATGGACAAGAGAGAAAGAAAGAAGAGAGCAGAGCCAAAGACTCATCCCACAACAGACACACAACAGCTTATTTAGCAAGGTCACAGCATTCCAAGAACTGCACATTAGTTTCTTCTCTAGATGAAATTTGGGAGGAAGGGGAGTGATGATTTCAAACGGCGTAAAGATACAATACCGGCAAAACGACAAAAGGTCTTGAAATGGACATGTATGCTCGCTGCAATGGAAAGAATACCACTGAAGAAATGTATCACTTATACTTGAATAGTAATATTATTGCATTTTTTGAATGAAGCATAATATAACAATGTGACACCTAAGCCACAAATGGTAAACTTTTCTTTAAGTACCAGTGTGTTTATTATTATTATTATTATTATTATGAACATTTAGTACGCCTAATCAAATTAATGCCCTAGGCGTTAACAATGGCAAAACATATAACCGAAATCACAAGCACGCACACACACGCCCACAAACACACACACGCACACACACACACACACACACACACACACACGCACACGCCCCACACACACACACACACACACACACACACACACAGCACGACATGCAAATGCAATGACACATTGACACTAAGACATTATAAAGCCAACATTACGTTACATGGGGGGAGGGGGGCAGAAATTACCAGTTATTTGGGAAACAGATGAGTTTTGAGGGAGCGTTTGAATGTGGACAGAGAGGGTGAGTATCTGAGTGAGCGAGGTAGCTGATTCCAGATAGTTGGAGCTTGATAGGAAAAAGAACGCTGCCCAAACCTTTTAGTGCGGACTATGGGGATACTATAGAGACGGGTGTCGGATGAGGACCGCAAAGCTCGAGATGGCGTGTTTATGTGTTGCAATGTACACCTTAGTGCAGAGCATGTAACATTCAAGTGTTTCTAATCTTTTACTACCTGATGTATCACACTGGGCCTGATATAGTGTTAACAGTGTAAAGTTTGGAATAAAAAGTTTTCAGTAAGGTATACATGAATGACAGTTTCATATTTTTTTCATCTGATTTTGCAAACAAAGATTACTTTTATTTAGTATGCATACAAATGTTTCCAATATATAATACAAGACTGTTGAGCATGCTGGAGGAATCGGAAGACAATATCGTGAGATCAGTTCATCCAAAGCTGAGAACTGGCAGAAAGTGGAAAGTCCAAGAGGCTGTAAACAATGCCAAGAGAAACCTCAGCATCAAAGAAATAATTGGACACACGCAAACCAACAGACAGGGACTGGGAGCAACAAAAATGCAGTGGTGGTCCAAAACCAAAGGGAAGGAAAAAAGAGACATGATCATACAGGAGTTGAAGGAAGAAGAAGATGTCAAAAGAGTGCAGAAGGCAGTCCAGCAAGGTCAACAGGGGCAATGGACAACATGGGACAGTGCACTCCAAAGAAGTCTCAGCTGGAACGATATGTGGCACATGGCTCCTCTAAGGATAAGCTTCCTCCTCAGATCTGTATATGACCTGCTCCCCTCGAATGCAAACTTAGTGAAATGGGGGAAATCAGACGACCCAGCATGTCCGCTCTGTCAGAAGAAACAAACAGTGGAACATGTCCTAAGCTCTTGCAAAGTAGCGCTAGCCCAAGGAAGGTATACATGGAGGCACAACCAAGTTCTGAAAGTGATCACAGATGTGGTTAGCGAAAAAACCATGACCCCAAACGCACCAATTGCTATGACAACGTTCTACAAAGCAGGAGGGAAACAGGTCTGGCCCGAAAGTGCTATGACAACCAGCACATTGCCAAAGGGTCTTCTGGATGGAGCAGTCGACTGGGAGTGTACAGCAGACCTCCCAGAGTGGAGAAATTACCCAGATGTCATCAGCAAGACAGGCATGAGACCAGACATCGCTCTCCACTCTGACTCCTCGAAACAAGTGATTCTGATAGAACTCACTGTGCCATACGAAAGCAGAATGGAAGAAGCACATATCTACAAGACCGAAAAATACGCCGGTCTTGCCAGCACCCTGAAGAAAGCAGGTCTGCGGGTCAAAATCTTCGCCATAGAGGTCGGGGCAAGAGGGTTTGTGGGCACCTCCGCTTATGATCTCATGAAACAACTCGCCATTTCTGGGAAGAAGAGGACTAGAGCCCTTAAAGCGATGGCAGAGGCAGCAGAAAGGAGCTCAAGCTGGATCTGGGCAAGGAGGAACCAAAAAAGTGAACTTCATAAGGATTAAATTCCCTACAGATGATGTGTGCCCCGTTAGCACATTGGTAAAACCGCGTACCGCAGTTCTGAAGCGCAGAATCGCCCAGGTTCGCTCCCCGGCGTGGGAAAAAAAAAAAAAAAAAAAAAATAGACAACAGCAGAAGGGCATCCAGGAGTCATGACCTGGATGTGGCCCGGCCCCCCGAGAGTGTAAGGAATTCAGGGCCGAAACACTTGTCTAAAGGGGGTTACTTCTCTGAAGACCTTCTGTTGTCTAGCTCTCCCTAGAGTTTCTTTCTACCTGCACATGGTCAATCCATTGACTTCCGGGAATAGTTCGGAGGACATTCGGGAAAGACCGAAGGACACTTGGAAAGACTAGATCTGCGGGCTTTGTGGGTTGGCTTCCCACCTTGCCTTTGATAACATGCCACGAGTTCTTTAAATGAAAGATGCTCCCAGGATTCACCGAAAGGGGGAGAGAATGATGAATCCATCGGCACTGACTCCATCACGACTGTTAACGCACAACGGACCATGATTAATGACCAGTTGGAATTTCCGTGTGCGTGTGGAAGGAGATTCACCACCAAACGCGGCATGAAGATCCACAGGACAAAAATGGGCTGTTTGAAGACACATACGAACCAGCAGCAGCGCACTGCGATAGCAGGTGAGACGTTGGATGACCAAGGCCAGGAATTAAACCATAGTGCCAAGGACATCCACGCTGACGGTTCTGATACGGAGTTTGCACAAGCTCTTAACGCCAAACGTGGAAAACTCAATTTGCCGCCTGCCGGTGCAAAAGAACAATGGGAGAAATTAGATGAGGAACTTGTCCTTAAGCTGAATGCGCTAATAGGGAACAGTACGCTGGAACACAAACTTGACACATACGGAGACATCATATATTCTATCTGCAGGGACACTTATGGAGTGAAGCAGCCAAAGACAAAAACGCCTCCCCAGAAATCCAGAAGACAGCAACAGATGGAGAGCATCCGGAGGGAGAAAAGGAAGCTTAAAAAGCGAATGAAAACTGCCTCAGAATTCGAGAAGCAAGGGCTCCTGGAACTCTGGAAAGATCTGAAGGCCAAACACAATGCTCTCAGCAAAGTGGAATCAGCAAGGCGAAGAAAGAGCAAAAAGAAGAAGACTCAAGATCGTTTCTTCAAAGATCCCTTTGACTTTGCAAGAAAGCTGTTTGAACAACCCAAATCAGGGACTCTCACAGTGGGCAAGGAAACCCTAGAGCAGCATCTCAGGGAAACATATTCCGATTCTCAGCGCGAGGCACCACTTGAAATCCAGAATCTGGTTTGGCCTGCAGCGCCAGAAGGAAAATTCAATAACAAACCACCAACACTGGATGAAGTGAAGAACGTAGTAAAGAAAGCCAGAGCCAAGTCAGCACCTGGACCAAACGGAATACCATACCTGCTCTACAAGAAATGCCCAAAAGTGCTCGAGTGGCTCCACAAGATGATTCGATCAGCATGGAGGAACCAGAAGATCAGCGACCAATGGATGAGAGCTGAAGGAGTGTACATTCCGAAGGAGCAGAACTCCAGCAGCATCAATCAGTTCAGGCCAATATCACTTCTGAACGTCGAGGGGAAAATCTTCTTCTCTGTTATGGCAGCAAGATTGACAAAATACCTGACTGAAAACAAGTATCTGGATATGTCAGTCCAAAAGGGAGGCATACCAGGAATGCCTGGATGCTTGGAACATGCCACATTGATTTGGGATGCCATCCAAAAAGCAAGAACAGACAAGAGAGACATTGACGTAGTTTGGCTTGATCTGGCGAATGCATATGGATCAGTTCCACACGATATGATCCAGCTGGCTCTTGAAATGTATCACATCCCAGAAAACATCCGAACAATGCTGAGGAAGTATTTCCAAGGGTTCTCAATGCGGTTCTCTACCAAAGAATACACCACGGACTGGATAGACCTAGAGGTGGGCATTGCAATGGGCTGTGCAATCTCTCCCATACTGTTCGTGTTGGCAATGGAAGTCATCTTGAAAGCTGCAATGAAGAGTTCAGGTCCAGTGAATCTGGGAGATGGATACCAGATGCCTCCTCTGAAAGCTTTCATGGATGACACAACAGTCTTGTCCACGGATGAGGAAGAGACACACCAAATCTTAAAGCAGCTGGATGAGATGGTGGCCTCTTCAAGAATGAGGTTCAAACCTAAGAAATCCCGAAGTCTCTCACTGCGAAAAGGAAAAGTGGCAGATTCAGTCAAATTCATGGTAGCCAACCAAGCCATCCCCACTGTCACAGAAGAGCCAGTAAAAAGTCTCGGAAGATGGTATGATGACTCCCTGAAAGACACACAAAGGGGATGTGAAACCAAGCAAACAGCAGAAGAAGGCCTGAAGAAAATAGATAACTGCGGACTGCCAGGCAAATACAAAGTCTGGTGTCTACAGTTCATGCTGATACCAAAGCTGCTGTGGCCACTGCTAATCTATGACATTTGCACCAGCACAGTCGAAGCAATGGAAGCCAAAATCAACAAATACACAAGAAAATGGCTCGGTGTCCCACCTGGTCTCACTGATGTTGCATTCTACTGTCGTCAAGCAATGCTGAAGCTACCTCTCAAATCCATAGTGGAGGAATACAAAGTTGGAAAAGCAAGACTGTTGAGCATGCTGGAGGAATCGGAAGACAATATCGTGAGATCAGTTCATCCAAAGCTGAGAACTGGCAGAAAGTGGAAAGTCCAAGAGGCTGTAAACAATGCCAAGAGAAACCTCAGCATCAAAGAAATAATTGGACACACGCAAACCAACAGACAGGGACTGGGAGCAACAAAAATGCAGTGGTGGTCCAAAACCAAAGGGAAGGAAAAAAGAGACATGATCATACAGGAGTTGAAGGAAGAAGAAGATGTCAAAAGAGTGCAGAAGGCAGTCCAGCAAGGTCAACAGGGGCAATGGACAACATGGGACAGTGCACTCCAAAGAAGTCTCAGCTGGAACGATATGTGGCACATGGCTCCTCTAAGGATAAGCTTCCTCCTCAGATCTGTATATGACCTGCTCCCCTCGAATGCAAACTTAGTGAAATGGGGGAAATCAGACGACCCAGCATGTCCGCTCTGTCAGAAGAAACAAACAGTGGAACATGTCCTAAGCTCTTGCAAAGTAGCGCTAGCCCAAGGAAGGTATACATGGAGGCACAACCAAGTTCTGAAAGTGATCACAGATGTGGTTAGCGAAAAAACCATGACCCCAAACGCACCAATTGCTATGACAACGTTCTACAAAGCAGGAGGGAAACAGGTCTGGCCCGAAAGTGCTATGACAACCAGCACATTGCCAAAGGGTCTTCTGGATGGAGCAGTCGACTGGGAGTGTACAGCAGACCTCCCAGAGTGGAGAAATTACCCAGATGTCATCAGCAAGACAGGCATGAGACCAGACATCGCTCTCCACTCTGACTCCTCGAAACAAGTGATTCTGATAGAACTCACTGTGCCATACGAAAGCAGAATGGAAGAAGCACATATCTACAAGACCGAAAAATACGCCGGTCTTGCCAGCACCCTGAAGAAAGCAGGTCTGCGGGTCAAAATCTTCGCCATAGAGGTCGGGGCAAGAGGGTTTGTGGGCACCTCCGCTTATGATCTCATGAAACAACTCGCCATTTCTGGGAAGAAGAGGACTAGAGCCCTTAAAGCGATGGCAGAGGCAGCAGAAAGGAGCTCAAGCTGGATCTGGGCAAGGAGGAACCAAAAAAGTGAACTTCATAAGGATTAAATTCCCTACAGATGATGTGTGCCCCGTTAGCACATTGGTAAAACCGCGTACCGCAGTTCTGAAGCGCAGAATCGCCAGGTTCGCTCCCCGGCGTGGGAAAAAAAAAAAAAAAAAAATAGACAACAGCAGAAGGGCATCCAGGAGTCATGACCTGGATGTGGCCCGGCCCCCCGAGAGTGTAAGGAATTCAGGGCCGAAACACTTGTCTAAAGGGGGTTACTTCTCTGAAGACCTTCTGTTGTCTAGCTCTCCCTAGAGTTTCTTTCTACCTACAAGTGAAAAACATTTACATTTCACATGCATACACTGAAAGGAAATGTATTATGATCGCAATATAAAATAAAATCAATTCATGTTACAACATTTTCACAAAATCTGCATGATCCCAAGACTGTGTCAATACTTTCTTAACTTCATATGACTGTTTGGCAGTCTTCACACCATCCCACAAGTCAGTAATGGTGTTGGTACCCTGTTAAGGTCACTAGCAACACAAAATAAGCCTTAGCAACTTAATGAAACAGTGTAAAATCTCATAACAAGAAGTCATGATTTTAAGAATATGCTGACGTTCTTTTGCAAAATAATGAATCCTAATCAGTTTTAACATTCATAAGATGAGCCACCCTCTAATCCACTATCAAAATAGGATCTAAAATCTAAAAACCTGTTTAATGCTGAATAACTTTTGTAACACAAAAGGAAAAAAATGTCTCCAGTTTAATTTTGTGAGGCTCAGCTAGAACAGCATGCCATCTTAAAATGAAATCTCTTCTGAAGTGCCATATAGTATTCTATTCTGTCCACACTGGTTCTCACCAAAGCATGTTGGGGAAGGTTGGTGAACATATATAAGAACAGCAATAAAGAAAGAGACAAATGATAATCTGCATGGTGTCTTGATATTTGATATTTCATGTTATGTAGTAATGTACTGAAGAAGATATGTCTCTCTCTCTTCTGATAATGTTCAATAAAAACATGCATGCATATGCACTATTTAACTTTGCTTATCATATTCAATAAAAGTCTGTTTATTTGAAAACATACAATGTGATCACAAGATCACAGGCTGCCACATTAACTAGCATTCCTAACAATATTTCAATAATATCCAAAGATTTCAGAAAGCATCTAGAAGACCCGTAACTAACATAAACTTACAACACAGATCAAAGACAGCCTGGATTAGGATTAAGCCACAAACCAAATCAGTGCAACATCAAACATGGCAACTCATGGAATAAGCCAGGACCACACATGTACCAACAACAACACTGGAAGCTTATAAATCATAAACTCTGTATAACAACAGTTGTTATATTGTAAAACCACAGTCACAATGTACACAGTGCATTTTTTTTTGTTCCATGGAATTCAAATGCCTTTCTGTAAAAGTCATTACAAACTACCAGGTCAAGGTCAATCACTCATGGGTTTCCGTGATACCTTATTATACACAGGGAGGGATGTGGATGGAGGAATAAAGCATGTAAATTCCAGGATTGCATGGCTGAAACAAAAGCAGCATCTGCCCACCTAAGTGCCACATGACCACACCATCCTTACCCACAACCTGTCGACCGGAGCGAGCGGACCTAGCTCTGGGCACCATCTATATACACATGCAATACATTGCTGAAGTGACTGCTGTACAACATCATCATGCACACACACACTGCCAGTGTGACCGCCTACTATAACCTATGTCAATGATGATACTACAGTGTGCTGTGACAACCTGTTATACACATGACAATGTGCTGAGACATCCTATTATAAATATGAACATGTGATGTGACAACCAATTATAAACTGATAATGTGGTGTGACAACCAATTATAAAACATGACAATGTGGTGTGACAACCTATTATAAACATGACAAAGTGATGTGACAACCTATTATAAACATGACAATGTGGGATGACAACCTATTATAAACAGGACAGTGTGCTGTGACAACCTATTATAAACATGATGATGCGCTGTGACAACCTATTATAAACATGATGATGTGGTGTGACAACCTATTATAAACATGATGATGTGGTGTGACAACCTATTATAAACATGATGATGTGCTGTGACAACCTATTATAAACATGATGATGTGCTGTGACAACCTATTATAAACATGATGATGTGCTGTGACAACCTATTATAAACATGATGATGTGCTGTGACAACCTATTATAAACATGATAATGTGATGTGACAACCTATTATAAACATGATGATGCGCTGTGACAACCAATTATAAGCATGATGATGTGCTGTGACAACCTATTATAAACAGGACAATGTGCTGTGACAACCTATTATAAACAAGACAGTGTGCTGTGACAACCTATTATAAACATGACAATGTGGGATGACAACCTATTATAAACATGATAAAGTGGTATGACAACCTATCATAAACAAGACAGTGTGCTGTGACAACCTATTATAAACATGATGATGTGCTGTGACAACCTATTATAAACATGATGATGTGCTGTGACAACCTATTATAAACATGATGATGTGCTGTGACAACCAATTATAAACATGATGATGTGCTGTGACAACCAATTATAAACAAGACTGTGCTGTGACAACCTATTATAAACATGACAATGTGGTGTGACAACCTATTATAAACAAGACAATGTGGTGTGACAACATATTATAAACATGACAATGTGGTGTGACAACCTATTATAAACATGACAATGCGCTGTGACAACCTATTATAAACATGATGATGTGCTGTGACAACCTATTATAAACATGATGATGTGGTGTGACAACCTATTATAAACATGATAATGTGCTTGATAACCTATTATAAACATGATGTGGTGTGACAACCTATTATAAACAAAACAATGTTGAATGGCAACCTATTATAAACAGGACAGTGTGCTGTGACAACCTATTATAAACATTATAATGTGGAGTGACAACCTATTATAAACATGAAAACACTAAAATCTACTGAGACAACCAATTATAAACAGAAAAATGTGCAGTGACAACCTATTATAAACATAAAAATTTGATCGCCTATCGTAAACATGATAATGTCATGTGTCAACATATAAACAAAACAAAACAAAACAGGAATGGTCTGACAAAACAACCTCAGGAAAAGTTTGGATCCAATGTGGCATTACCTATGTTTAAAACAACACTACGCATGGATAAAATGTTAGTGTAATAAATAAAGTACTGAAATGCAACAATGCATTCGACCAGATTCTGAAACCAAGCAGTCATACAGTCACCATCTTTTCCTGTTCTGTACATAAGACTCAGAAAAGATGAAAAATGTGTTCAGCAGTTGAAAAAAAAACCCCAACAACCTCTAACTCCAATCCAACCATGAGATGGCATTTTGGGTAAAGATGATTACAATCTGCTGTATAAAGCGCTGGACTAACAAAGCAAGAAGCTACTTCTATTGCAATGCTAAGGCGGTTGTGAAATTCCTTCACCATCTTTGTAATGCAGACCTTCATATGACTTGACATTGGGAACACATCTTTGCCTACATGCATGGAATCATTAACATACTCTCTTACTCCACTTCACTGCCTGCTAACTCCTTAAACCTTGCCTGTACCAGCTTAACTGTAAAGGATGGAACAAGAAAGAAGCCCACCAAACTTACTTCCCTTGCATGATAACTTCACAAGTTATGGCCCCAGTAATCTGCTAACAAACAGAACATCATGAAACCCATCTACCAGGCAAGCACAGGAACAGTTAGCACAAACATTCTGATGGTCTGAGAGTCAAGCACAGGCTTAAGGAGTTAATATTTATACTCTATGCTGCCAAGCTGAAATGGCAACAGCAAGTCCTCTCCTTATGTTTCCATCTATCCTCCTGCTCTCTGAGACTTCGACAAGAGGTGCCACACATCTGTCAACTGCTTTACTTTCATACAAAACCAGACAGACCAGAAAGCAACATTTGTGTTTGCATGTGCAAGTCCAGACACTGAATCAAATGCCATTCAGTTGCCTATTCATTCTCTCTGTAACAATTGTATCTTTTCCAAATTTGCTGCTGATATCAAATGTGTCTTTGATAAACATCAACTATTTCAGTGACAGTACACTTTCCTTGTCCTTCACAGTTTGTTACACTGAAAACGACATCTGTGTACATTAGTGAGAAAAAAGATGATTTAAACCGTAACGCGCATTCATACAAGAAAAAATAAACAACCATTTATACACAAGCAAAACATATCCAGGTACTAATTAAATACAGACAGAAGAAAAAAGACATGTGAACATACCTCTCCTGCCCCATCAGCATTGGTGACATGCACATACTCCTCCCGACCACCAGAACTACTGTAGGCACTTCCAACTCGTTTCCTTTCTTCACCTGCAATGTAGCTGCCTGGGCCACCTTCCATATTGCTTCCGCCGCTCCCAACTCGTCTTCTTTCTTCAGCTGGCAGATATCTGGGAGTCCCCCCTTCCATGCTGCTCCCACCCATCTCCTCCATATCTCCCCCACCATGACGAGGACTGGCAAGATCCATGGGCATAGAACCGGCTGGATGTGTAGTGTGCATGCGTGTGCGCAAGGTCCGTTCATTGGTTTCACTGCGTGCTGTCATTTGTTGCTGAAAGTCTATCGTGTTGCCCGTTGGCCTCACGCCGGCTCCTCCACCACCGCTACCACCACCACCAGTGCCACCGCCACCACCACCCCCAGTGCCACCTTCACCACCTCCTCCTCCATCATTATCATGGTATGTCGACACCGCCCCCTGCTGGTGTTGCAGTTGCCGGACCTCCTGCAGTTTGTGCCGATAATGAATGGCTTGCTTACAATTACTCATAACGTTTTGCACATTATATAAAATAAGAATTTGAGTAAATAAAACAGTGCATAGAAAGAATTACTGCTTTCACATTCAATCATAACATTATATGTATCACATTTCTGCCATTTCACTCTGGACATGTCAGAGTAATGATACGAATACTTCCACTCGTATAGTACAAACAGTCCATGTCAAAGCATAAGAAAAGAAAAGTTGGGGGACACGGAGGTTGAAATATCCATATATAAATGCAGTAGGGACATAGTCAGTTGATCAAAATTAACAACAGACCATAACATTAAATCAGAATTAAGTAAAAATGACACTAGTCTATAAAAAAAAATACACATTTAAGAAAAATGTATAAACCATCTGAAAAAATAGTCTTTCACACACACACACACACACACACACACACACACACACACACACAACAAAACAAACACACAAATATACTCATACATGTGCACACACACACACACACATATATACACATATACATACATATACATTGTTGTCTTTGCTGTTCTTTGTTTGTCTTGTTGTTTGTTCTTTGTATATTTGTCTTTGTTTTTGTTGTTCCTGTTTATTTAGTTTTGTCTTTGTTGTTTCTTTGTTTGTATGTTTGCTTGTTTTTAATTTATGCTTTTGGTCAAATACTGTAAACATATAACATCACAATTTTTGACAGAATTTGTGATGCTAACACATGTTCTCTGAAACATGTAATGAAAATGCATTGCAAACTATAAGCAGCAACAACTCTAATGCCATGGCTACCCTGAAATAGTATATCAGGGTCTGTTTTCTCTCTGGAGAACAAAATAAAAAACAACAGAAAACAAACAAACAAATAAATAGATAAAAATTATCAGGAATAAGTTGTCCTGAACTTAAAAATGTGTGTAAAACAACACCCCCAAATCAATCTTTATTCCCAAATATTCATTCAATGTAAAACAGCCAAAAATCAATCTTTGTTCCCACATATTAATTCAAACTTTCTTACCTCTATTTCATCCTCTATTTCATTGGTAAGGTCCTCAATTTCATCATTTGTTTCTTTGATCAGCTGTTTGATGTAGGTTCTGAAAATATGTTGAAATTACATCAGCACTGAATTTCAGGTAAAAATCGACTGTAAAACAGAAACACGACACAGAAATCAGTATGCGCCATTTGCTTCTGATGATATGAGCAATGAAAGGAAAGGAAGCAATACTGTTGATGATTAAAAACACCACAGGAATATCATGGGAACAAATGGATGTCATCCAAGGGTAAATAATACTAACTCTTTGACTCCCACACCCTATCCACAAGTTGCAAAAACATAATCCTTTCAGCTCCTCACCCTGTCTGCCAGCTTCCTGTACTTTCACGTCATCACCCTATCCACCGTTGCAAAAACTTCACCCTTTCACTCCCTCACCCTATCCACCAACTTCATATAATCCTATCAATCCCTCACCCTATCCACCAGCTTCCTCCACCAGCTTCCTACAAGAAGCTGGTGGATAGGGTGAAGGAATGAAAGGGTTAAGTTTTTGCTTTGTTATCATGACTGACAATGCAGGATACTGGCGGAAAGAAAGGAGGAATGGAAGGGCAAGTTTTTATTTTACTGTCATTACTGATCATGCAGGAAGCTGGTGGATTGATTGGGTGAGGGAGTGAAAGGGTTAAGTTTGTACTTTTTTTTTCTTTTCCTTTCTTTCTTTTTAAGAATTATTACACTTAGGGAGATTTCCTTTGTGCTCACATTTTTGTCCAAAGTTCTATGCAGCCTTAATTGTCACAGAAGCTGGCACAATTTTACAGTGCCACGATGATGATGATGACAATCATGATGATGATGATGATGATGACAATCATGATGCCATCTAAAAAAAACAAAACGTTTTTACTTTGCTATGCAAAAAGCTGATAGATAGGATGAGGGAAGTGAAAGGAATAGCAATCAACATGTAGGAATTACAAATATAATGAATCAAACCAGTAAAAATCCTTTCAAAGAAACACTGTGGGGTCCTTCCCACACTGTGCAGGCACTGTGTTGTCGCACACTTTGTATAGTAAATCTTCAATGAATGGTGAAGACACTTCTTTTCAATAAACCATCATGATCAACAATTTTCATCATTGTTTATTGCTGCATGTGTGTGTGTGTGCATATGTATTTTTTTGTTCACCTTTAAAACAGATCTATTCTGTATGGTTTTGCCAGGGACACCTCATTTCTTTTTGTCGATTCTTTTATGTGGGCTAAATGCAAGACCTCTGGTTTATTATCTCATTTGAAAGACTAGTAGTAGTACTCAAACCACCACTCGCACTTGTACTCAGGACTGACAGTACGACTCCTACCATCCTCCTGGTGCCCCTGTACAGAAGCTGACCAACCAAACAGAACATGTCCAGAACTGGAAGAACTACCAGTTGCCTACCCTTATGCCTACAGGTTAAGCTGTATGGGCTTGTGGATACACTACAGAAGACGACCTATTTCATTCTTGAGACTGACCTCTAAATGCAAAAATGTGAAGGTGAACAAGAAGAAGAAAAAGACAACAGATCATGCAGAAAATTGATGAATAATAAAATGCAGAAATTACAATAAACAAATTAAACCATACATTTACTCCATATAAAAAAGGAGGGGGGAGAGGGGGAGAAGTTCCGAAAAACCTCTGTCTGACTGAATACCAAACTTTAATACTGGACCCTAGACTTCAAGAATTTTCTGAATGTCTTGGTTCCTTTCTTTTTTACTATTTCTTTCGGTCTTGTTTTACAATACAATACAATACTTTATTTGTATAGCGCAAAATCTTGATAAAATCAAATCTAAGCGCTAAAACAGACACACATGCACACACGCACATACACACACACACACACACACACACGCACACGGCTAAAATGGGGAGAAAGAATAAAAGCAATGGAAAATTATAGAGAGCATATTATTATAATAGTTTTGTAAGGTAAGTGGTTTTGACCCTTAAGCCCTCAGTCCAACATTCAAACTACAGACATAACTTACTGGTATTTTACTTTTGTAATGTTAGCTGACTATGCATACCAAGGAAATGCCCGACATCAAGGAGTAGTACTCTGGTTGTGATACATGAGTAACAGAGAATATTCTTACCCAGTGGCAGAGGTGAGGGTGGTTTTGGGTCGATGGTTGAGGGAATGGCGGAGCTGCCGTATACTGTCCATGGCTTCCACCATGTCCTGTGAGGTGTGAGCAGACTTGACGCGAGGGGCATGATGAGACATGCCCTGACTCAGGTCTATCATCGATCGAGGAGTGGGACCTGTGTCCGTGTCTTCGTCTTCTCCCTCACGCATTCCTGGTTAAGAATAAAACAATACGTGCAACTAACTGATAAATTCCACAAATGGTACCAAACCAAGCCATACTAATTCATTCTGTTATTTCTTACAGGAAGTTTCACAAATGGTACCAAACCAAACCATACTAATTCATTCTGTTATTTCTTACAGGAAGTTTCACAAATGGTACCAAACCAAGCCATACTAATTCATTTTGTTATTTCTTACAGGAAGTTTCACAAATGGTATCAAACCAAGCCATACTAATTCATTCTGTTATTTCTTACAGGAAGTTTCACAAATAGTACCAAACCAAGCCATACTAATTCATTCTGTTATTTCTTACAGGAAGTTTCACAAATGGTACCAAACCAAGCCATACTAATTCATTCAGTTATTTCTTACAGGAAGTTTCACAAATGGTACCAAACCAAGCCATACTAATTCATTCAGTTATTTCTTACAGGAAGTTTCACAAATGGTACCAAACCAAGCCATACTAATTCATTCTGTTATTTCTTACAGGAAGTTTCACAAATGGTACCAAACCAAGCCATACTAATTCATTCTGTTATTTCTTACAGGAAGTTTCACAAATGGTACCAAACCAAGCCATACTAATTCATTCTGTTATTTCTTACAGGAAGTTTCACAAATGGTACCAAACCAAGCCATACTAATTCATTCTGTTATTTCTTACAGGAAGTTTCACAAATGGTACCAAACCAAACCATACTAATTCATTCAGTTATTTCTTACAGGAAGTTTCACAAATGGAACCAAACCAAGCCATACTAATTCATTCTGTTATTTCTTACAGGAAGTTTCACAAATGGAACCAAACCAAGCCATACTAATTCATTCTGTTATTTCTTACAGGAAGTTTCACAAATAGTACTGAACCAAGCCATACTAATTCATTCTGTTATTTCTTACAGGAAGTTTCACAAATAGTACTGAACCAAGCCATACTAATTCATTCTGTTATTTCTTACAGGAAGTTTCACAAATGGTACTGAACCAAGCCATACTAATTCATTCTGTTATTTCTTACAGGAAGTTTCACAAATGGTACCAAACCAAGCCATACTAATTCATTCTGTTATTTCTTACAGGAAGTTTCACAAATGGTACCAAACCAAGCCATACAATTCATTCTGTTATTTCTTACAGGAAGTTTCACAAATGGTACCAAACCAAGCCATACTAATTCATTCGTTATTTCTTACAGGAAGTTTCACAAATGGTACCAAACCAAGCCATATAATATTCAGTTATTTCTTACAGAATTCACAATGGTACCAAACCAAGCCATACAAATATTCTGTTATTTCTTACAGGAAGTTTCACAAATAGTACCAAACCAAACCATACTAATTCATTCAGTTATTTCTTACAGGAAGTTTCACAAATGGAACCAAACCAAACCATACTAATTCATTCAGTTATTTCTTACAGGAAGTTTCACAAATGGAACCAAACCAAACCATACTAATTCATTCAGTTATTTCTTACAGGAAGTTTCACAAATGGAACCAAACCAAACCATACTAATTTATTCAGTTATTTCTTACAGAAAGTTTCACAAATGGAACCAAACCAAACCATACTAATTTATTGTTATTTCTTACAGGAAGTTTCACAAATGGTACCAAACCAAACCATACTAATTTATTCAGTTATTTCTTACAGGAAGTTTCACAAATGGTACCAAACCAAGCCATACAAATATTCTGTTATTTCTTACAGGAAGTTTCACAAATGGTACCAAACCAAGCCATACAAATATTCTGTTATTTCTTACAGGAAGTTTCACAAATGGAACCAAACCAAACCATACTAATTCATTCAGTTATTTCTTACAGGAAGTTTCACAAATGGTACCAAACCAAACCATACTAATTTATTGTTATTTCTTACAGAAAGTTTCACAAATAGTACCAAACCAAGCAATACTAATTTATTGTTATTTCTTACAGGATAAACCACAAATATTCTTGATGTTAACTATTCTTGCTCTGAAATTTGATAGATTTTTTTATGAGATGCATTGTGCACAAGTGTGTGTATATGTTTGATATGTGTGCAAATGTTTGTGTTTGTGTTTGAGTGTGTTGGTGAGATGCACTCATCATTTTATACTTTTCAAGATTTATAATTTTATATACAACTTTCACCACTGTCTCTACAGCAGCAACTGACATGTGGTTGGTCGTTTTCTTTCATTTTTTTAAACAAGGTATGTTTTATAGTCCATCCCTTCAGGGCAGTTAGGGTTGTTGTGTGTAAGCTGTGCCTATGTCCACCTCTACCACTAATGCTTTTGTGAAGTGTCTAAAGCTTTTGCAGGATAAAACACTGTACACGCATCATTACTATCATTATATCAAAAACAATTGTACATTTATGTATCCAGATTTACTGCCTTACAAATGGCCTCTTTCTTCTTACTATTATAAAAAACATGTTCTGACATGGACTATTCAAACTGAACTGTGTATAAGCTAGTCCAAGTGGTTGTGTTCACACCATGTCAACACCTAAAGTCATCACAAAACTACCATGCTTTCAGCTCTTTCCACCTGTTCAGTTCTGATACATACACAAGACTGATATACAGCTATCGCACTGCTGACAATGCCTCTGCCAGACCCTTACCTTTCCTGCTTTTTCTGCCATCATGACTGCGTTCCCAGTTGCGGTGTGATGCACTGGCATGACCTTTATCACTTGCCTCTTGACCTGTGTGTGAAATATCAGCCAGAAAATCTTATTCTTATTGCTGCTTAAAGCCCAGCCGACTGCATAGAGCCATATTAGGGCCATAACTGTTTCAATGCACACACAGTACTTCAACAGGTAAAAAAAAGGGAACAGAAAATTAAGTACACATGTCAATGCATTCGTGCACATAATCTAAGGAGAAACCCCTGTTGATCACTCCATCCAATTTATCACACAGGGGATTTAAAAAAACATACCTGAACACAAATTTAAACATAACCAAAGACACTAAGACATAAATAAAAGTGGGCCTAAATTACCTAAGATTGCTTCCATTATCTCTCTTCCCTAGAGCTAAAAATGCACTTAGCATATGTACCCAATTATCAATTCTACGAGATAGTATGTAAGACTTTCTTGAACACATACAGATGAATGGACCAGCAGAGGAAAAAATGACAGAAAGAAAATGAGCAAATGAGAATTTCCAGAAGGTGGGGATGCTGTTTATGCTGAGAGAGCCCTCAGCATCCCCACAGGGGAACAGCCAGAAATTAATGATCTAAACAATAACAGTAACATGAAAGGATAAAAATCTCTCACTAATGTAATTTTTGTATATTTAAAATTCTATCTTCAGCTTGCCTTTTGGGGGTTATAAGAGTCAATCAGTGTACTGGTACACATGCACTGGTCTTTACTGAACCTTGTGTTTCAATTGATCATATAATAACAAGTCTTTGTTGTCCCTTGTGCTGATGTCATATCATTAGACACAGCTCTCTTGTGTGTTGTCTCCTTGTGCAGGTGTGAAACATTTTCCTAAGGATCACTGCATTCAGCCAATTTCTTTTGTTCTCATCTTTCTTTCCCTTTTCTTCTTCTTCTTCTTTTCTTCTTCTTACTATCCTCATTTTCTACACCACCTTCATGGCCAAAGAAGCTGGAACAATCTTTACAATGCTATAATGATGATGATGATGATGATGACAGTGGGGATGATAAACATAATGCTCTGGAGTTTTATCTAGGATTGAGACCATGTAACATGGCTGCATTCAATGCTTATTATCATAACATGTCTTGGCATCAAACAGGCCTGGAGACACAGACACCTGGGGTGTTGGTCAGCAGATCTGAGCAACACTTTCAAACAAATCCATGAAATGAATGAGACTCGACTAAGTGATCCCAGTCTTCCCAGTGAGCCTGTAGTGCATTCAGTTCTGGGCGGGAGCTGGTTTGGGCCGATAAATCCCACAATAATTTTGACAGGATTGATGGGGACAAGAACTCTCTATCTTCCAGTTAGTAGTCTGCTGCTCTAACCACTATGCCACTGTGACTGGTTGGTGTAAGATTGTTTTTTTCTCATTGGGAATGAAGCAGGCTGACTACAAGGACAAGTGGCCCTTAGTGGTAGACAGCAGAATGTACCGGTTAGCTTATGGCCAGCTAATTCTGTCATCTTCGTTCTGGGCACAATTGTAACATCATGATAGAGATGTTTTAAACAAAAGACAAATGAAGCACCGATAAGATGGTCTGGGGACTGTTGATGCAGATGAACTTTGTGCATTTTTGACTCCTTCTCTACTGTGTTCAGAATTTATCTCCATGAAACAAATCTGTGCTTAGAAAAGCAGATGACAATTCATACCACAATTCTTCATTTCCATTTATTCATCAGACTACATCAACATTAAGCAGGAAGCTGAAGAAACACAGCATGAAGCAATGCTATTGCTCTATACAAAACATACTTAGAAAGAAGAAACGATTCATAAATATTCACACAGTATTCTTCAATAACACAATTATAACAATTCTTCAATGTTTTGTCTATGCAATCCACAAACATGGGCAGAATCACTTGTGAAAAAGCTGAAGCTGATGTAACAAAGAAGCAATCTTACAAACAGATAAAGATGACAAACGGAAGTGAACACATCTACCAAAGCACAGTCAAGTTCCTGTAAATGTGCCAATATTACCAACATATTTTGATTTTACATCCTTGCTTCAATCATTTGACGAACATTTTCACAAATGTTTAACTATCTTCAAGAACATATAAAAGCCTGGGCAGGTGAAGAGGCAGAGCTCCTGTCTTCCAATCTGACTGCACAGGCTCCAGTCTTGCTTAAGGAAAATTTTGGGGTGTGTCCCAATTGCTGTAGTGTAGCGGTTAGTGCAACGGACCACCGACTGGAAGGTTGTGGATTCGAATCCCCATTAGTCCCTTCAAAAATCATGGTGGGACTTTTTTTTTTATAGCTCAAATCAGCTCCTACCAGAGTTGAGCATGCTATGGGCTCAATTGGATGATTGGGGCCACACAGTTGAGTCTCATCCACTTGAGAGATGCATCTTTGAGGGTGTTGCTCGAATCCTATGACCAGCACCACAGATGTCTCTGTTTCTCAGAACTGGTTGACACCAGGATATATTATGACAGTAAGCACAGAGGACAGCCCAGTCCTGCAGTCTCAATCCTAGCTGGAACTCACAGCATAATGATTATCATTCTCATCGTCGTCATCATCATTGCATGGTAAAACCTGTGCCAGCTTATGTGACCATAAAGTGGCATAGAAAATAGATCAAACAAAAGAAAAAAAAGGTGAGCACAAAATAAATTTCTCTAAATGTGATGATCCTAAAATATAGAAAAAAAATATACAAGGTGTGCACCCTTCACTCCTCCAGGTACAAAAAATTTGTCCGCCTGTGTTTCTTCATGGTTGGGCAAAGAAAAGGAACAGGAGAGAGGAGACGGGCACTGCTCTACTGATCATTTGATGCCAGGCTCAAGAGAAGTTGAGGTCTCTACCATTTCACTCCCTGACAACCGCTTACAGATTATGGGAAAACCTTTAGTTTCAGTTTGGAATAAAATAAATCCCAAGCCTGCTTTGTGTCACTGACCAGACTGGTGATGTTGACCCTCCACAGCTGCCTGTCCAAAGAGAGAGATGGGCTGAGACACATTGACAGACCCTCCTGATCCCTTGTAGCTGACTGCTGTAGCTGAGGGCACTCGCATCCTGAGGTGAGGTTTGCCTGTAACGCATAGTGTTGGTCTCTTCATTCACCATGCAAGTCATGACAGTCATAAGAGCAATATGGAAATGTAGACTGGACCCTGACTCTGTCATTGTCCATGGCACACAATATCCAGAATCAGCAAACGATTTGATCTGAAGAAGGTCTTGTGAAGAGACTGAAACTAGAGATGATTCATAAAAAACAAAATAGAAAAACTAAAAAAAAACTGAGGGAGATTCTGTGAGCATCACTTATTTCAGTGGCAACTGATTTCTGTTTATGCACTGAATCAGGTTTTTAATACTAACTAATGGTTACAATGATAACTGATTTTTCTTCTTGACTCAAGTTTACTATTAAAATAGCAATAATCATTGTATCACATAATTCACACAATGTAGCAGTCTCAGTAAATGCCTTACATGGAACTCTATTGTAATGGCTTCCACAGTGCTGAGAACAGTGCCTGGGAGCTTTGAAAAAAATACAATCCCCAGATTCTATGCAGAACAGTAAGTTTTTCTCTCAGAAAGTGTGCAGCAACATAAGACGGAAGCCAGACAATGCCATTTCTGTCAAAATGCTCCCCCCACAACATATCAAATTTCTTGCTACTACTAGCCAGGAGTATAATAACATTATCATAACAAAGCATGCAAAGGGAATTCTTATTTCTTTCCCAACGATTATTCGGCAAATGACTAATGAAATAGAAGAAATGTATGCTCACAGAGCACCACTTTAGACAATACAAAGGTACACAAACAGAAGAGGCCACACACTTACGATCAGAGTGTGTGAATATCCTCAAACAGAGCAAGCCCCCCTAAATCCAACATTTCCAGGGATGAAAGACTTGCACTACAGGGATTGAGGAAGAAGGATTCCATCATGATTCTCCCAGCCGACAAAGGCTGTGCCACAGTCATCTTACCCAAGGGGCGGTACTATGAGAAGGCTTACAATCTGCTAGATGACAAAAAGATCTACCAACAGCTGAGCAAAGATCCACCAGCAAGTATACTGCCCATCTGACCAAACTACTGCAAGGCCTACAGAAGTCAGGAGAACTCTCCTCAGAACAGTACCGCAGATTGTACCCCTCAGCACTGATGTGCCCAAGTTCTACGGACTGCCTAAAGTGCACAAGAAAGATGTACCCCTCCGTCCCATTGTCGCCTCTAGAGGATCCCTGATGTATGAGACGGCCCGCTTCGTTGCAGACATCCTCTCGCCTTCGGTAGGAAAGACAGAACATTCCATTGCAAACAATGCAGACCTGGTGAAGAAGCTGTCGAAGTTTGTTCCTCAACCTGATGAGATTCTGGTGTCCTATGACATCACAGCCCTGTTCACCAGTGTCCCTGTGAAGGACAGCATTGACATCATCAGGGGGAGGTTACAGGTCGACAACAGCCTTGGCAACGCACCAACCTGGAAGTTGGAGTCAGTGCCCATGCCAAGCCCACCAACACCATCAGAAGCCAGTAAGTACACCCCAAAGACAAAACAGACAAATTGGACACATCAGGGGTGATATACAAGATAGACTGCCAGGACTGTGACCAAGTTAATTGGCAAACTGAGCGCAACTTGCTCAAAAGATTAAAAGAACACAAATGTGAGTCCTCTCCAGTGGGAGAACATCTGACCCACACCCAACACCACTGTGAAAAGGACAATGTGGAAGTTCTCGACAAAGAAGCAAGATGGTTCCAGAGGGGAGTAAAGGAGGCAGTTTACGTCGCTGCAAGGAACCCCACCCTCAACCTGACCGGGGCCGACACAACCTGCCATCGGTGTACTCCTCACTTATTCAGTCGCACTGTCGTGAGTTCACTCAGGCGGTGCGCACTGAAGCCAGTTCTCAACCCAGCAGTTGCGCTGAAGAAGTCGGCTGGATCGCCGATGAAAGCTACGCAGTAAGTAGCCTTTTTTGTAACTGAGAGCCAGGTTCAACCAGGTAGCCATTATGTACACAAACATGTAAAATGTACGACAATTAGATGTAGACAAATTCACAAGACATCATTGCTCTGCTTGATGGTGTAAAAAGTGACACTTTTGGTGTTGTGCTATAAAACAAACACAAAGACTTTAAGCACCATGTCATGTAAATGCAATAAAATGATGGCAGAGTGCTGGTGCTGAATTCATGAAGATTATCTGCAGATGTGATGATATGAAAGAGTGGAAAGACTGTGGACAGAAAGTATATTGTTATCCTGCACTGCTATCATACTGGGCCATTTTTCCAAATTTCTCAAAAAAATTTGAATTTGAAAGTGCATGTGTATGTGAAACATGCTAATATCAAACGTATGTAATTTTGATACTATGAAGCACTAGTAAAGTCTGCAGATATATGAAACTATGGCGATGGATGAAAGATCCGGAGAGACTAGTGGCTGATGGGCTGTGAAACAGACTCCTGTGTTTGAGTGCTAATCTGTGCTCCAGTGTCATGCAAATACCTCTCCAGCACAAGGAACCATTTCTTTTACCCAGCTTTTTCCTCTGGATCTATTCAACACAGCTGCATTCAGTAACAAATCTTAAGTAAATCCAAAAATTCTGTTCCTGTATTAGCGAGCTGTTCTTTCGCTCCATGTCAAAGTAGCCATACTAAGCATTGTTGTGAAATGTAAACAGCATGTGTACAGATGTACAAGTTGTCCATATGAACAAACATATTGTAGAAGTTCAAAGCACAAAGTGCCTTGGGTATTCTTTTACTAAATCAGTCTAGCAATACTCATTGATATGATAATCATTGTTTTTATTACAAAATTATTTATCAAGCTAAGCAAACAAATAAAAAAACAAGCAACAAACATGGAAGACAACAGGTGAACCACAGTAACAATCAGTCCATTCTTGCACCCTAACTACATTCACATAGTAATGTCTGTAATTGTGACTTTGAAAATGGATCATTCAGCACTTTAGATGTTTCCTTTTAACTGTGCCCTTGAAAATACTTAAATTTCTGGCAAGTTTGGACAGTTACGACTCCATATTATATCAAACAGTTAATTTATATTGAACATATGAATATATTTTTTAAATGAAATCTATCAATTAATGAGACCAAACATCTTCACTGATTCATATTCACATAACTGGTCACATTAAGTGAGTGTGATATAAAAATGTATATATATGTACGTATTCTTTTATTTTTCAAACAAACATATATACTCATGACTTTTTGAACAGATGGACTAGAAGTCAAATTTAGTGAGAAATCAGGCGATATATTTTTGTCTATTGATACATATGAGCAGATGAACACATACATAGTCTAGCTCTGAACAATTTTGAAACTAAAAATAATGTCCTTTTCTTTAAACACACAGAAAAAATTCACATATTAGAGTTTATAAAATCAATCCCCTTCCAAACACATGGACAAAACTCTCCAAAATAACCAAGACTACGTCAGGATGGCTGACATACACTCAAACCCTGATGGTTAAACAGACACAAAGTCTAGCATCATAAAGTTTAAAATTAACCACTTTCTTCCGCAACACACAGACAACCCCCTCAAAACCATATCAGGCCAGCATAGAAAGGTCAGTGTGAAATCAGACCCTGTCCCATCTTAGTAAGTGATACTAGACTTAAAAAGTGACAGGATATTGGACTGTAATGTGATAAGTTATTTGGACTTAAAAGTGACAGGATATTGGACTGTAATGTGATAAGTTATTTGGACTTAAAAGTGACAGGATATTGGACTGTAATGTGATAAGCTATTTGGACTTAAAAGTGACAGGATATTGGACTGTAATGTGATAAGCTATTTGGACTTAAAAGTGACAGGATATTGGACTGTAATGTGATAAGTTATTTGGACTTAAAAGTGACAGGATATTGGACTGTAATGTGATAAGTTATTTGGACTTAAAAGTGACAGGATATTGGACTGTAATGTGATAAGTTATTTGGACTTAAAAGTGACAGGATATTGGACTGTAATGTGATAAACTATTTGGACTTAAAAGTGACAGGTTATTGGACTGTAACGTGATAAGTTATTTGGACTTAAACGTGACAGGATATTGGACTGTAATGTGATCAGCTACTGGACTTAAAAGTGACAGGATATTGGAATGAAAAGTAATAAGCTTCTGGACTAAAACATGCTAACAGGTGACCAAGGGCAGTGAGTGCTATGCCAGACAAGCAGGTGAGCAAGCCCAAGCAGCACACACCACTACAGCCAGGCATATCGCAAACACTGACTATCGCACGCCTGTCACCTCTGTCTACATTAACTGGCTCATCGTCGGCAGGCCCCCCATGGCTGCTGCTGCACGCAGAACTTGTCTCACCCGGTTGGACAACTCTGTTGTCCGATGACCCTGGCAGCCTGCTGCCTCTGGCTGAATGACCCTCGCGCAACGAGTCTTGCTGCCGCTGTTGAGCTGCCGACACCTCCAGCAGGTGGGGTCGAGAAGGGGGCCTGCGGTCTAGCGGAGATATGCTCTGGGAAGGGGTGATCTGAGAGCGGACAAACTCATCCACCGCTGCTGAAGATGCACCAGCATCTGGAACAGGACCTGTCAACAACACATCAAACTTGTTTCAATAATAAAAATAAAAGGACAATAACACTTCTCTTGGAAACTGTTGTTGTCTGTTTTGTTCTCAGCAGTTAAAAGTTAAAGCCTGAACACTGGTATATCAAAACTATACCAAAAACCCTACACCCTTCATTCCACATATTTTTTAAAAAGGGAAAAAATTCAACCCCCAAAATTATTATGTAATTATGACTTATATACTTTCCTTTATGTATACTTTGTAAAAAAAACAACAACCAACCAAACAAACAAAAAACAAAACAAAACAAAAAAAACCCTAAAACAATTTGATCTGCGTATGGTTCTACATTCAATAACTTGCATTTGCATTTCTACATCTCTCTCTGTCAATTGTATGTTCACACAGTGAAAAAAAATGAAATGTTGAAAGCTGTCAACATTTAACACCAGTATTTACAACTTTAGGAATAAAAGTACACAAAAATCTTTGATAAATACATGTCAGTTTAACAAAAAACACAAAATGGTGTCATAAATCATTCTGACAAAAAAACAATACTGTTTCATGAAAAGGTAATCAGTTGCCATATTTAGATTTATTAACATTGTAATTAATTACCATACTTATATTTATGTGCATCTATCTGAATTTTTTTAAAACTTTACCAAAGAATACATATCCTTGTCTATCAACATCATACACAATACTACAGACCTTAAAAACATCTAAACTGTTTACTTTCCAGCAGTTCTTTTTGACGGCTACTTCTACTTTACCAACATCGAACAAGCCAAATGAATGAATAGTTCATTGAAAAACTAGCATCCTCCTTCACCATAAAATGTACCTGGAAAAAGGAAAAGCTTCTATTACCAATTTAACAGTTATTCCAACAACAAATAAATAAAACACACACACACACACACACACACACAACACAAACACACACACACACACACACACACACACACACACACACACACACCACTATTCTCAGAGAGAATTACCACATCCCAAGTTAATAACAACAATAAGATCATCTTCCCTCTTGGCCCTGAAGCTGTAAGTATATTTGAAATTCTGAGCACCAGAGCAAAATAAGCAACCACATAAAAACTGGCTTTTTTGTCAATGACCTCAAACACATTTCAAAGATGATCACCTCAAAAAACACCCTCACATCCCCACTCCAAACCCATAAAAAGACATTTATTTTCAAAACATGTGCCAGCAATTGCCAGGATTTGAACTCTGCATACAAAAGGACAGAGCTCAAGGTACATTCAACATATTCAAAGAAAGTTTTAAAATGACTGAGTTAAAGTAATATCTACAAAAAGTATACATTTAATGGGGATATTACAGATGGTACAAAAATGTTCATGATACACAAGTATTAAACAATGTGGAAAGTGAGTATACATGATATCAAAGGAAACATGGGACAGCCCCAGAAGTCTGGAACCTACTGTTCTCTTAGATTTGCTTGATAAAAAGCTGTACATAATCTGCATTTGATGCAATAAGAAACAAAGCTACAGGCAGCTAAGATAATGTTGGACAGATAGATAACAGGTGTAAGTGAGAGAGAGAGAGAGAGAGAGAGAGAGAGAGAGAGAGAGAGAAAGAGAGAGAAAAACAGAGAGAGAAACAGAGAGAGAAACAGAGAAACAGAAAGAGAGAGGAGAGAGGAGAGAGTGAGAGGAGAGAGAGGGAGAGGAGAGAGAGAGAGAGAGAGAGAGAGAGAGAGAGAGGAGTCACAGTCAAAATAAAATTCATACTCAAAGTCACAGAGATAGATTGTGAGGGACAGATGGAAGAATTGTACGTATATGCATGTGCATGGAAGAGAAAGAAAGAGAGAGTGTGAAGAAAGGGTGGATGCAGAGAAGAAAATAAATGAGATATTGGCATAGACATGATAAGCAGAAAGCGCTTCTGCCTCTACAGTGACAATACCATAAAGCCATTTGAAATCAGGTAAATCTAAGAAATGCTCCTTTAAACTCTTCCACACTTTACAGATCTTGTAAAACTTTAATGAATAAGCAGAAAGCATTTCTGCCTCTACAGAAGATGAATATACCACAAAGCCATTCTAAATCAGTCAACTCTAAAAATCGCTCCTTTAAAATGTCTAGTTCTACACCTTACAGATAATAAAACTTTTTGTTAGATGAATAAGCAGACCTCACAAAGCCAGTAATTACAACTGTTGTATGACATTATCTGTATCTAATGTGTTTTAACACTCATTCCTTGAAGCACAATTATCTGTATCCTACAAAAGGTGTTTCATTAAAATAAAAAAACAACAACAACTCTGTTCCATGTCACTTCAAATCATCATCAAATCAAACAATTGTGGGAAAAAACAACAACCATGCCTCATATTAAACCAAGCAAAATATAAAAACTGTGCCAAGACAAGACGTTTCTCTTTGAACTTCTGCACCATTTGTAAAGTCTTCTCTCTCTCTCTCTCTCTCTCCTCCCCTCTCACAACACACCACACACACACACACAAATACATCAGCACTTTTCCCATCATCACAGTCCATCTACTGTATTCCAAATATCCATGGGTGATGTACTGGGGGTCAAAATGACAGTTAGAAAGAAACATTTTGCTATCATAATACATGGACACTAAGACATTAATTATCTTTTTAAAAATGTAAGATCACATCAACAAACATATTTGGCTAATACTTATCACAAAATAAAGGAGTTACACTGGAGTATATCCTTATAAAACACAGAGACACAATAAAAAACAATACACTAGTTCCTTATAAGGCTTACTGGAGATATCACAGAAAGTACCATAGTGTCTCAGCCAGAAAAGAAGTAATGAGATCTACACCTACATGTGCTTATTTCTAAACCTTGCATGGTGGAAAGCATACAACCAGCCAAGCAGAAATCTGTAGAAAACAGCACTATTATCAAGGCAAAAGCATTTGTTTTATATCCCTTCTTTCTTTCCTTTTTGTCCTTTTCTCCATCCTTTCCAGCTAACAGTATTGACCTTTGGTTCCATACTTTGTGATCAAGCTCAAAGAACTATTTACAACGTAACTACCAGCATGCAGTTCTACATATGATTTCCTTTACAGTCAGTCAGGTAAATGACAAGAAGTACTGTAAGTCAACAACTTTCATGCAACATGTACAAACAAGAAATGAACAAACAAATCAAAACAATCAGGGGGAAGATTCCTTTGATTTCATAATGGCCAAATTATTTCAAAATGAATGGCCCAACTTCCGTCTTCAATTAAAAGTCAGTGTCTGTTACTTCATAAACGTTTTCTTTTTTTTTCTGAGCTCATGCCTCCATTTTCAAAGATTTTCAAAGAGGTTTAAAGAATAAATACCTATTCATTAAATTTCAATGGGATTCAAGGCCTTGAAAAAGACAGTTTGCAGTTTGTTCAAGAGGAATTCATAGCGCTCAGACAATTCCATATGTGTTCCATCCAAATCTGCCAGCAATTATCAGGCAGACACCCTGAGCCTGTGCAAAACCCTATGCACAGGAAAGGTCTTGAAAAAGGCAAATCAAACTTCAACAGTTTACAGGGAATTTCAAAGAGCGTATAGACCGTGACCATGATCATTTTGGATCTTCTCCATCACATAGCACCAGAGGCGTCAATGCATGTGGATTCCAAACGCAGAGACATCATCTTGAAAAACTGAAATTGAAACTGCAGAGACTTGTTGAAACTGCAGAGACCTTGTTGTACTGATACCATAGCAAAAAAACTAAGAAGAGCACAATGAAGGTAAAAGTTAGGCCAAGTAGTCCTACAATTATTTGACCATTTTAGAGAAATACCATTCGAAGAAAGGCCATTTCCCCGGTCTTTAATTAAGAGTAAGACTGAACAAGATGATTTGATCCGCTTTAGTCTTCACCAATTCTGAGTTCATGAACACTTCCAAGCATGCATCCTACTGGGTAACGACACAAACACAAAAACGCATTCTCTCTCTCACTAACACACATATAAATCAACAGATCACAAGTCACACAGTACCTTAAGTTAATGTCTTATTACAAAGAATGGCACCATTCATGTTAATGTTGTCAAAATATTAAACAAATCTGAATTTTTACCGTCTTGTTGTTATTTTTCCAGTGAGCATATTATTCTGTGAGTCACGTGGTCACAACAAAGATTTAGTCAATAACAATGAGTCAAATACAAAGCACAACATTACACCATTAGAGCAAAACAATTAGGTAAACCGCTCATAACATTCACTTGAATCTTTTCCGTTTCTTTCATCTTGGAACATGAGCAACTGCAAGCAACATCTAAGGGAACGGGGGGGGGGGGAAATCAAAGATTGAGACAACCAACAATGATGCCATACTCAAATCCATGGCCTCTGCCTGCCGACGAGACAGCAACTTCCAAATTTTAAATGCTGAGTCCCCTAAAAAAAAAAGCACAACACCATCCAACAGTGAACACAAACAATGCAAAAAAATGAGAAATCTGTACGCTTCAGAAAAAGAAAGAAAATTCAAACAAATAAAAAGTATTCATCTAACATAACCACAGACACCTATGGACACTTCAAAACCACCAAGGCTGCCTCAACAGACCTGCTATTTTTAGCATCTTGAGAAAT
>JAPXFY010000019.1:20656464-20673964 GCA_030674185.1 Monoplex corrugatus
ACCTGTATATGTTCAATGAAGTTTTGCATATTTTTTCTTAGGATTGATAATTGGGTACATGTGTTAAGTGCATTTTTTGCTCTAGGGAGATGAGATATGCAGAAGCAATGCTAGGTAATTTAGGCCTGTTTTTATATTTGTTTTGGTGTCCTTAGGTTTGCTTATATTTGTATTCAGGTGTGTTTTTTAAATCCCCTGTGCGATAAATTGGACATAGTGGTCAAAGCCAGGGTCATGTCCTTAGATTGTGTGCACGAATGCATTGATATGTGTACTTAATTTAATTTTCTTTTTTTTTTCCTGTTGAAGTTTTGTATGTTTTGAAGCAGTTATAGCCCTGATATGGCTCTACACAGCTGGCTGGGCTTTAAACAACAATAACAATAAAAACAAACAAACAATCACCATGACCTGAACAAGCTCTTCCCTTGACTCTGCACATTCTATTGTTCGGATGTTTAGCACATGTTCTACTGTTGGATATGTTTCACATCAATTTTGTATCATTGGACACATTCAGTAAGGGTGCTACCCCTGGGTGCATTCTGTGTGAAAAACATTGTTAGGTGTTTCTGATAATGTTAGCACAGGCATGTCCTTTGGTGTGTTTAGTATAGACATTGATATCTTTCACAGGTATACCTACAGGGACTGGTGCATCAATGAGAAATCATGTGATCAGGCGCAGAGGCTACAGTGTAAGTCAGCAAAAATGAACCTTGGGGGATAAGCCATGAAACAATTCAAACTGCATGCAGGTCCCTCTCTTCTGTACCACTTTTAAAATTGTTCTCTTGTCATGTACATGCGGACAATACTATCTCAATCTTTAGAAATTTCTAATCTTATGTAGTCAAATATGTGCTGAAGCCCATTTTTACATTTGATACAACAAAGCATGGCTGGCTCAAATCTTACACCAACTGGTCTTTGTCAAGTGTACATAAACGACACACAAAAAAATGTTTATTTGCTTAGCACACACACAAAAAAAACAGTAGACAACTTCCCAAACATAGACAACAGCAGGAGAAAACAGCACGTGTGTCACACATCTGCCATTTTGTCCTGTCAGAACGCTATGTTTGGGAAGTTCACACATCTGCATTTTGTCTTGTCAGAACGCTATGTTTGGGAAGTTCACACATCTGCCATTTTGTCTTGTCAGAATGCTATGTTTGGGAAGTTCACACATCTGCATTTTGTCTTGTCAGAAGCTATGTTTGGGTAAGTTTCACACACTGCATTTTGTCTTGTCAGAACGCTATGTTTGGGAAGTTCACACATCGCCATTTTGTCTTGTCAGAAACGCTATGTTTGGGAAGTTCACACATCTGCCATTTTGTCTTGTCAGAATGCTATGTTTGGGAAGTTCACACATCTGCATTTTGTCTTGTCAGAATGCTATGTTTGGGAAGTTCACACATCTGCATTTTGTCTTGTCAGAACGCTATGTTTGGGAATTCACACATCTGCATTTTGTCTTGTCAGAATGCTATGTTTGGGAAATTCACACATCTGCCATTTTGTCTTGTCAGAATGCTATGTTTGGGAAGTTCACACATCTGCATTTTGTCTTGTCAGAACGCTATGTTTGGGAAGTTCACACATCTGCCATTTTGTCTTGTCAGAATGCTATGTTTGGGAAGTTCACACATCTGCATTTTGTCTTGTCAGAACGCTATGTTTGGGAAATTCACACATCTGCCATTTTGTCTTGTCAGAATGCTATGTTTGGGAAATTCACACATCTGCCATTTTGTCTTGTCAGAATGCTATGTTTGGGAAGTTCACACATCTGCATTTTGTCTTGTCAGAACGCTATGTTTGGGAAGTTCACACATCTGCCATTTTGTCTTGTCAGAACGCTATGTTTGGGAAGTTCACACATCTGCATTTTGTCTTGTCAGAACGCTATGTTTGGGAAGTTCACACATCTGCATTTTGTCTTGTCAGAACGCTATGTTTGGGAAATTCACACATCTGCCATTTTGTCTTGTCAGAAAGGTATGTTTGGGAAATTCACAAGCCTGCCATTTTGTCTTGTCAGAATGCTATGTTTGGGAAGTTCACACATCTGCCATTTTGTCTTGTCAGAACGCTATGTTTGGGAAGTTCACACATCTGCAATTTGTCTTGTCAGAACGCTATGTTTGGGAAGTTCACACACCTGCCATTTTGTCCTGTCAGAACGCTATGTTTGGGAAATTCACACATCTGCCATTTTGTCTTGTCAGAATGCTATGTTTAGGAAGTTCACACACCTGCCATTTTGTCCTGTCAGAACGCTATGTTTGGGAAGTTCACACATCTGCCATTTTGTCTTGTCAGAATGCTATGTTTGGGAAGTTCACACATCTGCCATTTTGTCCTGTCATGACACTATGCTTAGGAAGTTGTCTATTATTTGTTGTTGTTGTTTTGTGTTTTGTATATGTTTGACAAAGGCCAGCTGGCTGAAAATTTGTGCCTGTCTTTGCTAAGTCATCTTAGATACGTGTTTTACATCATTTTTGTGTTTTTTCTGGTTCATATTTGTTTGAATGCTGGCAGTCACTTTGATTCTGATTTCATTTTTATATGTCAAAATCAACCACCTTGATGGTTAAAGATCACTGTTTTGAGTTGTCAAAGATTTTTTGAAAAGTTCGCTACTGTCAGAAAACGAATCAAAGTTTGCGATGTACACTGGAGTCTTGAACCTGACTACAACAAGCAAGGTATATGAAGCTGGTATGCGTATGACGGATATGAATTGAGGGGTGGGAGACGGAAGTGGGAGATGTTAGATAGAAAGGGACATGGGGATGGAGTGTTAGACGGAGAGCAGAGGGGGTGGGAGTAGGTGGGGGTGGGAATGAGGGTTGGAAGGTGGAGGTGCCAAAGCAATGTCTGCCTTCCTGAGCAGTGAAGTAGGCAATGTACCTGTGGGGACATGGGCCAGGGGGGTAAGATGGACTCCTGTGTCCTGCAGCCATTTGGGGGCCATCTGGCGCAGACGTTCCTTCTTCCTCTCCTGATCCTCCCTGCTCTTTAGTCGTGGATGATGGCGCTGGCTGTTCTGTGAGGCGCTGTGGCTAGCTGATAATGGTACACAGCAACCACTAATGTCAGTTATTCCTGTCACCCACTGTGACTGAACAGCTGACTGTACATGTATACAGTACATTATAACCACTCATGTCAGTTATTCCTGTCACCCACTGTGACTGAACAGCTGACTGCACAATACTTAACAACCACTAATGTCAGTTATTCCTGTCACCCACTGTGACTGAACAGCTGACTGTACATGTATACAGTACATTATAACCACTCATGTCAGTTATTCCTGTCACCCACTGTGACTGAACAGCTGACTGCACAATACTTAACAACCACTAATGTCAGTTATTCCTGTCACCCACTGTGACTGAACAGCTGACTGTACATGTATACAGTACATTATAACCACTCATGTCAGTTATTCCTGTCACCCACTGTGACTGAACAGCTGACTGCACAATACTTAACAACCACTAATGTCAGTTATTCCTGTCACCCACTGTGACTGAACAGCTGACTGCATACTTATTTCCTGGTGCATGTTCAACCATTTGTAAAGGCAACAGTCAAATACAACTAAACCATTTGTCCATGAGCTGACCATAGAAGCAGCCATCAGTCAACCTTTCCTGTCACAAACTGTGAAGAATTGACACAAGTCACTACTGACTAGGATCAGCAAAGCCACCAAAAACAAAATCATTCCTGTGAGAGCAAAATGACAAAAACCACAAATGGCACACGACTCCATGAATAGTAACAACATAACTTAATGTCAAAATAACTAAAAACGAATTCAATCACTACAGTATTGATACACAAAAACAAATCTTTTAAAGTTTTGTGAAAAGTAACAAGGCTTCCATTGTTAAAGTCATTTATGCCATGGACGACAATGACCAGTCTAAAACTTCTGTCCTGGAGAGTAAAAGGAGACAACAACAAAATGTATAAATTGTTTTCACTATTGGAAAAATTTACAGAAACAGAGTATGACCTTGAAAAAAACAACAGCTAAAAGCATAAATATGTTGATGGCAATTAAAATGCTATTCTGGCCACAAGCATTATATTCTACAAAGGCAAAAGTGTTGAAAAATGAACTAAATAATCATACTGACTCTGTTCAACAGTCTATGATCACAAAAAACACACTATGTAGGTATAAATGACCTGTGGTTAGCTTACAGCTAAAAGATTCCAACATGCATGCATTTCACTATATTCCTACGATCACAGCAGTCTACAAAACTTACTGATAACTAGACACTGATGCATGGTGCCTGAAATCATACAGTTTCCTTTCAATGGCATAAACAGCTTTGAGAAAAAGGCAAAAACGGACAGCGACAGTTTAAACACACAAAAAAAGCAAGTAACGGGAAATAGAAAGACAAATCTAAAGCAATACTACTGAATCCCCCAGCTCTATTTGTTGGATGAATTCAGTCAGATACTACAGATACATCATCAGCTTCAGGGCACATATAAAGCAAACTGACGCTGTATTCCTCCTTTCCTTCCATCTGAAACAACCCACTTTTATTTCTTACACACTAACTACAGTAAAGTCCAGCCCTGTCCAGGATAACAAAATACATGGCATACACAGTGTCGTGAGACAAGCAACAGATATAGACAACATGCACATGGCATTAAGCTGGGATGTATTTATTATTCCATGTACGGCTACACACAAACATACTGAACAAAGCAGATGTGCTTAAACAGAAGACATGGATAATATAACTGTTATCTTCAAAAGCACTTATGAATGAATACACATCAGCACATTAGCTGCAAACCAGTTTGCAAAAGCTTGCTGTACACTCTTAGGTAAGTCTAAAAGTAAAGCACCATTAAGTAATCTTCAATAAAATATTTTATACATCTGTACGATCACTTAGGATATGTATACATGCACCAAAGTCCCACTATTGAATATGCTTTAAATATGTACGATCCCAAATCCACAGTGACCAAAAAAACGATTAGTGACATATTATTTTTCAACGCCTGATTACATATGCCAAATACTATTATCGGCTATACACCAGTTCCACTAAAATTACAAAATTTATTAACAGAAATGTGATTAAAAACAAATGAATAACAACATAGCATGCACAATATTCAATAAATACACAATCAAGGCACTTCTGTGAAAACTCAGTCTGTGAACAAGTGAACACAAGAATGAAATGTGATCTGTTTGCAAAATGCAATTCATGGACTGACAGATCAACAAAAAATCTTCTGTCATTCAATTCAGCATGCACAAAATTACAAACTTGAAATAATATATCAGAACTAGAAAAAGTCATGTCAATGTTTGCTCTTAATTATAAGCAAACAGACCATGGCTGTCTGTACTGAAGCTTTGTAATTTCACATGCAGCCTATGTTTTGTGTGTTAGCTTATGGCATACATCATAATTATTAGGTTCCTTCCATCATACAGCATTGCGGAATTAGTGCATATGGAATCGTCCAAGCCTTGTAATGTGGACTTGAGTAAAATGAAAATGGACTTAGCATTCACAAACTGAGTTATCACTGAGGCATGCATTAGCAAGTTGAGAGAGGGGGGTGTTACCTGGGTAGGAGGATGGCAGGCTGCCAGGCCCCTGCCCTGGGGGTCTAGGGCTGTGTCCCCCTGCCAACTGGGCAGCCAGGGTCTGACCATGATGTGGACACAGGCCCTCCAGGCTAAAGGGAAGGTTGGGACCACCGCCCCCCGTACGCTCAGAATAACGAAAGTGGACAACTGGCCACAGGAGGGGAAGAGACACAGAAGAAACAAAAACCAAGGGTTGTGACATGCAACTACAATACTGATGAACAACACAGACTAAGGATTGGTTAACAGCACAATGGGCATTAACTCTAGGACCACTGGTTAATGCTGTCTTGGAGAACTAATTTGTTAAAATTACCATATCAATGTACTGTTACATTTCACCGACTTTTGACTATTAACAACATTTATCTGAACTCAAGCATCTTCACTTTTTGATGAACTTATTCAATGGCTATTGTTCTTGTCTTTAAACAAATAACAACGAAACATTTCAATACAGTTGCATCTACTATTCTTGTTTCTGAATATATAACAAAGAAAAGTTTTAACAAAGCTGCATTTCCTCTTCCTTTCCGACTTGAAGCATAAAATCTTTCGGCAAAGACCCAAAATTTGTAAGGTCTCTTTTTAAAATTGCTCAAATGAAACCATAAAAGGAAATATATAATGCCTCAAACCACTTTCCAAACATGAGGCATATAAAAGCTTTGAACCCTTGCTCAACACCTGTTGCAACTTTCACTGTCTTTCTAAAAGTCACTTCAATATGTTCATATTTATGCAACAATGGTCTATGAGAAGGTCTTCGGCATCAATGTGGTCTGTGAACAGGTTTCAGACTTGGTATACAATCAAGACCAATATAACCGAGGACAAATGTCATGCAACTGAAAGAAACACTGAACAAGCATGCATTAATGAGATAAGTGCAATAATTACAAGCCGTGCATCTTTCTTGCATGAATTTGTGAAGTTACACGCAAAGGAAACAAAAGCGAGAAAACCACCTACAGCTAAACATCTGCCCTAAGCTAATGTGAAAATTAGTTTTCACGATAATTCCCCTTCAACAATGTTGTAAGTAGATCAAAATGAACTTGTTAGTCTGGTGCAATTTTAAAAGCATGTGCATAGTAACAATGTCGTCACAAAGACGAGGAAAAGTCTCTGTAAATCTTGACAATGCTTGTAGGAGATATGTTATCAGTTTTTATCATTAATCAAAACAATTATAAATAATTAAATCTGAAGATTTCTTCCTTTCATCCCTAACCTTCTTCCATCATCACTGTTGCTGATATTTTTATCTCATCAATGATGTTTTGTATGTTTGATCAAAATCACCCATGCAATACACCAGCTCATTTACAAAGACCTAAACATGTATCTAATGGGCAAAATTCAACTTTACTTTTTCTTCTAAAAATAATCTTTTCTTTCTGAAAACAATACTCATTCAATATCAAAATAGTCATATTCAAGTAATTTGGAAATTCATAAATTTAAAGATTTTTGAAAAAGGGAAAAGACATAGAAACAAATGAATTACAACTACACACAGAATAGTAACACTAATGTATCAAAATATTTTCTATGCAGCCAAATGGTCCTACATCTACACTCATACAAATTATTTTCATCTTTAACAAATTTTCAGCTTCTATAGAAACAACACTGCTTGATTAAAAACAAAACAAAACAAAACAAAACAAAAACCACATTCAATGTTTAAGAGTGAAACATTCTATGAGCAACACGAACACATTAACTGACTATTCATCTTATAAATAAAAATCCCATGTTTCGTGAGTTCAAACCCCCATCCATCACTTCTGTGCCCCAACTGGCTACTACCAAGAGCTGGGCATGCTATGGACTCGATGGGAACATAGTTGAGTCTCATTCACTTTATGGACAAGTCATTAAGGGTATTGCTCAAATTTCCTGAACAACACTGCAGATACTGTATTTCTGGGGTGGATGCCAGGATATATTATAAAAGCAAGCATAGTCCTATCACATGCGACAGAAGTCCAAAATGGATCTGCATAGCATCATCACTATAGTCCCCATCTTTATCACCATAGCGTTGTAAAAAAAACAAGAAAAAAAACAAACACCTTTCCCATATTCTATGGTCCTTCATTCCCTGTTCTCATGATGACCTAGGTCTTGATGGATATAAAGGTGTGCTGGAGAGTCAAAATGAACGGAATAGGGCCTAGCAACACTAGAGTACTGCAGAAAATGTAAAAGTCAACAACGACAAAACAAGAAAATCACAAATAGATTGAGGCTATTTTCCTGGTACAAAACATCAATGACATTCTAAACTCATCCTCATCATCATTATTGTATAAACAATTCAAAAGATAATTAGACTTCCACGAAAGTTATTTCTCATCTGAAATGATGACAATTATTTCTTACCTGTGATAAAAAGCAGGAAGGAGATATATACATGCCTATCAATAATTATATAAATTTTCCTATCTAAAAGTGCACAGTGTAACAAAAAACATGAAACAAAATCCACACCACTGCAAACAAGGTGAAGGAACTGCAAAGTAGTTGTGGAAGACATCTGATTAATACACAAGATGGTGCTCTTGCTGAAAGAAAGACTGCAAAGATAAGCACATTTTAATACAATCTGAATATGATATTTAGTACAAATATTCAATCAACACACACACTTTGGGGTGGGCATGGGGAGAAGTTTGCATTATATCAAGACGACATTCCAGGCAAAGATGGCCATGACTGAGTAACAAGTACAACTCTCCATAATAGGACAACCATTTTCCTGAGAGGATGACATTCTCACTTCTTCTAAAGCATGCTTGTTTTCTTGAAGAGAAGATGTAAACTAAAACTCTTCCTCTGTTTGGCACAATCCTATTTTCCAGTTTCATGATAGATCTAAAAAAAAACACAACCAACCAACAAACAAAAAACAAAAACACAAACAAATAACAAACAAACTCCAAAGATAAACAATATAATTGGTAACTTCCTCCTCTTCCTCCTTTATACTTTCAGCAGATTATTTAAATTTTTTTTCTATCTACATAACAGTCATGTAATCAATGTTCTGGCACCTTCCATGTGAACAGCTAAAAAATAAATACCTAAGAAAGAGGCATCTGTCTTTGTATTCTTTGTATGGAGAATCCATTTAACATCCCCCCACCCTCATACACCTCTCCCATCAAATCATGTCAACAGATCAACTACCCCAAATCACCAGACAACAAGCAATGTCTGAAGTGTGTCCCCCTCTTGTGTGAACCATAAGTGCTTTTTTCAAAGAATTTGGGGTTCACAGATTCACTGGTGATGGTGTGGGGGGGGGGGGGGGGGGAAACACACAAATCAGTGGAGACTGTAAAAGATGGATAGTTTATGCTTACGCCCTGAGCTTCACAAACTGTACAGCGTACCTAAGTTGACTCAGATATGTGGATTAGATTAGGTCGCCTGTGGAAAGCATCCTTCCATCATATAAAGATTTTTACTGCCATGAAAAATGTACTCTTCCACACCCCGCCTCTCTGCTTATTATACACAGATTACACCCCGCATTCACAGAAACGCATCTGCCATTCCGAATTTCAGTCATTTTCGGCTTTGCTTTTTCTTTTTACACAAAGGAATCAAATGGGGATGTTCCACACAGAGAATGCAGCTGATTATACAGGACAAACATCTGAGAGAGAAGCTGCCACACAATGTAACAAAGTGATAACAATGTACATAATGAAAGCAGTCTATATGCAATCATTTTAGATGTGGATTTGTTAGTCAAAGTTTACTATAAAAACAAGCAATGTAAAGTGCTCTTCATGTCTATATCAGCAGCAAATGGCATGTTTATACAAGCAGCTAGGCAAAGTGATAGTAGTGAGTGTGCGGATTCAGCAAACAAACAAAACAGGAACTAACTGAAGCATAAACAAAACCATCCCAGTAGAAAACTCATCTAAATACAATCCAATAGGAACCTTGAAGCCAGAGATAGCTGCACTGTGCAGTGCTGGTGTATGTGTGTGAGTCGGGATGTGGCATGTGTGCATGTGCTGGTGCATGTGTGGTGTGTGTGTGTGTGTGTGTGTGTGTGTGTGTGTGTGTGTGTGTGTGTGTGTGTGTGTGTGTGTGTGTTGTGGTTGTGTGTGTGTGTGTGTGTGTGTGTGTGTGTGTGTGTGTGTGTGTGTGTGTGTGTGTGTGTGTGTGTGTGTGTGTGTGTGTGTGTGTGTGGTGTGTGTGTGTGTGTGTGTGTGCTAATAGTAATATGCATGATGTAAATCTGTGGTGTGGTGCAGTGTGGTGTGATGCTGAGCTAAGAGCTGTGTGTGTGTGTGTATGTGGAGTGTATGAGTGTGTGTCTGTGTCTTTCTCTGTGTGTGTGTTGTGTATGTGTGTGTGTTGTGTGTGTATGTGTGTTGTGTGTGTGTGTGTATGTGTGTGTTGTGTGTGTGTGTGTGTGTGTGTGTGTGTGTGTGTGTGTGTGTGTGTGTGTGTGTGTGTGTGTATGTGTATGTTGTGTGTGTGTGTGTATGTGTGTTGTGTGTGTATGTGTGTGTTGTGTGTGTGTGTGTGTGTGTGTGTGTGTGTTGTGTGTTGTGTGTGTGTGTGTGTGTGTGTGTGTGTGTGTGTGTGTGTGTGTGTGTGTGTGTGTGTGTGTGTGTGTGTGTATGTGTATGTGTGTGTGATTGCGTGCTAATAGTAATATGCATGATGTAAATCTGTGGTGTGGTGCAGTGTGGTGTGATGCTGAGCTAAGAGCTCTGTGTGTGTGTGTGTGTGTGTGTGTGTGTGTGTGTGTGTGTGTGTGTGTGTGTGTGTGTGTCTGTCTCTGTGTGTGTGTTGTGTGTGTGAGTGTGTGTGTGAGTGTGTTTGAGAGTGTGTGTGTGTGTGTGTGTGTGTGTGTGTGTGTGTGTGTGTGTGTGTGTGTGTGTGTGTGTGAGAGTGTGTGTGTGTGTCTGTGTCTGTGTGAGTATGAATGTGAGTGTGTGTGTGAGTGTGTGTGTGTGAGTGTGTGTGTGTGAGTGTGTATGTATGTATGTACAAGTGTGTGTGTATGTATGTATGTGTGTATGTGTGTGCATGCGCACGCGCAAATACATTTGAGTCTGTATGTATGTGTGTCTGTCTGTGTGCCCATGAGTGCACATATGAAAGCGAGTTTACAAAGGTCTTCAGGTTACCTGACTGCATTTCTGGCATAGCAGAAGCTATGGTTTTGGAAGAAACAGAACCTACACAGAACATGTGTCCAACAGAACAATGAATCATACTACACACTCAAACAAGCAGCTGAAAAAAACGCAGTCATGACATTCATTTTTTTAGATTTATCTACAATATGTATTAACAGAAAAACAATCCAACTAACATGAAGCCTGTTGATTTTTCTTCATAAGCGTGACCATCATGATTACATTTATGACCCATTCTCACAACGGGGATAAGTCAAATGTGGGCAAAAGAGATACAGCTTTAGAAAGGTGCTAGGTGAAAATGAAGTTTTCTTTTTCTTTTTAGAATAACCAAAAATCTTATCAATTAAAAACATGTTATTGGTGATATATGAACAATACATAACACAAAAATATATATAACAGTATTTCAAACAGTGAACATTTCAGTATGTACAAGATTTAGATATAAGTCAAAAAATAAATGCGTTTTCTGTTGAGATTTTGACTAGGTTTGGGGCTTGCTTTAGGTGTCAGATAAGTTTCACAGTGAAACTCACCCTAAAAGCATTCAAATTAAATAATTATAGTGATACTCCTCAGCATTGCTTTGTTGAAATTAACCAAAATAGGTAATTTTCACACCACCAACACAAGGCAACCCCTTACACAACCCCAGCATGCTAAGGAAAAATCTGACAGTGAATGTTCTAAAATATTCTCCTGTGTTTTTTCTGCTGGTAACAGAAGCAACTATGACTTCACCAATGTGGTCAACTCCAGTCGATATACTCTTTAGATAAAAGAGACTGACGGCAGGTAGCCTGGACAACAGAGTAACTTTTTATGTCAGTCATTTCTGCATGAGGCCAAAAACAGATTTAGTAACTGGAGTATGAGAGGTCATTTTCCTCCCGTCATTTTTGATTCACAATTGGCATTGCTAAGTACCATTTTGAAGTTTGTGGCATCAACTGCAAAGCACTGTAAACACTAATTCAAAATAACCCAATCAAAGTGCACAACAGAGCATTCTTTTGGTTGCTAAGGAAAAAAATTGGACAGTACATGTGCTAAAACTGCCTCCTTTGTTTCCTCAAAACAAGAATTATGCACATATGACATTTCAATTGGCCACAACCCTTACAGTTGCTGTCCAAAAGAATTTATTCATGTATCACTGGAAGAAAGGAAATTGCATGTCCTTAACAATGATACATAACTTAACCACAAAAGATGAAAATTCCTATCATTACAACTGACTTATGTCCCTCTTTGTGAGAATGGTCCACAATTGCATTAATCCTTACAGCATGTTTGGTCACAGAATCATGTACAGGAGTATATATATGCTAGATAGGACCTCAAGACCTCGCCAACTCATAGGGTTGATGTGCAGGCTTAAAATTTATTCCATGATCCTTGTGGATCTTCTCCATCACAGGGCATCAGTCGTGTCAGTGCATATGGAATTCATTCAAAACACAGAGACATTATCTTGAGAAACTGAAACTGAAACTAGAGGTCATTGCAGTCAGTCTGTTAGACAACTGCAGGAAACTAAGTTGACCTCAATGACAGTAACTTTTCACATCAGTCTTTTCTGCATTGAGGTCAAAAACACATTTAACAGCTAGCATATGAGTAGTCACTTTCTTTCCTTCATTTTTGATTCAAAAGTGGCATTGCTCAGTAACATCTGAACTGTGATTTTTCTATACCAAAAATATGAGGCAAACTTATCACAATTTTATATCATAAAACTATGTACACCAACTGCAACATGGACTACATATTAGTGTGATTAAACTTCAGTAATTTTCCTTTTCACTGTAAAGAAAGAATAAACAAGACTGATGTGTGATTCAAAAGTTATGTCAGCTTAAGTGCTGCTACCCAAGGTCATTTCAGTCAATGACTGCATAAGCAATTTGCATCTGAAGACTAGCTGTGTGAGGCTAGTGCAGAGCAGTGCAGTCTGGCTGAAAGAGCAGTGGGCAAAGGATTAAAGCTTTGAAACAGAACTGATCACTTTCTATGATAAGGCCCTTATACTAAAGAGATGCCCACACTGAGACTACATAAATCATCTGTCATGAAACTCCATCCATTCAACCTAGTATAACAAACATCTTTTCGGCACAACTTCACTGTGCACACTGATTTCCATCTATAGAGCAGATCTTCACTCAGTCTCCAGTAATCTGTCTGAACATGTGTCTCTTCTTACCTTGGAAACCCACCAGTCTTCATTACAATGAACAATATAAGATGTGTGTGTGTGTGTGTTGTGTGTGTGTGTGTGTGTGTGTGTGTGTGTGTGTGTGTGTGTAGGACTGGGTATGTAGCATGTGTGTTACTCCTTAAAAGTACCTGATTTCAAGCCAGGTATTTTCATGTACATACTGCTTTTCCTGAGCCACATGACTACATTTCTGAAAGACTGAATTGCATTTGGTGCAAACTTAATGTGTGGCATAAAGTGATTAATATAAACATGTACTACATCGTGAAGTCAATACAAACTCAAAACCTCTCAAATCATTTAATCCATACCACAGCCAGTTTGAAGACAAACTTTGAGCTCTACTCAAAACAATTTTACTACCAAACAAAGAGCCAAGAAGGTTCTTCAGAATCTTAAATGTGCACTCAGTGATCTGAAAAGAGTGCATATAGTTCTAGTTGAAACATACTACTAAAACAAGTGCCAAGATGCAACACAAACCTAGCACACTACAGTCTAATGTCACAGTCACACAAGGAATGTACAGAATGCAACCAGCAAAAAAATGTAATCTTATTTCAAGTCAAGAAATGATTGTCAAGAGCTGCATATACAGAACAATAAAGACAGGCAAAACATTTTTTTCATTGTTCTGAATATATTCCAAACCCCCATTGTAACCATTTCTTTAAGATTCACCCTTTCAATCTCTCACCCTCCTCACCAGCTTTGTGCAGGAAACTGGTAGATAGGAGTAGGCAGTGAAAGGGTTACAACAAAGCAACTCATAAATCTGGCATTCTACACTGCCACACTTCACCAAAAAAAGTGGGCAATGCAAACATCTATTTCAATATTGTTTCATATTTCAAACCAAAGTAATCTGCTAAAACACTATAAACTCATTCAATATATTGAAAGTGTCCATAGATGTTCTGTGGTACTAAGATATATCACACTGCAGACATTATAACATTTCCATATACACATTTTACTGCAATAAAGGGGAACATGAAAAGGACAGATGATGAAAAGCAGCTACATAAAAGTCTACTAAAATAAACAAATTTTAGTATCCCTTCCCTTAGAAAGATATAACACAAGAAGAAATACTATTACAACAAGAACAATCTAACCTCAACTGTTGATCTATTTTTCATTCCCATTTTTAAGAAAAGGAAGGGACGATTCAGAGGCTGGAGTAGACTGCGTTGGGCTGTATGTGTGTTTGTAGATTTATGTTTTCATGTTTCGGAGGACAAAAAACAGTCAGCATGAACTTTTCTGCTGTTTATGGGTGGATCTTTATCAAACATGAAACACAGGTCCTGCTCAAATGCAAATTCACAAGTTCCCAAATCTGAGCAGACATGACCTACGACCTATCATTTGGGTCACCATGACAAAAAGTGTGAAAGACTTTAAATGAAGATTCCTTGGTTATCAATAAGAAGACTTGGTTTGTAATCTCTTGACATTAGAAGTGGGACTTGCTCTCAAAATGTTGACCAGAGTGTCGTTAAGTGTCTGCTGTCAATTTCTTGATGACTTCACAGTTGCAGGACATTACATTTTTACATTATGTTAAAACCTCATTTTGATTCCAATGTTTGGCTCAAGATGACGTAATAAAGTTGTATTAGTTTCACTGAAATTAGCTGATGTCAAAGTTACCATGTTTGCAAAATGTGCCAAAAGGCCACGAAAAGGGTGACTGTTAACCCTTTAACTCCTGCACTCCATCCACCAACTGCAAAAGCTTAACCCCTTTGACTACATCACCCATCTATAATAATAATAATAATAATTACAATATTTATATAGCGCAAAATCTTCATAAAATCAAATCTAAGCGCTGAAACAGACACACACACACGCACGCACGCACACACACGCACGCACGCACGCACACACACGCACTCACGCACACACACACACACACGCGCGCGCGCACACACACACACACACGCACACGGCTATAAATGGGGAGAAAGAATAAAAGCAATGGAAAATTATAGAGAGCATCTACCAACTTCCTGTACAAGCAAGTGGACAGAGTGAGGGAATCAAAGGGTTCAGTTTTTGCTCTGCTAGCATGGCTGACAATGCAGGACGCTAGTGGACAGTGTGCAGGAATCAATGGGTTAACATAATTTAACCATCCCAGTTTTTAACAGACATTCATGTGCTGCTTTAATACATGTGAAGATGTCAACACAATTTGAACTGACACCGTGCGTCGTGTGTATAACCAAACATCTTTGAGAGTTAATGAAGGAAAGTCTGATGATGTCTTAATGTGTGCGCTGTTGTTAGCTGAGTTACAGTTTGTGCTGAAGAGGAGCACTCAACTTCCCATCTGCCTGCAAGAGTCTGCAAAGGGGCGGATCACGCCCAGGTAACTTTGTATGTGTGTGTAGTCTCCAATCAAACCAGCTGTGAATGGGTACCTGGCTGTCTTCAAAATTAGACAAAGATAAAAGCAATCAGAGAGAGGGCAGAAGTACCACTCTCATAATGTAGGCCTCAGGAAAACTTGAGATCTCTACCACCTCAGCCCCTATGACGTCAGGGTTATGAGAAAACCTATTCATCACTGTCAGTATATGTACAAAGACACAGTAACTGTAAAATGAGAGGGAGGTACATGAAATGTACTGTGTGTTTCCTTTACCAGGAAAGGAAGAACATTACAAAAATATCACAGCGACAAGAGTTTGTTACAATCAACATAATATGAGCTCATAATACAACCAACAGCAGAGAAACAAAATGGACACAGCTCCAATCAGAAAAGTGCAGGTCTAGACAAAATCTATATGTACAATAAATAGCCTATACACAGTAAGTGAGAAAAGAAAGAGCCACTACAAATGCCAAAACAAAGAAATACCTTTTCTAGGATCCATTCGCACAAACACTGTCAGACAAAAGCACAGCAAAAGCATTCCAACTAAATGCAATCAAAACAAATGTAACAGAAATGAAAATACAGCAACAAAGGCAACAAAACTAAAACAACAGTAGAAATAAGCATCTAGATTAACTGCTTAGGCAATTTGTTTTTCTAAACCATTATATATAAAATCTTATTGTATGTAACATGTTAAAATCATGAAAGGGATAAATGGACTGCCAACAGTTGTTTCTTTCTAATCTTACAATATTGTCACTCATTCCATTAATTACAGAATACATTGTTTTGTTTACTTTCCTTATAGAAAAACAATTTTACCTATTACTGTTATATATCAAAATGTTTATAATTAGTTACATTCATTGAAAATTTCATGAGCAAAATCCTATGCACCTAGCATGCAATATGATGAACATAAATGAAAGCACTAAAAGAGGTTCATTAAATTTTTGAAAATGCATTAGCTATATTATCTTGTGATGTCATTATAATCGCTAACTGGTGATAGAGGAATACTTATATGTCTTACCATTATAACTCTTTTTCATTGTTTAAATACCTACATCAACACATAACATTAGTTTGAAATATCTTTATCAGAATCAATAAAAGCAATTAAAAGATTTATTAAACAATGCAAACATTTCAGTTTGTTGAGTATATTTGATCTTTGATAACCACTTTCTGACATAGAAATTAAGCAAACAGTAAAATTGATTTTGTGTTTAATTTCTGAATAACTTGAAAATCTTTCTCAAATATTAGAAACACAAAGTTAATAAGGCTGTCTATGAATGGAGCTATTTCTACATGCAAACCTAAGGTAATTTTTTTCTCTAAAACTGAATCAACTGATTTTAATGGACGTATTATCTAATTTTTATCACTTGCAACACCATTTTACTGAATATCATAGCCCTGGCTTTTGAAGTCCTCGAAAATTTCAAACTGGGCAAATGTAACCTTCCAGTACACTTGTCACCCCCCTCTCCCTCCCCTGCATAAAGTGAGATGTTTCATACATTTCTGCTTGATCCCCACACCTCCATTATTAAACATAATTACATATATTTTCACAAATACATCTGTATCTATCAAAACACAAACTTCTTTGAAAATATGTGTGAAATAATACCAATAAAAACAAACAAAACAACCAAAAACATAAAACAGTAAGAAAGTTACAAACACTTTCTTTTCATCCCTCAAAACAAATAGTCCACACACTGATCCCAGAACTGTTCTATGGAAAAAGGGGAAAACAGAATGAAAACACAACAAAGCAAATAAAACAAAAAATATGGTGAATATACCTAAATCTACTGGGCTATTATGACTAGGGCTTGTCTGAGGGATAATAAAAAAAAAATGCAGGTGGAACTAAGACTAAATGAACCAGAGAGAGAGAGAGAGAGAGAGAGAGAGAGAGAGAGAGAGAGAGAGAGAGAGAGAGAGAGAGAGAGAGAGGGGATGGATGGAGAATGTGTGATGTATGTGTGTTTGTGTATCTGGAGAGAGAGAGAGAGAGAGAG
>JAPXFY010000019.1:20678964-20693964 GCA_030674185.1 Monoplex corrugatus
ATGTTCCTACATACATCCCAGAAAATATTGCTCAGATGAAACACTAACAACACGAACAACTCAGACTGCAGCACATTATAATATTTGTGGAAAAGTGGCCAAGAATGTGTATGTATCTACAAGACAGGCAGATGGAATACTATCACTGAACAACATTTGAACCAACTCTGTTGGGGCAGTTTCTGAACCTAGACAACTTGTCTGAGCAACAATATAATCATTAACACCTGCTAACTTCAAGACTGCTAAAATTTCTAGTATTTCTGAAATATTTAATTGACTAATTCATAATCAAATTAACATGCTGTGTGATATCACAAGCTAACAAATTCAAACTTACTATACTGATATTTTTTATATGTTTTTGTTTATTTATTTTGTTTGTTAGTTTTAGTTTTGTTGGCTAGTCAATCTTGTGTGTCACTGCTCCACTGCTACCCCCATGCCAATCATTTTGGCTCTTGACAACTTCCAAACCCACAGAATGTGATGTCACCATGACAGCAGGGCATTACGGGCCACAGAATGTGATGTCACCATGACAGCAAGGCATTACGGGCCACAGAATGTGATGTCACCATGACAGCAAGGCATTACGGGCCACAGAATGTGATGTCACCATGACAGCAGGGCATTACGGGCCACAGAATGTGATGTCACATTGACAGCAAGGCATTACGGGCCACAGAATGTGATGTCACCATGACAGCAGGGCATTACGGGCCACAGAATGTGATGTCACCATGACAGCAGGGCATTACGGGCCACAGAATGTGATGTCACCATGACAGCAAGGCATTACGGGCCACAGAATGTGATGTCACCATGACAGCAGGGCATTACGGGCCACAGAATGTGATGTCACCATGACAGCAAGGCATTACGGGCCACAGAATGTGATGTCACCATGACAGCAGGGCATTACGGGCCACAGAATGTGATGTCACCATGACAGCAGGGCATTACGGGCCACAGAATGTGATGTCACCATGACAGCAGGGCATTACGGGCCACAGAATGTGATGTCACCATGACAGCAGGGCATTACGGGCCACAGAATGTGGTGTCACCATGACAGCAGGGCATTACGGGCCACAGAATGTGATGTCACCATGACAGCAAGGCATTACGGGCCACAGAATGTGATGTCACCATGACAGCAGGGCATTACGGGCCACAGAATGTGGTGTCACCATGACAGCAGGGCATTACGGGCCACAGAATGTGATGTCACCATGACAGCAGGGCATTACGGGCCACAGAATGTGGTGTCACCATGACAGCAGGGCATTACGGGCCACAGAATGTGATGTCACCATGACAGCAGGGCATTACGGGCCACAGAATGTGATGTCACCATGACAGCAGGGCATTACGGGCCACAGAATGTGGTGTCACCATGACAGCAGGGCATTACGGGCCACAGAATGTGATGTCACCATGACAGCAGGGCATTACGGGCCACAGAATGTGGTGTCACCATGACAGCAAGGCATTACGGGCCACAGAATGTGGTGTCACCATGACAGCAGGGCATTACGGGCCACAGAATGTGGTGTCACCATGACAGCAGGGCATTACGGGCCACAGAATGTGATGTCACCATGACAGCAAGGCATTACGGGCCACAGAATGTGGTGTCACCATGACAGCAGGGCATTACGGGCCACAGAATGTGGTGTCACCATGACAGCAGGGCATTACGGGCCACAGAATGTGATGTCACATTGACAGCAGGGCATTACGGGCCACAGAATGTGATGTCACCATGACAGCAAGGCATTACGGGCCACAGAATGTGATGTCACCATGACAGCAGGGCATTACGGGCCACAGAATGTGATGTCACCATGACAGCAGGGCATTACGGGCCACAGAATGTGGTGTCACCATGACAGCAAGGCATTACGGGCCACAGAATGTGATGTCACCATGACAGCAAGGCATTACGGGCCACAGAATGTGATGTCACCATGACAGCAAGGCATTACGGGCCACAGAATGTGATGTCACCATGACAGCAAGGCATTACGGGCCACAGAATGTGATGTCACCATGACAGCAGGGCATTACGGGCCACAGAATGTGGTGTCACCATGACAGCAGGGCATTACGGGCAACAGAATGTGAGATACTTTTTCACAATGCTATCACGATGACAATAGGGATGTCAGTAGTGATGCCATGGAGTTCCATTTTTGGCACTGAAACTGTGTGACACGACTTCACTCTGTGCTTAAGCTCATAATACTTCGTGGCCAGAACCAGGCCCAAGAGATACAAAAGAAACAGACATCTGCAGTGTTGGTCTGGAAATATTAGCAACATACCCAATGATACATTCAGAAAATGGATGAGACTCAGCTGTGTGGTCTCAAACTTCCCAAAGAGCCCATAGCAGGTCAACTCTGGGCAGGAGCAGGTTGGGCTAACAAATCCCAAAACAATTTTTGTAATTGATGAGTATATGAACTCATGACCTCCCATTCAGCGGTTCGTTTCAATAATTACTGCACCATGCTAGTTGATTACAAGAAAATTTGCTGTTTTTATTCCCCAAGTAAATATATTGCTCTACATTATATACACTCAAAACTCACGTTTCAGACTAACCTAAACAAGCTTTTTTCAAGTAATAACCAATACATTTCTCAGTTTTAATGCTGGTCATGTAATACTGCTATAACAACTTCATCCTAGTTTCACTCTGTCACTACAAAGTAGTTGTTATGCTTATTGTGTCTTATCCTTTTTTCCTCGTCATTCCAAAACTACAAATCAAAAATATCCGGTGTCCTGTGAGCAGTTATGCTGCAAGTTCTCACTTCCAAAGCATGTCAAATAACTCGTCCAACTCACTCGCTTCTGCTGTCTCTCTTCATATCGCTCCTGCACAAAAATGGGAATGCCGTTGTTAGTGCGATCATCACTGGAGCGTGGCCGCTTCCCTGGGTTGGAACTGTAGCGAAACGGCTGTGAGGCCACCTGTCAGCAAGGTGGGTGATGTCAGTGCCAAACACCCCACATGTGTATCAACAATCTCAACATCTCAACGTGAAGTGATGCAGTGCTTGTTTTAGATACACACAAGACTTCTTGGGTAACTTGTCAAAAATTCAGGGCACAGGCACTTTACAAGGAAGAATATGACAAGAGAAAGAAAGAAATAAACAAAAATACAGAAATTAAATTCTTAATTAATAAAATTCGTCAACAACTCATAAAAAAGAAAAGAAGAAGAAAAAACTGCTGAGGAAAAAATGTGTCAATAAATAAAATAAGAACAAAGCAAAAACTACACAATATACAAGACAGAAAAGGAGAGGAGAAGAGAGAGAGGGGGGGGAGGGGGGAGGGGAGAAAAAGACAGGGCGAGAGAGAGAGAGAGAGAGAGAGAGAGAGAGAGAGAGAGAGAGAGAGAGAGTAAGAGGATGTGTGTGTGCATGCGCAGGTTTGTGTGTATGTATATGTGTGTGTGCGTGCATGTGTGTGTGCTTGAGAGAGAGAGTGTGTGTGTGTGTGTGTGTGTGTGTGTGTGTGTGTGTGTGTGTGTGTGAGTGTGAGTGTGTGTGTGTGTGTGTGGTGCGTGGTGTGTGTGTGTGTGTGTGTGTGTGTGAGAGTGTGAGTGTGTGAGTGTGTGTGTGTGTGAGTACATATATGTATATAAAATGTTATACATATCTAGTGTAAGTGCCTGTGTGTGCAAACATGTATAAGAGACAAAGGGATAGTTAGAGGAGAAAGAAAAAAAAAAGACAAACACAGACATAGAGGGACAAAGGCAGACAGATGGAGAGAGAACAAAAGTTGGACAGACATACAAACAGATAAAGAAACAAACTGAAATCTGGAGGTGTATATATATAAACACACCATGGTTGTTACTTTGAAAACCTACATACAATCACACTATCCAAGATTTTCATACATGGGCGAACATAAAAGCAAAGGTCTGTACAAGTTCTGTCAAAAGAATGGCATCTACAATTATTACTTGTCTTCTATTGTCTAAAAGCACTTAAACATTCTCTCCTGCTTGATGAAACATAGGGAAGTTTTGCTCTTTTCAAATTTGTGGTAATTGTTCTTTACTGTCTTTTGTATATGCTTGACAAACCCATGGCCGAAAATGCGCACCTGTCTTGTTATATCAAATACGCATCCTGTTTCTATTTTTGTTTTTTTCTGGTTCCTATTTGCTCAAAGACTGGAGGTCATTTTTGTTTTAGAAGAAATAATACAAACTTTTTCCCCACAAGAGAAAATTGATTTCTCCGTGTGCTGTCTACTGAACAAGTATAACTAGGGATCTGATCAGACTGTTGTTGACACACATCAAAAGACACAAAGTATAAGGAATACTAGTTCAGTGCATGTGATCAGACTGCTGCCATCAAACACACTGTAGTGTGAAACACATGCAGATTCTGTGCTGTGAGTGATGGTATCAGATTCACAGGCTATACTCCACTGCACAGCACCACATGTCACACTTTGCTTTTCTGCCTACCTTGTCCTGTGTTTTACCCGATGACGCGTGTCCACTGCCTACCTTGTCCACTTTGGCTGGGGCTGCGTCTGATGCCGTGCGCCCTTGTTTCTCCTCCTGCTGACACATTGCGTAAAGTTGTGGTTAGAGCGTTCACAGTTGACAGGCAAAGTTAACTGGAAGGTCAAAGTTCTGACATATCACATAGTATGTGGTTACAGTATTCACACTCAATAGGTAAGGTTAACTGGACGTTTGAGTTCTAACATATCACATAGTATTGTGGCTACAGTATTCACACTCAACAGGTAAGGTTAACTGGAGTTTGAGTTCTGACATATCACATAGTAATGTGGTTAATATTCACACTCAATAGGTAAGGTTAACTGGAGGTTTGAGTTCTGACATATCACATAGTATTGTGGTTACAGTATTCACACTCAATAGGTAAGGTTAACTGGAGGTTTGAGTTCTGACATATCACATAGTATTGTGGTTACAGTATTCACACTCAATAGGTAAGGTTAACTGGAGGTTTGAGTTCTGACATATCACATAGTATTGTGGTTACAGTATTCACACTCAATAGGTAAGGTTAACTGGAGGTTTGAGTTCTGACATATCACATAGTATTGTGGTTACAGTATTCACACTCAATAGGTAGGTTAACTGGAGGTTTGAGTTCTGACATATCACATAGTATTGTGGTTACAGTATTCACACTCAATAGGTAAGGTTAACTGGAGGTTTGAGTTCTGACATATCATATAGTATTGTGGTTATAGTATTCACACTCAACAGGTAGGTTAACTGGAGGTTTGAGTTCTGACATACATATAGTATTGTGGATACAGTATTCACACTCAATAGGTAAGGTTAACTGGAGGTTTGAGTTCTGACATATCACATAGTATTGTGGTTACAGTATTCACATCAAAGGTAGGTTAACTGGAAGTTTGAGTTCAACCCTGCCTGGTAGTGCCTGGTGGTGACAGGCATGGGGTGGAGATTTTTCCAATCCCCCAGTGGTGACAGATATAGGTGGTGATTTTTCCAATCTCCCAGTGGTGACAGAAAATATAGATGGGTAGATATGATTTCCAATCTCCCAGTGGTGACAGATAGTGAAGTGTGGTGAATTTTCCAATCTCCCAGTGGTGAAGATAATAGATGGGTAGACTGTGAATTTCCAATCTCCCAGTGGTGGAAAAAGTGTGATAGATTAGGTGGAGATTTTTTCTTACGATCCTCCCAGTGGTGAAACAAGTGGGATTTCCAATCTCCAGTGGTGACAGATAGAGTGATTTTTCCAATCTCCCAGTGGTGACAGATAGAGTGGTGATTTTCAATTCCCAGTGGTGACAGATATAGGTGATTTTCCAATCTCCAGTGGTGACAATAATGATTTCAATCATGTGAAGATATATGGATTTTTTTGATTGTTTTTCCAATCTCCCAGTGGTGACAGATATAGGTGGAGATTTTTCCAATCTCCCAGTGGTGACAGATATAGGTGGTGATTTTTCCAATTCCCAGTGGTGACAAATACAAGTGGAGATTTTTCGATTTTTCCAATCTCCCAGTGGTGACAGATATAGGTGGAGATTTTTCCAATCTCCCAGTGGTGACAGATATAGATGGAGATTTTTCCAATCTCCCAGTGGTGACAGATATAGGGAGATTTTTCCAATCTCCCAGTGGGAAGATAAAAGTGGAGATTTTTCCAATCTCCCAGTGGTGACAGATATAGTGGAGATTTTTCCAATCTCCCAGTGGTGACAGATATAGATGGTGATTTTTCCAATCTCCCAGTGGTGACAGATATAGGTGGAGATTTTTCCAATCTCCCAGTGATGACAGATATAGGCGGAGATTTTTTCCAATCTCCCAGTGGTGACAGATATAGGTGGTGATTTTTCCAATCTCCCAGTGGTGACAGATATAGTGGAGATTTTTCCAATCTCCCACTGGCAATCTATGTGCACACTTGCTCGAAATCTGACCCCTGCCCAAATATATGATTTTATAAATATACGGGGACATCAATCATGCATGTTTAAGATCCTCTATGTAATATAAGTGGTGATTTTGTTTAGAAATATATAACTGGAAATCCTAAGCACAGAAACTGAATGGCAAGTGAACAACACCAGCATGATATACATCGCTCAAACAAAAATGTCATTGTCTGAATCCATCAGTACAGAATGGCACTGCAATGACACCAATAGCACCGCGGTACTGGACGGTACCTTTTCATTCAGACACAGGAACAATTCTACTGAATCAGGTCTTTAACACAAGCACATGACAGAGGATGTTAATCTTTATCAAAATGATCACATAGTTGAGTTTCTTCCAGATCAAAATCTGGTACGCATAAGTCCAAATCAACTTTGTCAGGACCCAATCTTCATCATCAATGTAACATGAAAAACATCAACCGTAATCATGAAAAACATCAACCAATATCTCCTCAAGCATTAATGTTATTTTGCACTCTGACACTGTTGCCTAACAGCAGAAAACAGCTTGAGGTCACAAAAACGTCTCCCAATTTTTCAAACATACTTGATAACAATGGAAATTATTGAGCTTGCTATAAATCAAGAAAAAAAAGAACTTTCAGAGCCTTTATTCATCTAACTTTGCATATGTAGAAGATTATCACAGCATTAGAGATGGGAAGAAAGGTTCTCTCCCTTGCAAAGATACACAAACAAACAAACAACAAGTAGACAAACAATGAAATAAATAAATAAAAGGCAAAAGACACTTTTTTATTCAATAGAATAAACTGTCCGCTCTAAAATACAAAATGAAACAAAAAAGAGAAACCACTGAGGAAAACAAAACAAAAAAGGAAAAAAAAAAGGAAAGAAAAAAGAAGACAGACAGCTGTTGGGTGGATAGCAGTTCAGTAGACTTATGTAGGTATCAATCCAGAGGACCCTGGCTGGGCACTGTGTCAGTATTTCGGTCCTTCAATGGGAAGGTCCTATGTTTCCATATGGGAAGGTCCTATGCTTCCATATGGGAAGGTCCTACGCTCCATATGGGAAGGTCTACGTCCAAAGCAGGTGATGTGTTTTGTTCTGTGTAGAAATCATCAGACCTGTTGCTTTGGATAGCACGAGGAAAATGATATCCTGTGACAATCTATCTGCATTTGCCTTACTTTACAGTCAGTGCTTGGTAATCATTCTCTTTGTCTAACTTAGCAGTTGACAGTTCATAGTTCTGGAAAGCTGACTGAAATATTAACAGTACTCTGTATGATCTACAGTGCATGTTTACAACGCACTGGCAATTGTGAAATCATGACACACATGGCAGGTCAACAGAACATAAAGAGGTTAACAGATTCTGCAACATCATGGCGTGACAACTTCTTAATATCTACTCTTTAAACTATACAGCTGGTTATCACAGAAAAACAGACTGATGATCACAAACAATAAATGAATCATATATATTCACTGCTGATAAATGGAAATGGTGTATACAGATCATGAACATAAATGAAGTACACATACTGTCTGTGTGCCTGCATTGGGTTTTCGCGGTTCCTCCGGGCCAGCCTGTCTCACTCGGTCGCGATCCTTCCTTGTCTTCAGTTTTTTCTTTTTCTTCAAAGGCTGCATGGGATAACAACAACACGTGTAATAACAAGTACAACTGAACAGAACAAGTAGGTGTACATAATTAGAAACAATCTGTGAAGGATGTGATAAAATTGCAGTTCTTAAAAGTCATTTAATTGTTGTTGTTGTTGTTGTTGTTGCTGTTTTTGTTGTTGTTTTTGTTCTCAAAATGGATTTATCATGTAAAATATGGCTATTCTCACCTGGGACAGCACATTACCACAGTGTGGCATTGCACAATTTTTCTTGTTTTACTGAATACATGTATTTTTGTTTACCTGTGAGAGTGGACTTTTGCTACAGAATTTTGTCAGGACAACTCCTTAGCTTCCAGGGGATTAACAATGTGCCGAGTGCATGTAGCATGAGGGACCTTGCTTTACTGTCTCAAAGATTAGCACCTAGACCACCAGTGAATGCCCAAGAAAAATCCCTGTATGGTCTGTGATCTGAACTGGCTTTCTGGCATCTTAGGCTGGTGCTTTAGCCACCAAACCACACACTCCATAAACTGGAGCAATAAAATGGAACATTATGCAAAGAAACATGTCAAAGGTGAGTGAATGGATAGGCACAGTTTTAGTAACACAAAGGGACACTGATCAATAAAGAGACAGAACATTTCTACTTTGTGTCTGATCTGTTTCATTGCAAAGATCATCAGAATCACCGCAACTTTCCACATAACATCTCCCCTATATTATCTACCTGCAGTTAGAATAAATTAATCATGGATGTGACAGTGTTGCTAAATGAACTACCATTTGGTTGACACACATAACATACTGCAATTTTTCTTCAGCTTTTGTTATCAATATTCATGCCAAGTTTTCTTGGCAGGGCAAAATGAAAACAGTGCAGACATATTACACAATGAAAGTAAACCCACATCTTTGTACAATCTTTCCCCCTCCTCTCCAATTCTCCATTTAAAAACGCATGGAAACAAATGTCATGACAACAGTAATATTTAAATCACAAACAGTTGAAAGTAAAAGCTGATCTCTGTAACACTAAAATAACTGATGATACATCATAGGGCAGCATTACCAAATTTACACTCACACACAAAAATAAACAAAGAAACAAACAAAGTAAGTAACAACCAAAAAACAAATAAACAAGCAAACAAAAAATGGGGGACGGCTACAAAGTCTACTACAACAAAAATAATATGATTGTCAAGACAACACTACCCCTATCCCCCAGTCACCCCCGTTGAAAACACACAGACACACACAAACACACCACTATGCCTCTGTCAAGATGACCTTTTGTTTAACAAAGTGAAAATAAAAATAAAAAAGACAGAGAACTAATAACCAAGCAACAATATCATTAAATAAACAATATGTGTAAGTTTTTCATAACACTTTGCAAACAAAAATATATTTCTAGTCTACTTATTCCCACTGACTGACAAATGCCACATCCTTGCAGGGGATCTTAACCCTCTGACTCTTTCACAATGTGCACCAGCTTCCTGCATCATCAGGCATGATATTTACGCAAAAACTTGACCTTTTCACTCCCTCACCCTTGCCACCAACTTTTGAATCCTTCATCCTATCCATCAGTTTCTGCGGTTCATGGATATGGTAAGGGAGTGAAAGAGTTAATTCTTTATTTATCACTTGAAGTTCATCTCTTATCTCGGTGGTAAGCAAGGCACAAGTCCGTAGCTTATACTGACACTTTTGCCTCTTGCTTACACAACTATAGATGGTTTAGAAGTCATAATTATGCTAATGAGGACATGACTCAACCATAACTGAAGTCTTACCAGTATCTGCTCAATCACCGATTTTCACTGACACATAAAACTGAGAGTCAATGAAGTTTGGTTCTTCCAGCAGAAAGTAGGCAGTGACATGTATGAGATGTCATCTTGAAACACACTACCTCGTGATGCCTTACATGTCATATGCCCCTTCTGGCCAGCAGAATAAGCCAAAAGGAGACTGTGCTTTACACATCTAACTGTTCCATCTGTGCCATATGAATTTCTTGTCTTCTCCTCCATCTTTTCCTCATCACTAAGGAAAGGCATAATTCAGTGTGTTAAAGGAGACAGCAATCTTTATACAGTGTCAAACTTTCCACACTAATTCATTTTCTTAAGGGGTACAAGTTAACAATCCAAAGGTCAAGATACCCTCAGCAGGGCCATGACATTTGTCACCACATGCAGATGGAGTGGCTACACACCAAACATTCACTGACATCACTCAACAACTAGAGATCAGTGTATGCTATACTGATGACATCTTGTTCCACACACAAGCTGCCGACCAGGATATCATAATAAAACTCTATGTTCAGACAAAAAAAAAATATACACTTAAATGAATCATTCATCCCCTCCTGTTCATATACCTGCACATGCAAAACACACACACACACACACACACACACACACACACACACACACACACACACACACACACACACACGCAAGCACGCACGCACGCATGCACGCACACGCGCATGCACGGAGCTTGCTACTCTGTCACGCAAGCATATATATTATGTATAAATTAAAACACTCCGGAGCTTTTAGCAGGAAATCATATGAAGTTTTCATTTTTCTCTACATAAACTCATCAACAACTATAAAGAAAAAAATCCAATTTTTTTTTCACACATCAACCATGGTTAAGCCATAATTGGTTTATTTCAGGAAAAGTAGTGAAAATTATATTATCTAAAAATTTCCAAGTGAAATGGAGCACAAGAAAACATGGTGCTTAATATATCAATTATTCTGACAGGAAAAGTTTTCTCTATTATATTAACATGTCAGTCCCTGGAAGGAGAGGAAATGATATTTAAATAAAGTAAAAACAGGCAAGCATTCAAACAGTCATAGGTGATTTTCAGAAAGCCAGAACACTGACATGAATGGAAAAACAACAACAGTCTTGACAGATTCCTAAAGTTTACACAAGACATTTGTCTTAACCCATTCAGGACACAGTTGCCAACAGCACTTCTACCTGAAACTGCCTAGAAAAATTAGAAAAAATAACACACTCACTCCGCTCCTATTCTTGGACAGATTTAGCTCAAAATTTGATATACTGAATGATTACAGATTAAGCTTTAGTAAGAATTTCTACTGCCACAGTACCAGGTGACCATCATATCAGAAAATGGCATAATTTCTGACACAAACACTCTCACACATTGCTGTTGACTGGTTCACTACTGAACACTTCTTTTGAATTATCCTCACTGAGGCTAGAATCCCAATCATTACTTGACACTCTTGTTGTCCCTGAAAAGTTAACGAAGAACTTTCTCCGCTGAATACTTCCAGCATTTCAACATTTTCAGCACAAATATGAAAAGACAGACTGTCAAACACCATTCATCTGTAGACCAGACGAACAGTAAAAAGAGATAATAAACATAATCTAGATTCAGAAATAATGGTGGCTACTGATGGGTTCTGCACTCTACTTTGAGTTTGCAATTATGTGTAAAGTTTGCAATTATGTGTAAAGTTTGCAATTATGTGTAAAGTTTGCAAATATGTGTAAAGTTTGCAATTATGTGTAAAGTTTGCAATTATGTGTAAAGTTTGCAATTATGTATAAACTTGGAAGTCAGCACGGGCTGACACACAGCTATTTGGATTTATCCCAGAATTCGTCTGCAATGAGTTAATAGAGAGTTGAGGGGAAAAATCTCTCTAAACTCAATTCATGACCCAAACATGACTGATAACTAACCAAAAACTCATCTATAAACAGTATTTTTAAATAAACAAAATGCCATGGATCAGATTCAGTCGATAGTCATTCTATGCTTTTCAAACACAAACCAGAAGGTAACAGAATTATTTCTAACAAAATGACAATGTGTTAACAAACGGTTGGGGAAATGAAATACGGACGAGAAAAAGAGAATTAAAACACGCAGGGAATGTTAACTTGGAATTCTATTGAAGGTAAATGAATATGTGCCACAAATGCTAGTAGTATGTATATACTTCACACTTCACATCTACTCTGCTTAAAACAAAACGGACATCAATATCCATGATAAAGACAACACACAGTACACAGACATAAGTACATCAACCTTATTCAGCACAGCAAAAATACTGTATAGTCAAGCTGCCAAACAGTTACATAGTGTATGGTTTCATCACAGCAAATTAAAAACAAAACCACGAAAAACCACACTTATAGGTATGTAAGTACTGCAGTACAATCTTTCTTTGTCTATATGGCTACGGTCCTTTTTCATTTGTATTTTTTCTTTTTTCTTTCCTACACATGTTTTAATATCAAGTTTTCCAAGAATATGATAAAGAATACTTCTATTGGTATATGTTCACAATAGTTTGATATGAATATGTTACCTAACAATACTTATGTGCACATTATATTGGTTGGAAAAACAAGATATACCTTAGAAAAATCCAACATGTTCTGTTTTTCTGCATGTGTGCTCCCAACAAAGTTAATACAACAGTTTTATCACTGACCTCAAAACTGAAATATCCATATATGCAAGAGCTCCAAAGGCAACTGAGTGCTACATGTTGGGAGGGTGATGGAAAGGAGTTAAGCTACATATCTCTTTTAGTGTTATCTATTCTTCTTTATGCTATGTTGACACAGAGGAGAAAAGGGTACTGCAGTACAGGGATTGATGGACAACAACATGGATAGTTGGTTGACTCGACACATCCACTCTAGCACTGGCCACAACACCAGCACCACACTGAGCTATGCAACATGGACGTACCATGTCCAAAAAGCAAGCGCATGGTGTGCGCTCACTTGGGTTGGCGCAGTGCGGAACATGGTGCATGTGAGGTCTGCGCACACGTCTCTGATGCACACAGCGAAGGTGAATGTTACAAAATGGACGTTTTCTGTTGTCAGCATCTCTATTACAGCAGCAATTTGAAACCAATAATGTGCGTGCACATGCGTTTGTGCGTGCGTGCGTGTGTGTGTACGTGGTGTGCGTGTGTGTGTGTGTGTGTTTTAAACCCTGTCACTCCCTTACTGTATCCACCAGTTTTCTGCAGCATGATGGTGAAATTTGGTGGATATGGTGAGGGAGTGAAAGGGTAGTGGTTAATGTGTCATGTGTACATACACATATGTGGGTCCATCTTTGGTTTTCTGTCATGTTTCACCTCTTTTGTTTGCTACTAAATGAACATTTCAAAACAGGTTTTTTCAAGATCTTACAATGGCATTTTAGTCTTTGTATTGTCTGCTATTCTTCTATTTAAAGTTTTAAAATACCATATTCAAATCAATATTACTTACTTTTCTAGTACAGATTAACCGATAATCAACTGAAAGATAACTAAAACCTTTTAAAATGACTAAAATTTCATTAAAAGTGTTTTCATAATAAATGAATACAAATGCATTTAAAGAAAAGAAAAAGTTATTTGAAACACAAAGCTGGGCACTTCAGTAGCAGAAGCACAATGGCTGTACTGATATGGAGATGCAACCAATTGGGCAGCAATTCATAAGATTGCAATGATTTCTCTGTCAGGATCAAGTAACTGTTTTTGTTTTTCTTGCGCTTTTGTGTGGAGTCATTTTGGATATTTGAGAGATGTGATGTAGCAATATGACGTAAAGGGAAATTAGCCACTTTGTGTAATGCAGAGTGGTGCTACTTTCCTCTTCCTTTGGTATCAGATCAAATGCTCTCTAGTGGTTCAAGTCATACCCTAGTGGACGTACACAGTCTATTACTGTTCATGGTCTCTACTCAAAGCCATCTCCCTTACTTTTTGGTGTTCCACAGGGATCTGTTTTAGGTCCCATTCTTTTCACTTTGTACACTCAACCACTCTCCTACATCGTTCAAAAACATCACTTTGACTATCACAAACTTGCTGATGACACAGACTTACAGACAGCTGCAATCCCTTCTAATTTCCAGTACATTTCTCAGCAAACTATGCTGTGTATCAGTGAGATAAAATCATGGATGAACAAAAACAGACTTAAGTTAAATGAGAATAAGACTGAACTTCTTGCCATCGGTGACTATGTTCGTCTTTCTGAGATAAGGCCTGATCGTCTAACTCTCTCTTCTGAATTGGTGTCTTTTCAATCCTCAGCAAAGTACTTGGGTGTCCATCTTGATGAGACACTGTCTTTGGACAAATACATTTCTTCTGTCTGCCAGTCTGCTTTTTATCATTTCAGAAGAATCAGTTTAATTCGATCATATCTTTCTATAAACGACACAGCACGACTTCTCATGTCCTTTGTACTGTCAAGACTGGACTATTGTAATGCAATTCTTGCAGGTCTCCTATCCTCTCCTATTAAGCACCTTCAGAGGGTACAAGATAGTGCAGCTAGGCTGGTTTTCAGAAAGCAAAAGACCACCTCAGCAACCAGCCTATTGAAGCAGCTCCACTGGCTCCCCATGGAAGCAAGAGTAGAATATAAACTAGCCACTCTGGCTTATTGGCATTTTGATGGTACCTTGCCTATCTACCTCTCTTCTGTGCTTAAAACATACAGGCCTGAATGCAATCTCAGGTCAAGCAACCAGAAGCTTCTGGCAAAATCAAAATCAAAATACAAAACCATAGGACACCGAGCCTTCCGTTGCCAGGCCCCACTTGTCTGGAACGATCTGCCTTTTTCTCTCTGCTGTTCATCATCTCTCTCTTCTTTCAAGGCGGGCCTCAAAACTCATCTTTCTGATAAATACTACCAGTAATGAAACATGATTTTTGATCTTCCTGATTCAGTAATGTATATATTAGTACTTGCCTGCAACAGGTGTGCTAATGTGTGTGTTGGGGGGGGGGGGGAAGGGACTAGGAGTGGGAGTTAGTATAATTGACCACTAGGCATAGGGCTG
>JAPXFY010000019.1:20701464-20723964 GCA_030674185.1 Monoplex corrugatus
CAAAAATTATTATAGAAAATCCAAACAGTGTACACCTAAAGCTCCCTGTGAACTTGAAGAAGCAGCTTTGAACAAAACAAAACCTGATGTGCATTGAGAATAATGGCAGACTGACACAACACTGAAAGCAGACTTTAGACGTCATCAAAAGTCCCTGAGACAGTGCTGCTTACACAGCAGTCTCAAAAAATGCAGAGTTCAGGCTGTGGGGGCAGGATGGGGGCTCATGTGACCTTGACCTTGAAGCTTTACCTTCTAAACCAACGCTTTCATCATTTCTCAACAGTCTACAGCTTTGACCAAAACTTGGCAAAGATGTATCCTTACAGAGCACACTAACATACACATGCACCCACACACATACCTCTGGTTGTTGTGAAACAATCTCCTTTTTGTTTAAATATGCATGCTTGTAAAAAGGCAAGACTGAAAAACAACAACAACAACAACAACAACAACAACAACAACAACACACACACACACACAATATACACACACGAAGAAATCAATCAAAACTTTTTACCACTAGAGATGCAAAGCCAATGTAATGACAGAAGACAATGAATGGTGAAATACTCAACACATTAATTACAGTTAGTATTGAACGCGGGGACAACCACAGTGATGTCACAGGTATTCACAAACATATACACACATGCTGTCAATGAAAATTAAACTTAATGAATTCATGATTTCTCTCTCCCACCATAATAACCCAACCCCCATGCACAAATATCTAATACATTCAGTTACAACCATTGTCCCCACCCCTACCTGCATCAACAACAAACAGAAAAACACTATCTGAAAGTTGACATAAGCAATGATATTAGTTTTACTTTTTTTCAAACCCTTCTTGCTTAACATGAAATCTGCCTCAAGAAGCGTGGTCTGGCGACGAATGCTCACACAGTGCTTTGGCTATGTAACAATCAGGTTCCATTTCATTTTGTTCTATGTGTCACCATGATGGACACAGCTTAAGACTTTCCAAACCAGTGAAATTACTGTCTGTCATGCTGACTAATCATAAACTGCCCAAACCAACTGTAAACATCTCTTAATGTGAAGGAAGGAATCGATCACACAAACATTAGTAGGTCTCGTGAATAAACATGTCCAATCAACAATAAGCTTTTGCCACCGGCAATATGCCACTGAAATGTAGACAGTGAATAAGTGACAGTACCTCATCATACTGTGATGACTGGCTTGACAATCTGCCTATTTAAGTACTTAGTATATCTTGCATGTTCACCTGTGGCATTTGGCATTCAAAACACATTGTTTCAAATAACCAGCCTACATAGTGCCAGTATTCATCTATCAGTTCCAAACCTGCATCCATCAGAGATGGAAACTTTTTATGTGACATTACAGTGTGACATGTCCTGTCCATAAATCTAAACATGTGACATCTACTAAGAACTGTGATTGGCAAGTGCTCTGTATTACTACCACTAACAGTTTCTTACCATCCCAAAGGCTTATTTGGTTGACTTAATTATTTCAAAACACACACACAAAAACTCATTCCAACTTTCATGTAAATGATTTAAACATGTTACTTTAAATAACATAATTTTTCACACACAAAAAAATATGTGGCTCTAAGAATATCATGTTTCACACAAATAATCCAAATATGTTACTCTAAAAGAATATCACCTTTCACGTAAATAAAAATTTACCGCCCTAAAAATATCATAGTTTTATGCAAATAATAAAAACATGCTTTTTTAAAATAAGGTCACCTTTCATGTAAATAACCAAAATATGCTGCTTACAAATAACTCTTTTAAGGCACTGGACCAGCTTCAACTGAGGTTAGACACAGAATCAACATCACAATTACAAAGTGTATTGTACAGTGCCATGTTTGAATTCAGTTCAGTTCATGTTGTTCATAGCCTTGGCAAACAGTCAAGCCACATCAGGTCTAACACTACAATGAAACACCTTCAAGTCTGCTTGAAAAGACAACATTTAAAAACCAAGCACATGATTAGTTTCTCAAGTCTAAAATACATTTAAAAATCTTTCATGGATGTACAATCATAAAAGACGAAATCTACTGATCTTTTAAACAAATTTGAAAAATAGTTATGGAGAAACATCTCTGAAGAAGTCCTCTCAGGAGTCTGCTGTCCAATGCTTATGTCTCACATCATGCAAGTCTAAGCGTTTAATAAGAAGGTGTTTAATACTGAGTGGCTCATCACACTGTATACACCATGGTACTTCTTTTTTTTTAAAAGGTATAAGCCACTGTAGAATGGGTGGCCCATGCTTTACTGTAACTGTATAAGACTGTTGTTTTGTTTTTTTCTAAGAACAAATGAGAGATGTTCACTTCTAAACTGACATTAACTCAAGAAGAATCATTTGACAGAAGATGCTGTATTCCGCTAAGGCTCCAATAAAATCAGCACTACAATGATAAATGAAGAGAAAGGTATTTATGGAATAGCAAATTTTGTAGTCCAATTTTCTGACAGAAGCAATACATTAGGAACTTCCTGATAAGTCACTATCCTTTCTGCTTATTGACAGGCACTTGCTGTTGTAACATTTCATCTTTGATCATAACGCATAGCATGAAAACAACAACAACAACAACACTCGTTACCTCAATACAGAAATCAAAGAACTTACACCATTAATCAAACTTTCAAATCATCATCATTTTGATCACACACACACACACACACACACACACACACACACACACACACACACACACACACACACACACACACACCACACACACATACACACAGACACACACATGCACACACACACACACATGCACACACACGCATGCACAATTTAGAAGTATGACTGAATACAAATCTATGAGAGAGTTAAAAACGACTACTAGACAAGTTAGACATTATACAAATGTACATTGTGTATGTGTGTGTGTTCATCTGTGTGTGTATAAAAATGTGTGTGTATGTGTTTGAGAGAGAGAGAGACACGCAGACAGACAGAAAGAGAGAGAGAGACAGACAGACAGAAAGAGAAAGCATGAATTAAAGAGAGAGTGAGACAGTAGGTGTGTGTGTGTGTGTGTGTGTGTGTGTGTGTGTGTGTGTGTGTGTGTGTGTGTGTGTGTGAGTGCGCGTGCGTGTGCGTGTGTGTGTATGTATGTAGTGTGTGTGTGTGTGTGTGTGTGTGTGTGTGTGTGTGTGTGTGTGTGTGTGTGTGTGTGTGTGTGTGTGTGTGTGATTATGTGATTATTTTGTTGCTGTTGCTATCATGGTAGGGGTGGTGAAGATAGTTGATATTGTAGTCATCACCATTTCTGTTTGTTGCTTACTAACTGATCGATACCTGCATCTGTTACTGTTTGCCTTATTTCTTTCCTTACCTGGACTCAATGTCTGAAGCATAGTCGGACAGGTTGATGTCAGATGGGTTGGCGGCAGTGTCCTGGCCAAAGCGAGCAAGGATTTCCAGCTTCATACGGTTTTCCAGGTTACCCAAAATGTTAGCATACTGAAAAGAGACACAGAAGATCAGAAGAATGATTCTTTTGGTCAGTTTATTATGTGATCCACTTCATCTCATTGGTATCTTTCTGAGTAAGTTCAACAAAATTGATGCAACAAATCAAGAAGTTATGTGAATCAGAGTGCATAAACTTTTTATATTTAGTAATTTAATATGCCCTATTAAAATATGTTCATCTGCATGTTATATTGTGCTAGGTTTTTTTAGTTGTGATATCCTTCTGTATAGTTGTAAATGAGTCACTGAGAAAAACATAGATGATTACAATGCTGCATGAACAATGAACACACAGTCTGTACTCAATCTGAGCAGGAAAAGATTTAACTCGTTTAACTGCTTCTGCTTATTCACAGCATACAGTCTATCTAAACATTCAGACATGTATTTTCATATACTCAGACCAAGATATAACTGTTTGACATAGGAAGTTTTATACATGCCATATATAAAACAGCATAATATAGCATAGTATATATCATAAAGTACATGAAAACTTTCTGGGTCAAATAGCATAGCATCAGTGATTTCAAGTGATCTAACTGGTGAAGGATGTCATTAATACAAACAATGAAACCAGCCAGAAGAAATGCCAAACATTAACCCACATTAACTCACCCAGCATGCACAAACTTAACCCTACCAGACCTTAGCCCCTGAGCGTAATTGTGCCCCCTGCCTGGCCTCCTGAGCAAAATTTTGAAAAAAATGTATATACGTTAGAAAACTGTTCATATCATGCACACCAATGGTTAGAATTATATGAAACGTGGAGAGATTGTAGAAAATAGGCCTATCTTTCATCTAACGCCAGTCCAACCCTCAATCACACAAGCATCTCCCCTATCACTTGGTTGGGGGGTATGGGCACGCCCCCTTCTTCCAACACTCTGTCTCGACCTACTTCTTTCATTGTCAGAATCATCACTTTCACTCAATGCTTCATCAACGTAATCATCATCACTTGAATCGGAAACGTATTCCTGATCAAATTCTCCAATCTGCAAAATGTCCACCACTTGTTGAACTGTGAAGCGAGTTGGCCTTGCCCGTTTACCTGTTGAAGTGCTTGGTTCATCACTAGCTCGCTTCATGGTCAATTTTGCACCCAAATCACCTCAAAATACCATCAACACAAAGGCAGACAGTTGCAATAGGCTGAACACACGCTCACGCGATGCTTAGCAACGGTCCGGTAGCTATTTTTAGCTCTTGATAAAGTGACGATCGTGTGAGTGTGCTATTCCCGCTATAGCGGTAACTCGGTATATAGTCATTTTCGTCATTCCTGCAATAGCGGGAACTCGGTCTGGTAGGGTTAAAGCAATGGTTCTATGTGTCATACATGATGTGTAGCAAAAATACATGTGTCAGTTTCCGCTAATCTTTGTCAGTTGTTAAGAACGCTCTAAAAACTTCTCTCTTCAGTTCATGTGTGCATGCATGTGTACCTGTATGTAAGTGAGTGTGTGGAAGTATATGTGTGGGTGTGTGCATCTGCGTTCATATGGAAAAGTGTTCCTGTATCATATGCATATGATACTATTTTTTTTACTCTGTCATATCATGCTTATATATTTAACTTATTGTTGACTTACATTTTTAAGCATAACATTTTCTGTGAAGTGCGAAGCACTAAGAAGCTTGCTTCCTGCGATGTTACACTAACTAAACCCTCATCATTATTATCATTACCATAATGCAAGCGAATCTTTCTGCAAGTCAAATGCAGCAACACTGTTTAGTATAACAATGATAAAAAACCATACATGTACAAATGAAGCAATGCATAGATAATATAAGTACTGAACAAGAAAAGTGTTAATATCATTTTTAACAACACCACACAAACATATTCACAAAGCAATGATATGTGAACAGCTGAAGATGTACAGTCAATAAGAAAGCTGTTAAAGGGTTAAACAAACTGCTGCCATGTTAATATATTAACATACATAATGGTTAAAAGTGTGACTGATAATGTAATGACTGCAGTGTGATATGAAATATTACAGTACAACCAAGCAAACATAACAGTTTGAATATATACATTGCATTAACATTTTATTATGGTATCTTCATGCTTAATTAAAAAAAACAAGCAAACAAACAAAACGAACAAAACACCAGCTCATTCTACAGCACGGAAACTACAACAGTGACAACTAAAGTACAAAAGTAGTACACAACAGTAAAATATTGAGAACAATGAAAACTGCTGAGTGAAAGATCTTACTAAAACAGTTAAACGGACTGCGCTCTTATCAAGCAACCTGACTTCTGCCGCACCATCAAGAAATGTTAGCATGGAATACAAGCCTAAAGATCTTACTTAGCATGGAATATAACCCTAACTAACAGTTTCTAATCTAAAAGTAGTCAAAGGATCATCACAGCACAGAACAGCATCATGGCAAAGAACTTGTAAGTAGTACTATATAGACAGAACAATACCATGGCAAAACAACATGTAAGTAGTACTGTATAGACAGAACAGTACCATGGCAAAACAACATGTAAGTAGTACTGTATAGACAGAACAGTACCATGGCAAAACAACATGTAAGTAGTACTATATAGACAGAACAATACCATGGCAAAACAACATGTAAGTAGTACTGTATAGACAGAACAATACCATGGCAAAACAACATGTAAGTAGTACTGTATAGACAGAACAATACCATGGCAAAACAACATGTAAGTAGTACTGTATAGACAGAACAATACCATGGCAAAACAACATGTAAGTAGTACTGTATAGACAGAACAATACCATGGCAAAACAACATGTAAGTAGTACTGTATAGACAGAACAATACCATGGCAAAACAACTTGTAAGTAATACTATACAGACAGAACAGTACCATGGCAAAAAAACATATAAGTAATACTATATAGACAGAACAGTACCATGTAAGTAATACTATATAGACAGAACAGCACCAGGGCAAAAAAAAACATGTAAGTAATACTATATAGACAGAACAGCACCAGGGCAAAAAAAGCATGTAAGTAATACTATATAGACAGAACAGCACCAGTGCAAAGAACTTGTAAGTAATACTATACAGACAGAACAGTACCATGGCAAAAAAAACATATAAGTAATACTATATAGACAGAACAGTACCATGTAAGTAATACTATATAGACAGAACAGCACCAGGGCAAAAAAAACATGTAATACTATATAGACAGAACAGCACCAGGGCAAAAAAAACATGTAAGTAATACTATATAGACAGAACAGCACCAGGGCAAAGAACTTGTAAGTAATACTATACAGACAGAACAGTACCATGGCAAAAAAAACATATAAGTAATACTATATAGACAGAACAGTACCATGTAAGTAATACTATATAGACAGAACAGCACCAGGGCAAAAAAAAACATGTAAGTAATACTATATAGACAGAACAGTACCATGTAAGTAATACTATATAGACAGAACAGCACCAGGGCAAAAAAAAACATGTAAGTAGTACTATACAGACAGAACAGCACCATGGCAAAAAAAACATGTAAGTAATACTATATAGACAGAACAGCACCATGGCAAAAAAAACATGTAAGTAATACTATACAGACAGAACAGCACCATGGCAAAAAAAACATGTAAGTAATACTATACAGACAGAACAGCACCATGGCAAAAAAAACATGTAAGTAATACTATATAGACAGAACAGTACCATGGTGAAAAAACAAGCAAGCAGTACTACATTGACAGAACAGTCCCATGGCAAAAAAACATGTAAGTAATACTATATAGACAGAACAGTCCCATGGCAAAAAAACATGTAAGTAATACTATATAGACAGAAAAGCACCATGGTGAAAAAACAAGTAAGTAGTACTATATAGACACAACAGTATCATGGCAAAGAACATGTAAGTAGTACTATATAGACAGAACCAGCCCACAACATTACACCTGGCCTGTTCACTCCCCATCTCAATGTTTCTATCATTCTGAAGGTGTCAGCTAAGTGGTTCATAAGTCCCTTCTCTCCACTACCCATTTCAAGACCTCGTCAGCAAATATGGGGCTCCACAGGCTCAGGGAGTCTGTCAGATAACTGCTGGAAGTTTATATGGAGTGTGTATGGAGTTGTCCAAGTGCAGTGAAACCCTGTGGAACGAACTCTAAACAAACTCCAACATCTGAATGACCAGTTTCATTACAGTTACACATGACTTGTACTTCCAACCAACCCCAGCACACAATTCCATGATCTGTCGAGATCAAGGCATGGTGCTGTTTGATTTTGGTTCGTACAATGTTTTTGCCACCCCATCTTCTTCATCCATCAACGGCATTAACCTCACATGTCCATTTGATCCCACTGGCTCAACTGATTAGAATGCCATGCTGATGACACAGAGGTCAAGGGTATGACTTTAGATGAGCTGATTGCCCCTTTTGACAGAGCCATCAAATATCTCGCCAGTTCAAACTTCAATCTAATTCTTTAAGATAAAAACTGTCTTATTTGCTGCCCATATAAAATGCTCCTATCATTCTGGTGTTGTCAGTATTTTATAGATCCCATTTCCTCTGCATTTCAAGATCTCACCAGTAAAACTCTGCAAAGGACAAAAAAATCTGCCAAACAACTGCTGGCTGCTCTCAGTACAACATATACAGAATTATCTGAGTAAAATCAGTCCATGCGAAAAAAAGCCCTACACTGCTTCATTTTGGTTTCACAACACACTACCAGCCTTGGGTTCAATCAGTCACAGTCCAAGTAACAAAGAGTCTACAGGAGATGTCAGTATCAACCTGCCATAATGCCTTGACCCTACAATGAGCGTAACATTTCATTCATGCCAAATGTTTTTTTTTAGTATTATTTGTATGCCTTCAACTGACTTATTAATTTTTGGGTTATTTACAGTACACCACTATTTCCACAATCATGGGCAGATATCTCCAGTTCATAATCACCAACAGAACTTTCAACAATACAAACACACCCAAACAATCAAAGCAGCTTTTGTGAAACACTGGTGATGAAGCAAACAGCATGACCAAAATAAATCTACATATTTCAATGTACATGTACAATGCGTAATACAATGACATGAAAATTGTCCAGTTGAATGACTGCACCATGACAGTGAACGCAAACTGAAAAGACAGTGACCAAAGCTGGTGGGGGGCCAAACCAAACTGCAGTCTGAAGACAAAGGCTCAATTACCAGATATTATTGATGTCCAGAAATGCACAAGATAAAACCAACACACATAAAATTACTGGGCACATGGCAAAAGCAACGCAACTACATTGAGCAATTCAAGGGTAAGGACAAAATGGTGTTTTGCATTTTGGTCACTGGCCCATTAACTACAATTTGCAAGGGGATGAGGAATGGGGGATTAGACGTCACAAAGGTGTTTTCTCTATTGCATGTTAATTTGGCATAAACAAATGATATGCACTACAGTCGAAAAAATCATTCAATGATATACAATGAAATCAATGCTTTCTCAAAGTCAGTTACAAAGATAACCACTGAAAACATGATGTATAATACAGACACACACATGCATGCATAGGCATGCACACATACACGCCACACACACATGCAAGCACGCACACACACACACCACACACACACACACACACACACACACACACACACACACACACACACACACACACACACACACACACAGTCTTGGCCAAAAACATTATGTATCATCTCAAATTCTGCTAATACATGTACAATGGCAATGAAAATAACGGGTAAAGATGAAGTCAACAATGATAATGAAGAGAAAGAGGAGAAAACGATAAAGAGGACAAAAAAGAAGAAGAAAAAGAAAAAGATGCAGAAAAACAACAAGAAGAGGAAGAAGAGCTAGAGCAACCTACCAAAATAATAACAAACAGCATTGCCTAATCAACAAAAGAAGAAAGACATTCACAGTACTCAGTTTTAAGACAATGTGTAAACACCTACTGTAAACAGAAACACTTTAAACAAAAGAGAAAATATACACACAGTATTTATTTTTAAAGATCACTGCACCAACACCCACTGAGTGACATACATGTTTGATGAGTTCACTGGACTTTTCATTAACTTCCCTACTATAAGCTTCCTGCAGGAAGCTGGTGGACAGGGTGAGAGGAGTAAACAGGACAGACTGTTACTTTGTTAATGTGTATCTCAGTAAGAAAAGACAAGCAAATGATGAAAAGTCCTTACTTTGGTGTTGTCTGGGTCACAGTAATCCAGCAACGTGTCACAAAAATGGTATCCCATGCACTCGTAGTCGGCAACACTGAAGTGGAATCCCTTTTTCTTGCCCAGGGAAGACCCACAGAAAGTGGCCTTTTAGAACAACACAACAATGTAAAATTACACCACTCACCAAGGTGAAATGCTTAGTGCAATAGACTGATGATTGACAGGAGATGGGTCCAAATTCCCATCAATTCAAGTCATTGAGATATTTAACCCCTGACCACCACTTACCTAGAGCTAAGTGTACTGTGGACTCATTAAGGAAGACTACCAGCAGACACTTAATTCTTGTCCACCTAACAGTTATGTCAATGAGGCTGCTGCTAACATTTCTGGATCAACACTGTTGGTATCTGTATCTCTCTGGCCCGATGATGCTGAGATATACTTTGACAGGACAGTGAAGAATAAAATCTAGTCATGCATCATCACTATCATCCCCCAGTCTCATGTACCAGCACAATATTACCAAGAAAACTGTCCCACACTCTGACGCCATTTACAGTAAGTTGCAAGCTATTGAAAAAAAAAGTACAATCAAACAAAGAAAAAGGTTCCTGGATGGTTTGTTTCTAAAACAAAATACACAAGGATGCTTCATCAAGATGTTGGTCAATGACTCTTATACATGTATGCATATGTGCGTGATGTGTGTGTGTGTGTGTGTGTGTGTGTGTGTGTGTGTGTGTGTGTGTGTGTGTGTGTGTGTGTATGTGTTGTATTTGTGTGTTGTGGTGGTGTGTTGGTGTGTGTGTGTGACATATGTGTGTGATGTGTGTGTGTGCGTGCATGTGCATGTGTGTGTAGAGAGAAAATGTTTGTGTATATTTGTGCACATGTATGTAAATGTGTGCGCACATGCATATGTGTGCATGCAATACCATACTTCAATGACATGCATTCACTGCCTCATACTTTTAAAGGTGCACAATCTGAAGTGCTTTTTCAATCATTTACCATTGTTGTTGCAGTAGTGATTGATATATGGTCACAGTTGTTTTTTTTTAAATAGAATAGTGGACTGACATGTGTCTGCTGTGTTTGTGTCCACATCTGTCACTCATACTTCAGTGAAGCTCTTGGGGCTCTTGCAAGATGAGGTGTGTACAAGTTGTCATCATTCTTATTACCATCTTACCTCCATGGTGAAACTGTTCATGATACCCATGTTCCACATGACAATGCGCCCAGTGCCCTCCTTGCTCTTCTGAACCTTGAACTTGCAGGAGTCAAAGGAGAACTGAAGCACCAAGACAACACTGACTGAACATATGCAATCATTTATTATTTACTAAAGCAATACTATTTACTATTATTGTTATTAGTGTTTGAAGTCCAGCTGTCTGCTCTGAACCATATCTGGGTTATAACCATCTAAAATAAAGCACATGTCTAAACACCAAAGAAAGAAAAAAAAAGAAAGAAGAAGAAAAGAAAAAAAAGCAAAAAAAAAAAGAAGCAAAAAAGAAAGAAAGAAAAGCAAGAAAGAAAGAAAAGCAAAAAAAAAAAAAAAGGAAAAAAAGAAAGAAAAGAAAAGAAAAAAAAAAAGAAAAGAAAAGCAAAAAAAAAGAAAAAAGAAAAGAAAAGCAAAAGAAAAAAAAAGAAAAGAAAAAAAAAAAAAAAAGAAAAGAAAAGAAAAAAAGAATAGAAAAAAAAGAATATTAAGTACACATACCACTATATTCATAAAAATTATCTAAAGATATGATCCTGGCATTGGCACTCCCCCCAATTTATACCAGGAGGATTAAAAACACAAATCTGCATACAAATACAGAATACACAGAAACATACATAAAAACTGGCCCGTAGTACCCAAAACTGCCACTAAGCAGTTCACATTTCCTTAAAGCTAAAGGTGCAATTAATATGTACCCAATTATCAATTCTAACAGAAAACAAGCGTGGAAGGCTTTATGGGAAAACTTAAGTGAATGGACCATCAACAGAGAAAATGAGACAAGAAGAGATGCAGAAAGGAAAAGAGCAAGATGGAAACAAGGAGTGTGACAGAAAAAAAAAATTCTAGCACAGAATTCACTTACTGAAACAGTCTCAAAAGGACGACAACAACAACAACAGTAATGTTTCATAAAATCAAACAAAAATAATTTGCAATGATATCAAAACTTTTCACACAGACTGCTGCTCAAAATTAAATAAGGATGACTACAATAAAAGCCATTAGAAACAGACTTCCAAAGCACTCTCCTAGATCCAATGACTATGAAGAACCAGCAAGACAGAAAATGACAGGAAGAGATGACAGAAAGCAAAGGAGCAAGGCAAAAACAAAGTATAAGAACAGAGGAAATTTCCACCACATAATTTCCAGAAGGTACTGAAACAGTCCATGGCATCCTCACAAATATGTCTGCCCAAGATCTACAACATCACATAGCATGATTGAGTGTCCAACCTTTAGGTCCTGAAGAAGTGTGACTATCCAAGTATAGAGTTTCCACTCATCAGATGCCAATTTTGTTTGACAGGACATGCTGTTCATATGGAAAACAACTGTGTCCTAAAAAGATGCTCCTGTATGGACAGCTGAAACAAAGCTGTTACGAGAAAGAAGATGGAACAGAGGAAGCAGGACACAAGACAGCAGAACCTCTTCCGATGTCACACACATGCCTCTGAGATCAGTCCTATATGAAGACCCATATCATGTAATACAGGACCAGTATGCCTACTCATATATCGGACTGATGAGACCATCCATCAACGTCACTTGTTTTAGATATGTATATCTACTCTACGCTACATTACATTCTACAGCAATATACTTGTTCATACATCATAAAATAAAGTAGCCTCACCTTATCAGGGGCATTTTTGTAAAGCATACAAGGGAAAATGCGCTCATGGAGACGCTTGGTTGTATTGAGACGTTGCTCACAGCCGTAGATGAACACATTCTGACGACGACTGTGACCATGAAGGTCACAGTACACAATGATGTCACGTTCTTGAAGCAGTCTGCAATGGCAAAAGAAGAAATAGTGATGCTAACAATTACTTCAAATAACTTCCACGACAGTAATCCATAACATTAAACACATCCTGAGCAGCCACTTGCTACAGAATACAAATTTCCTGTTTGAAATGCCAATGGCTGCCAAATCATCTAGGCAGATAAAAAGAATTCTATAAGTTAAAAAAAAAAATCTTTCTTGTTCTTAAAATTACTGTAAACCATTCTCATATAGTGCTATTCTCCACACTCATTTGAACTCACTGTGCATTACATATAATCAGGATTTTCTGTGAGACATTGAGAACTCAAGTTGTTAAGTGAGCTGACCACATTCCACTGTATTGTTGCACAGTCTCTATCTTTGGTGGGCATAAAACATCGGCACTTTCAAGTTTCCATACCCCAGCCACCAACACGACTTACAGGATCTTTAGTGTGCAAATTTGATATTCTGCAAGGGGGTTTTGACGCAAGCAGTATGCACACATGCTGACCTGGGAGATAAGAAAAATATCCACCTTTCATCTACCAGGCCGAGTGTCTAAGTGATCAAACCAGACCTTCCAACTGCAAGTGCTTACCCACTTGACTATCACACGCATGAAATGTGAGACAAGACAAGTAGACTACAACTACCCAGCTTCACATACTTCATGCTATCTAGCTGATGATAGACAAATCATGAAACCTGTGTTGCACTAATGAATATCTAGAATAAGAACATAAAGATTTATTTCACCAAAAATCAATGTATTAAAACCAGAAATATATCTTTTGTTTATCACACACACTTGTGCAGATCTAGTCAGCAAAATTGCTAGCAAGTAAATGCTATTCATTATCAATTATTGCAAGGATGAAATTATCTGTACCATGAAACTAAAATTTAATCACTGTACCGAAAATGGATGGACTTTGTGCAGACATATCTGCAAACAGACAACAACACACACACACACACACACACACACACACACACACACACACACACACACACACAAACTCACACACTCATGTGTGGATATATATACTGACTTGCGAATCATGTTCTTGGTGTGCCACACAGAGGGGTAGGAGTCTTTCAGTACTGTCTTATAGTTACGGTTCAGGTCTCGTCCAGTCAAGGAGCACCGGTAGTTGCCCACTATCACCCCATCAGGATTCAGCATGGGCACAATCTTGAAGATGAACGTATCACGCAGCAGCTGGACACAGAAAAGCAAAACCAACTATCAGCAGCAAGAAACTCTGGAGACAGCTCAACAGCCGAAGGTCCACAGAGGAGAAGTCCTAAACTCCTTTTATTCTATGGGGGCCAGGCTGTATCCAGGGCAAGAGTTTAGAATGGCACTCCATAGATTCAGGTTCGAGATTTTTTATTTCTTCTCTCCAAAACAGCAAGAGAATTTGATACCCAGGCCTGTCAATGTTATATCACACACACACACACACACACACACACACACACACACACACACACACACACACACACACACACACACACAAGCACACCACAACACACACACACACACACACACACACACACACACACACACACACAAAAACACACACACACCACAAACACAGGCACACACAACACACATGCACACACACACACACACACACCACACACCAAATTGCACTCACACACACACATATACATAAGCACTCACACATACTCATATACATACACACACACACACACACACACAAACACACACACACATGCATGCATGCTTGCATATGTGTGAAGACAAAACAAAATTTTCACATCGAAGTAAGTTAATAAAAAACTTTGAAAAAAAACAACTACCCCTGCATACATAAATCTCACCCTTGCAGGCATGCATAATCACCGTTGCATGCATACACCTCCAACACTTTTAGCTAATCAGTACACAGACTTACAGAAATGTCAAACCATCACAAGATTTAAATGCTCCCCCCTACTCCACAAGGTGATAATAATAGATAAGGCAAACAACTATGGTCTCCATCAGTAGACTTTTGACATCTGTGAAATGTTAGTCTGATCAACATATAATGTGTGTATATACAATATATATATATATATATATATATATATATATATATATTATATATATATATATATATATATATGTATATATATAAAAATCAAAGGGAGCAACCATGGGGTGCATCCGAACCCAGATTTACACTTTTCCGTATCATGTAACATCTATCTTTCTGTTCATTAAGTATAACACTGTAATCTTTGGAGAACAGTTTCCATTGTTGTTTTTTTAATGAATAGAACTACAGAACTACCACAAAAAAAACCTAAAAGGTGACAGGGTGCCCTGCTCTGTAACAAATCTTGCCTACTTACAACAGCACTCAAAGGCAACAAAGTGTAGTGTGTTTGTCTAGATCAAAACGCAGTCTAAGTGACTGACAAAAAGGATGAGTTGGAGGGTAGGATTTATGTACAAGGAAGGGAAAGACAGATCAAAGAGGGTTAGGGTGGAGGGATGAATTTAATCTAAAAATCATGGTGCAACACATGTATCAATCAACACCCATTTATCTTACCCTCAACACACCCACAGGTATTCGATTCATCTACTGGGCAAGTCAATATAGCAAATGACTATTTCAAAGACAGATAACCTACCTTGGCATCAGCTGAGTTCCCAGTGAGGTAATCCAGAAAGCCCTTCATCATCCAGCTGGCATTGCTCTCCCCTGGATGGACACGCGATGTCAACACCACAGCTTTCTTGTGCTGGAACAAGTAGACATAGTGACATATTCAGTGTTAATGTGATTACAGTTGGTAAACAGTGTCATACAGTTACTGAGTGTTGTTGGAATCAGCAATATAGCTCAGCATAAGACTGGATACTGAATGTACTTTGTGTACCATTATTTATTTACTGGAAATGAGTACAGCAATGGTTGTGTGGAACGAGTCCTGTCTTGAACTGTGTTAATAGGGAAGAATTACCTGTGTTTTGATGTGTTCAATAACAGTGAGATGAGACAACAAATGTTATTATTCTAAGCAGAATGAATTATTCTTAAATAGCAGTAATCTCAAAAGATGTTTAACTGGATCATGGAGAATATCAACTGTCAGACAAGCTGACCACACTCTACTGTGCTGATGCATAAACATGCATGATCCTTCACATACATATTTTATGTGTTCCATGCATACACTGACAAGGTGGTTTATGTGCTTGCAGATTTGCACACATGTTGATCTGACAGATCAGGAAAATCTCCACCCTTTACCCACCAGGCGGTGTGGTATCCAGGACAGATCACACCCAAAACCTTCTGACTGGAAGTCTGATATTTACCCATGTGACTGCAGGGCTCACCACTACAAGTCACAACATCAAAATCTGGTTGCATAGTCACCTTCATGTCTTCTGGATTTTGTGATGATGACGTGATGGTCAGAACGTAGACTAGGTTTCCAGCCAGAGTTCGGCACAAAACACGCTGTTTGCAGACCCGCGACTTGATGGGGTCATTCTGCAGTTCCAGCAGATAGTCCTGCAACAAGCATAAATTGTCATCGGCCTGCATGAATCATTTTCCAGCCACTGCTGTACATCACAATCATTGGTCTATGTATATTCCTTATTGACATAAGTAGTGCAATGCAAATAGTCCATATCATCTGCATGAAAAAGAGGTTAAAATTATAAACAGGTTAAAATTATAAGTTTGTGAATGAGAAGATCAAATGGCACACGTATATGTGTGGGTATGCATACAGGATGCATGTGTGTTGTGGTGTGTGTGTGTTGTTGTGTGTGTGTTGTGTGTGTGTGTGTGTGTGTGTGTGTGTGGTTGTGTGTGTGTTGTGGTGTGTGTGTGTGTGTGTGGTGTGTGTGTGTGTGTGTGTGTGTGTGTGTTGCATGCTGTCTGCTCTGCCTGTATGTACACACACATGACTGCATGTGCGTGTAAACAGTGTGTGGTCTGGTGTGTAAATCTGCAAAACACAATTTTGAGGAAGAAAAGATATGAACCTTTTAAAAAATTCAAAAACAAAAGTAGACAGTGTACTATTTTCTTGATGTTATTTCTATCAAACTCAAGTCTTGACTCAGCAGATTCACTTATTTTATGCCAACTTGTTGGAAATGAGAACACTAATAAAGATCTATACAACTTGCAGGAAACAAAATTGTCAGTTCACACTGTCATAATCTTACCTGCAGGTGAAAACAATGATCAAACACAGTTCATGTTTGTTCTTACCGTGTCAGTGAATCAAGTGGATCATTCTTACCATGTTTAGCTCAATGCTAAAGGTTTGAGTGCTAACTTAACTTGGTGTTAAGAAGTGCATTTCAGTGCATTTAGATGTTAAGCAGTCTCCATACCAAGTGGAATGTTCATGCAGTCTGGTTCAATGACTAAACAAGTACTGCTGCCAACAGGAGGCACAATAGGTAATTCTTACATACATTGAATAAGAACAGGCACTATGTTACATTATATATGGGTGGCCTAACAGAGACATGGTCACAATAGCTTCACATTTACTCTAGAAGTTCAGATTGTGGATGAACATATCTGATTTCCAGATGGTACAGTAGATCAATAATCACCCTGCTCAAAAGAGGTCTCATGAAAAGATGAAAATAGTTGTGCCTATATCAAGTTCTGTGGGTATTTTTGTGTTGTTATAATAAATGTTTAATGTCATATTTCCCCTTCATTATGAGCACATTATTTTCTCTTCGCGCAATATACATGTACATTCTTTGGCAGGCATTATACTGTTGTGCCTCCATACTCTGTCTATGGTGAGCTGATATTTAAATCTCAGTATTTAATGCAATGTTTAATAATAAGGTGTTCATCATAGTGCAGACATCATAGACCTTCTTTTCCCTTTTACAAGGCAGTCCTATCAGCTTTTGAAAGAATACATCCTATGAACATATGGACAGATCTGGATAATGACTCAAATGTTAGCCGGTTTAATATTTCAACTCTAGTATCTTCCTCAGAAACACACAGACACACACACACAACACAACACACACACACACACACACACACACACACACACACACACACACACATACACAACATACACACACACACACACACACTCTCTCTCTCTCTCTCACATACACACAAACACACAAGCTCATACACGCACACACACATGCACATGTACACACACATAGACATGCATGCATATGCAATGCGCATGTTTTGCATTTAAGAGAGAACATGACAGAGAGGTATGTATCCTACTCACATGATTACAGAAGTTGAATTTTGGCTTCTGCCTCCAATCAGACTGTCCGATTTGTGACTAGCTCAAAAAAATTTGTGCATGTGACCAACAGTCCACCCAAGGCACACAAATCCGAGATACTTTAGTTGGCCACTTTCTGCCATCTATTAATAGCGCACCCCTTCCCTTCCACTCCCCACACCCTTTTCACCTGTCCCTTTATCACTAGTGCGGGAGCACAAAGACGCGCTACACTGACGGACTTTGGTCGACCCTGCCTGGCTAAAAATAACACACGCAGGCGACGCCGGCTCGCAACTAAAGGGTGGCAGAATGGCTGGGAAAATGCAGCCGTGCACCCAGCTGTACACGGTTAAGAAAGATACAGTAGTACGGAACTGGGACAAGAGACAGGCACTGCCCTCCTATTGCTGGCCTGAAGAAAAGTTGAGGTCTCTATCAACCTCATTCACCTAAAACCTCAGGGTTATGGCTACTATCTTATCACTAAGATATACTGATAGTGAGAAAGTGAAAGAAAGAAAAGATTTCGCTGACCTGTAGATCGCTGTAGGTGTAGGGGTAACAGTGGGCCAGGTACACTGTATCATTATCATGTGGGAACTGCATGGTCCACGTCAGTGAGTAGAATGACCGATCTCCTTTGCTGGTCTCATACCTTTACACACACACACACACAAACACACACATGCACACACACAACACACACACACAACACACACACACACACACACACACACACACACACACACACACACACACACACACACACACACACACACACACAAAACACACACACACACAACAACACACACACACACACACACACACACACACACACACACACACACACACACACACACACACACACACACACACACACACACACACACACACACACACACACACACACACACACACACACACACACACACACATGCACACACAGAGCATATCTGACAAATCAGTGAATCTGATGAGCAGATTTCACATTAAGTTACAAGTCAAAGAACACAATTTAAGATATACAGTCTGCAATGGCTTAGTTTCTTTCTATCAATATGACATATCACACACTGATTATACACTGTTGAAGCACCAGTAAACGTTATGCTGGTTGTAATAGTCCTAAACTATACAGTAGTAGTAAGAGGATAATCAAACTCTCAAAATTACAGATTTCGACTTATAATATGCAATTTCCTTATGCCATGAAAGTTGACACTATACATACTTCAGTGAGGCAAAACAAAAACAACACACACACACACACACACACACACACACACACACACACACACACACACACGTGCCACAAAGTAACCAAAAAGTTAAACAAAGCAAAACAAAACTACCCTTGAAATGCAACATGTTAATTTGATATACACTTGTGTCGCAAAATTCAAATAACACAAAAACCTCTACAAAAACATTGAAACATCAAACCCATGCCTTCATACAGAAAAAAAGCTGTGTACCTGAGGTTGTTCTTGTAGTACTTGATGCTCTGACCTGCCCTGATCCAGCCCACTTTGTTCTGTGCCGCCTCTCTGTCACTGTACATGCAGGGCCGCATCCCGTAGTTGTACAGACTGTCAGGCTACAGACAGATGATAGGACTCATTCTGATAACATTACTTACTTACTGCCCATCATGCCATTGGCATGTAGGGAACAACAAAGATCCTTCCTGTCTGCTCTGAGCAAGCCTCTACATGGTTCCCAACATGTGTTCCAGGGTCCCAAGTTCTCTTACTGTTAGTCACCAAGTGTTCCTGAGTTTTCCTCTTTTGCACCTTCCTTCTGGAGTCCAGTGTAGGGCAGTCCAAATGTTACGCTGCTCTTTTATTCTAATAAATGTTTTCCACAAAACTAAGTTATTAAAGTTTGTAAAATAAGCACCAATACGAAATAAATAGTAATATTCATTATAATCCAAAAACAGAGTAAACGAATTTGGAAATGTAGCCAATATCCAACTCTGTGCAATAGCCTTCTTGATAACCACTTAATGAACAATTCCAGGGCAGAATATTTCATTATGTCAAGTGGACAAAGTCAAGCATCATGACTTAAATTGATAAAACACTCATCGTGAAATCATATCATACCTGATGCTAGAAAATCGACATCTCCCTACCTCAGGTAAACACTCTAGCTAAAAACAATCAAAATGGTGGTGAAGTGGTAAACACAACAGACTACAGACTGTCAGGTCATAGGTTCAAACCCCATCAATCCAAAAAGTTATTGTGGCAATATTCTGGCCATGACCAGCTCCTTCCCACATCTGATCATGTCATGAGCTCACTGGGAAGATTGGGACCACACAGTCGAGTCTCATCCACTTTCCAGATACGTCACTGAGCAAGCTGTTCAAATTTCCTATCAACACTACAGGTGTCTGCATCTCTTGGGTCTCACTGACACCAGGATACACTATGAAAGGAAGTATAGAGTACAATCCTATAATTAATGTAATGCAGTCTGAATTGAAAAAAGGAACCCCACAGAATCATCACTTTTGTTCCCATTTTCATTGTAACAGCATTGTGAAAAATTGTCATAACTCTGTGGGCCCTTCATGTCTGCTCTTATGGTGACTTCAGTTTTATACATTTGGTGATGTGTTGGACAGTCAAAATGAACAGCATGTGGCTAGTGACACTGAACAAGTGCAGAAGATGTGGACAGAAAAAACAAACAAACTCACCAACGACAACAGAACAGTAATAGTTGTAACAGTCAAAAAAGCAAAACTGCTGAAACATACCGCCATCTTTCTTTCTTTTTTGTTCTGAACAGATTTTGTATTATAGATTAACCAGACACAAGTAGATCACTCATAAGGAAGATTAGGAAAAGACAGGCAACATTTATAGGCCATTTTATGAGGAAGGGGATTTGGAGCACCTGGTCACAACGGGAAAGCTGGAAGGAAGGAGACCACTGGGTAGACCCAGGGAGAAAATGCTGGACGGACTTGCAGGTGGCTGGGGACGAGGAGGGTGGGAGAGATACTGGGGGCAACAAGAGATAGAGACAGACGGAAGTCCATGATCGCCAACGCCATGCGGCAGGGCACCTGATGATGATGATGAGATTAACCAGCACACAACAGCCCTTCTTTTTCTTTTTAATTCCAAATCTTATCAGACGCAATGCACAGCAAGAGCAAGAAAGCAAAGCAGCAGAACTGATTGATGTGATCAATTTACTTTAGCAATAACACAAAATAAAAACAAAGGACAATTTCTGTAGCCTTACCTTGAGAAAGTTGACAATGGTGAACCTGTATGAGACATTGGGCTTCATGTTGTTGACACGGAAATAGAACCACTGGATATGCTTGTTTGTGTACAGATCATAGCGTAGCCACAGCTCATACTCGTAGTCCCCACTATATCAAAGAACAAGACCACCGTTTTCTTGTAACCAAATTTCACACACACACACCGCACCACACACAAGATTACATGCATTCACATAGCACACACACAAACAAATACACACAAAAACACTGAAACACGCATGTGTACACATATGCACACATTCTCATGCACACACACACACATGACTAAAGACAGCTTAATGTTTGGCACACACTCATATATGCACACACATATATACATGCACACACACTGAACATGCATGCACAAACACACATGCATGCATGCATGTGCGTGTACACACACACATACACACATGCACATACACACACATGCACACACATTGTTTGGCTGATAAACTGCTGAACTGATTGTTTGGGTTGTAAATTGCTGCACTGATTGTCTGCATGGTAGGTTGCTGAATGAGATTTTTGACTGGCAAATTGCTGAATGTGACTGTCTGGTTGTTTAAGAAAACATTTGATGAACACTTTGTTATACTCACACTTTGATAGCCTTGGCTAGGTTGCCACTCTCAAAGCGTGACTCAAATATGAGAGTGGTGTCATGTTCAGATTCCAGTTCCACATTGCACCTGCTGCAGCCATTGCGTGATCCCCCCACACGTGACCGCATGAACTGAAATTATAATATGGGCAGCATGAAATTTCCTTCTGTGTAAGTCTGAATAGCATAGTGCCTGTGTACAAATCATGTGTTTATATAAACTGAAATCATCTGACAGCATGACAACTCTCTTCTTTTATGTGTCTGCTTGTACTATCATGGCGTCTATGTCTCACACTGATGATCCAGGTTTATTCTAACTGGTCTTTTGCTTTAAACAGAGATTTCTGTTTGCTATATGAACTTGAGCCAGCTGGTGGGACTGTATTCTGGTTAGATGACCAAACCACTTAATTATCTGTTGAAGAATAGGGTGGTGGATGGTTATTGTTCCCACCATTTCTCTGATCATGGTCTCTCTGGTTATGTGAAGTCTGTTCTTGCTGACAGGCCTTCTTAATGTGACAGCCATCTGATAACACTGCATCTCACAAATACTAATTTTGTGTTCTAGGAGCTTGGTCCGAGTCCA
>JAPXFY010000019.1:20726464-20728964 GCA_030674185.1 Monoplex corrugatus
CACTGAACATCATGCAATTGTTCAAGATAATATTTCATAGGACTTCATTTTCTCTTCTGAGCCCCCCCCCCCCCCTTTTTTTTTTCCCAGTGGTATTATCTCTATGTGGCTCATCTCAGCATACCAGGTAACCAAATGCAGTTTGTTCCATCACAATTTCAGTGCTAGGAACTCCATAGATGGTATTATAAAGTATCAAGCTGCCCCAAAGACACCCATTGAAGGAGAGACTGGACTGTTGTTAAGTCACTTTAGTGATTTCATTAACACTCCAGGACCCCATCGGCTGCATGACTACTTCTGTTAATATTCACTTTGTCACGGAAATACACTGAGTAAACATGACAATGCCCTGATATAGATTAAAAAAAAAACTAAAATAAAACTGAGATCATCATAACAATAGGCATGAACATGTCTGTTTTCTGCTGAAACATAAATGTATTAACCAATCAACATATTTATGATGATTATCTGCTCCTTGAAAATAATTGAGGTACATGACACTCGATCCATTCTTCCCAGGTGAGCATACAGCACACTCAATTCAGGGTTGGAGCTAGTCTGACGGGAAGAAAATCTCACAATGACACTTGTTTGATTGATGTGGCCTCAAACTTAAAACTTTCTAGCCAAAAGTCTGATGTGTTAATTACCATGCCATGGCAAATCATCTTGTTTTGATGCAGTTTGCTGAGATTTTGTCAGAACAATCCCATGAAAATGAGGTCTCAGTCCCCCAACACCAATTCCACCTCTGGACAAGAATTACTGGAAGCAAGTATACCGTGCTTGCACAGGACATGTTAACTTATCAGACTACGGATCCAATCTTGAAACAGGAAGCAGTGTTGCTTTACAATGTGACTTCTGCTTTCACTTTATTCGTGATTAATTATGATACACTACAAACTAGAAATGGACAGTAAATCAAACTATATCAAACCATCGTGCTGCCTGCTGAGGTCCCAGTTCCTTGGCCAGAGCATACAGGTTACGAGGTTCTCGCAGTTTCGGCACCTGATCACAAATGGTAAATTCCATCAACATCCATTTCATTAAAAACTTTTGCTCCAAGTCTATCAATAACAACAACAAAACATGTTACTAATAACAGTTAGCACTATCAGCTGTATCATGAAAAGGTCAAACCATTGACATCTGCTTACAGTGTCAGATTCCTATAAAAACCTCGTATTTAATTGCTTTTACTAATGAGATGTCAAATTTCTATGCCTTTGATATACACAGCATATGTATCTTTTATCAATTTGTAACAAGCGTGTGTGTTGTGTTTGTATTTGAATGTGTGTGTGTTGCATGACTTATGTGTAAATGTGTGTGCATGTTCATGTGCATGTGTGTGTACATGTATGTGTGTGTTTTCTATGTTTTCATGCAAGTGTGTATAAAAGACATCTATCAAACGATTTATATCTTTAAATTTATTTATGGACAATTGGTGCTAGGTACTAACACCATTTGTTGATTTTAGCTGTTGTTATCTTGATGAAACAATTGCATTAATGTATACCTGGTATCCTGTTTATTGTTTGTTGGTTGATTGGTATATTTTCGATACAATAATGATCTATTACTTCGTAAAAAGTGCAACGAGCAAACTGTTCTCCTTACGAGACATGACTCAGTATAGCTTGGTCAATTTCCTTCCTGTCTGCCAATACAAGATGTGACTCAACACAACAAGATGAGACCCAATACAAGATGTGACTCAACACAACAAGATGAGACCCAATACAAGATGTGACTCAACACAACAAGATGAGACTCAATACAACAAAATGATATTCAGCTTTGTTGATTTCCTTCCCAATTATCCAATACAACAAGATGTGACTCAATACAACAAGATGTGACTCAACACAACAAGACATGACTCAATACAAGGTAAGATTCAATACTGTATGGCTGATTCCTTACCATCCCCCTTACAACAAGATGTGACTCAATACAAGTTAAGACTCAATACAATATGGAGGATTCCTTACCACCCCCCTTACAAGATGTGACTCAATACAAGATAAAACTCAACACAATATGGCCGATTCCTTACCATCCCCCTTACAACAAGATGCAACTCAATACCACAAGATGTGACCCCATACAGATTGATTCTCCATATCACAAGATGTGACTCAAAACAACTTGGCCGATTTCATATCATCCCCCATACAAGGAGATATGACTCGATACAGCTCAGTTGATTCTCTACCATCCCTCATACAACCAGATCTGACTCAATACAGCATGGCTGGCTGGCTGATTCCGTAATGAATTAATTGAGGCAAGCAAGAATAACCCCACCATCTTCTGAAGCAGGGTGAGACTTTAACAACGCTTGGTTGATTAGTTGCTTGACAATGCACATCTGATTATCAGCCCGAATGACTATGTGACCGATAACTTATTCATTGAATTATTTCAGTTGTTGCTATTTTAGGCAACCAGGGCTGAGTGACTGACTGATTATTCATTTACA
>JAPXFY010000019.1:20733964-20776464 GCA_030674185.1 Monoplex corrugatus
GACGAAGTGGTCAATGCCAGGGGCATCTCCTTAGATTATGTGCACCAATGCATTGATATGAGTACTTAATTTTCTTTTCCTGAAGTATTGTGTACGTTTTGAAACAGTTATAGTCCTGATATGGCTCTACTTGGTCAGATGGGATTTAAACAAAAATAACAGTACACTAATTTAAAAATGTGCCATCACCAAACACAAATGTAAAACAGTTGATACACACACAGATGAGAAATCCTTGTTTATCGACCGATGAAATCTGAGTCAAAGTGACTTCCATCATTCAAGCAAGTAGGAACCAAAAACACATGAAAAAACAATAAGGATGCAAATTTGATACACAAAGCAAAACAGGTGCAAAGTTGGGCCAGCTGGCCTTTGTCTAGCGTACACTAAGACAATGAAGAACAAATACATAGAACTTCAGGTAAAAAACCAGCAAGAATTCCCTGATGTTTCTTTATGTGTCAATAAGTAGGAAAACATCAGGGAAGTCTTGATGCTGCATTTTTTTCTCCCCCTAAGTTTTGTGTATTCTTTGTTGTTTTCAGTGTGCACCAGTTGGCCAAATAATTTGCATCTGTCTTGTCTTACGTATCGTAATTGTTTTCTTGTTCTGTTTTTATGTGTTTCTGGTTCCTATCAATTCATGATGATGAGTTCAAACTACAACACCCTGAGGACACTGCACTATATATGTCAAGCTGTATGGGACATAGCAGAATATGCAAAGAACAGCAGATTTTGTCCTATGCACCTGACTGATAATCTGAACATGGACATCAGGAAGAACAATAACAATTTATGCATCTTTTGCAATAAGTTAAATCTACATATTTGATGTTATAACTGAACAAACCAAAACCAAGTGAACAAATAAACAACTCCTTCCCTATCTCCTTACACACACACACACACACACACACACACACACACACACACACACACACACACACACACACACACACACACACACACACACACAATTGATAGACAGACAGAAACAGAGAAAGACAGAGAGAGAGAGAGAGAGAGAGACAGACAGACAGACAGCCAGACAGACAGACAGAGGGAGACAAAGACAAAGGGAGAGAGAGAAACAGAATACATATTGCCTGTGAAAGAAACTGAATATGCTAGTGATTTCTTTTCAACTCAAAATTATTTGCACAACCAGTGAAGAAATCTGCAGAGCTATCACCCACATTTGAATCACTGCAATGTTCTACTGACTACTGTGAAGAGAATGAAATTAGCACGGTTTGGGCACGTCATGATTAAACTGGCTCTCCAAGACCATTTTCATGGAACAGTACGAGGACAAGTAAGATGGGGCCAATGAAGGAAGAGGGGGCTGGCATTACTTAATGGACCTGAAAGAGTCCTGCTGCAACTAGGGCACCCGTCAAGACAGTCTAATCTAAGACATTTAAGCACTGTGTCTAAGAAAGACGGGGCAACCCTGTGGGTTGCAGGCAGCCAATGGCGGATGGTGGATGACCTTTAGATATGGAGTTTAGCTGTGAAACAAACCAGGCTTGCCTTAAATAAACAATAGGCAGTCTCAGACTAACTGGTAATGGTTACTTTCAGGATGGAGTGAGGTGGCACTAAAAAATGGGCTGGCACTTGGTAACGCTACACCTAAAAAATAAAATACGATGTGTGTCCTATGATGGAGCCATTGGGCAAATTCGGGCTGCCTTGGAAAGCCTAGCCCCCTGCATTCGAAGGAAAGGTCTTTTGGCCATGAGTTAAGGGTGGGACAACCTCCACAAAAAACGCAGAACGCTGAAGTTGGAAGTTCCATGACTGCAGATGCCTTCTAACAAACCAAGGTATTACACAAGAAAAACAGCCAAGATGATACCTGGAGATAGCTCCAAGTGTGACAGTGAATGGGGAAGAAGGGCATTTGCTCTCAACTGCCAGAAACGAAGTTAGCCAGTACATCACTCACTGATGCAGAACTGATGTAGGATCAGTAAATGGTATTCAGCAAAGTGCAAAGATTTGCTTCACTGGAAAGCAAGGAGAACTGTAGCTGAAAATGGGACAGAAACAGGGCCAAGCTGTGACAGTGTGCCATTAGCCTATCATATATGTGACATTTTACCAAATGAAAACAATGCAGGTGATCAAAAACAAAAATTATAGTGTGGGTTTTCATTGATTATGGACAGCTATCATTCTTTTCTACCCAAAGTCACATTTTATGCACAACATATACATGTACTAACCTGTTTCCAGAAGCTTTGCTACAAAACAAAAGCATACTGCTTGTGTGTATTCTACAAAAACATAAACAAGCAGGCTGACTGATTCTAAATACTCTGAAGAGCTCTGAGCTAAGCAAGTGAAGGCTAAAGCTCTCCACTGTGTGAATCAATGTATTTGAAGGGATACCTTTACACTCTTCCACTGGTAAAACTGGGTGGTTTTCATTTGACGTATCATTGCTTTCCTCTGGAATTCAATTACTGTCAGTGAATAACCATGCTAATTGCTATGTAAGTGATATTTGTGCACTGCAAGATACACAGACAACTAACTTTCTTTTACAATTTGACATTCAATATATTGTCAATTGCCACACTATAAAAAAAAACATAAAGAGATGATACACATTTTTTCATTTACACCGTTTCTTCTGAGCAGAAATATACATATTAATTTGATCCTGGAGCAAACTAACCATCACTAATTCCTTCCATGACCACTCCCCATACACCTGACCTTTTTATCTGTTGACATTGCTTTTATTTAATAATCAATCATCTTTTATTATTCGTGTTCTTATATATTCTACTTATTTATACTTTTTTAATGCCCCATATCTTGCACAGCTTGAGTGGTGTTGGTCCCAGACCAATCATTCTGACCCTTCAATACATCATCATGTTCATTCAGTCAAATCTCCAATGCCACAAAGTCCACAGTAGCTAGCTATGTTAACTGCCATGGGGTTGTCCAGCAGAGAAAAACCTGCACTACTGTCAGTTCACTTCGAGGAAGTTCAACACTGACTGTAGTGATCTAACATACGCTGAGCACTGCCCATTATGTCCCCAATAAAGACTAATCATTCAGTTGTGGCACCAGATTGAAAGTGTCCTTCTGATAAAGACAGAGCCACCATGTCCATTTAACAACAGCCCCTATGAACCACCTGCACCAAACTTTAACTTGAATTTACCATAGGCATGGAAGCAGCAAAGGAAACTGAAACAAGACCACACTAGACCAGTGCATGAAAGGAAACAGATTCTGGGGCAACTTTCATAATGCTGTGATGATTTTATGTTAATGGGCATGATAATTATGATGCTAATTTTCATAACAACGTAATGATTTTGTGTTAATGAGCATGATAATTATGATAATTTTTCATATTGTTGTGGCGGTTTCATATTAATGGGCACAATAATTATGTTAATTTTCACAATGACAAGATGGTTTCATGTAAATGGGTGTGACAATTATGATGCTAACTGTCACTCGGAATAATGTGATGATTTCATGTAAATGGTCATTATAATTATGATGCTATTTTCACAATGCTGTGATTATTTTTTGTGAATGGGCATGATAATTATGATGCTATTTTCACAATGCTGTGATTATATTATGTAAATGGGCATTATAATTATGATGCTATTTTCACAATGCTGTGATTATATTATGTAAATGGGCATGATAATTATGATGCTATTTTCACAAAGCTGTGATAATTTTATGTGAATGGGCATAATAATTATGCCATTTTCACAATGCTGTGATTATATTATGTAAATGGACATGATAATTATGACACTATTTTCATAATGCTGTGACTATTTCATGTGCATGGGCATGATAGTTATGATGCTATCACATCAGTATCAGTCTCACAACACTTATCTCCCTCTTTACTTCATGACACTTGAAACAGTACGTTTTTGTACACAATGTCAGCAATACTGGATATAATGTGGAGCACCTCAATACAAGTTGACAAACTTTCAAATACTGTATAAACAAAACTCCAATAAACCAATCTCCATTCTGTAAAATGAACTTTTCCCTGGATAGTATATATGACTATCCATGACATGTGCAAAGGTATATGTACATAAATTTGTACAGGTATACACACTCACTGTGTTGTGATTGATACCTTCTGATGACAAATAAAAAGATAATATTCTAAAGACCACTCACAAAGTGACTGGAAGTAAACAAGTACTCTCACTGAAAATTCAAGCCAACAGAATCCTACCTGACGATCTAAAGAACCCCCCTGTGCGCAGGTCAAGGAGACTAGTGCGGGACCTCCCTAACAAGGCTGTGTGGGGCCTCTTCACAGGCAATGGATAGCTCTTGCTGCCTCTTTGATGCAACTCTCCATCACTCTCCTCATTGGCACTGGAGCTGGAAAACTTCTGAAGGATGTAGCTTTCATCAGACAGGTCTGATGAGGTATCAAACATATTGTCACCAAATGTGTCTGCCTGGCTTGTAGACGTTTGCTTGGAGGCATTGCTCTTGGCAGAAGACAAGACATCAGAAGTGATTTCCGAGCTCGATAGATCTTCATTGCCTTCCACAGCGCCGCTTTTCTGCTTGACTTGTTTGGACTCTGCAGGTGAGGCACTGACATTATTATTCTCTTGGGTTTTTCTGTTTTCATTTCTTTTTTGCTTTTTCACAGATGATAGTTCATCTCCTGTCTCTTGGTATTTTTCACTAACCACTTCTTTTCCATTTTCATTACCATCCTTTTTATCAACCTCTTCTTCCCTGCCCCCTTCGTCTCTATCATCATTGTTAGTGGTCTGACTACCACTTCTGCTCTGACCACCACTGGACACAGATTCTTCTCTACTTGTCACCGGTTTCCCACTGCTTCCAGCTCGTTTTGCTTTTCCTGTCTTTTTCTGCTTGAGTTTGCTGACTGTATTTTTCAGTTTGTCTTTTGAACTTGTGGAAGAGAGTTTGCTGATTGTCTTTTTCAGTTTGTCTTTTGAACTTGTGGAAGACTTCTGACTCAACCTGTCACTTTGACTCCCAGTCTCAATGGTTACTTCTGAGCTATCTTCCTGTTCTCTACTTTGGCGTCTCCCAAGGCTTTCTGCAGCTGTGGACTTTGAGACACTGCTTACATGATCATCAGTATCATTATCAATTTCAGTTTGAGTATTGTCATCTTCAGTGTGAGCAGTGTGATCTTCACTCTCACCATTGTCTCTGTCTGAGCCATGCATTGATTTCCTTTTTATGTTCCTGTCAGTACCATTCATGGAAGCACTGACTACTTTGTCGGTGTCATTTTTCTCATCATCACCTGATTCAGTATCAACCTCTGAGATTCTTTCTTCTCTCTGATCTGTCTTAAAGTTTCTTTTTCTCCCTGAAGTATGTGTTTTGTTATTTTCACCCCCACTGTCTTCATCCAAGTTACGTTCTTCATCATCTTCCTCTTTGATGTCAGTTTCATTGTCTTCTTCTCCCTCATCATCTTCTTCTCCCTCATTATCTTCTTCCCCCTCATTATCTTCCTCCTCTTCCTCCTCCTCTTCATCATCTTCATCCCCAACATCTGCTTCTTCTTCTTCCTCCTCCTCTTCTTCTTCTTCTTCGCCATCGCTATCAGAACTATTCTTCCTTTTCTTTCTTGTCTTTTTCTTGTTTAATTTCTTGCCTTTTGAAGAAACCTTGTCAGAACAATCACTGTCATCCTCCTCCTCCTCCTCTTCTTCCTCCTCTTCCACTTCTTCTTCCTCCTCGTCTTCTTCTTCTTCTTCGTCCTCACCACTATATTCTGTGGCATGACTTTTTTTTGTTTTTTTTCCTTTCCAATTGTTATTTCGGGTTTTACATTACCACTATCAGAATCTTCATTCGAGACGTAAGTACCATCTGACCCATATTCCCCAGATGCAGCTTCAGATCCTGAACCAAAGTCCTCTTGTTCAGAACCAGATCCAGAGCCGGAACCAGAGCCATCTTGGTCGTCTGAACTCATAGTGAAGGTTTTGTGTTCACACAGTCAACATCCATGCTTACTCAGCACAGGAAGAAGTTTGTAAGTTAAAGCAGCACATTATGGGAACACTGACTGAAAAGATCCTGAACAAGGCAAATACATGGAAACTTTCTTGCATTTGGTGATAATTTTCTAACACTGATTTGACAGATCCTGAAGAACAGTATGTATTTCTATGCATTCAAAACGATTTTTGTCTGTTCTGATGAAATGAATGAAACAGGAAACCAAATGTAAACCAAAAGTCCAAACTGACCGCTGCAATCAACAGACACAACTGAATACATACTTTACATATTCAGTGATGATGTTTTTTGTCCTGATCACAAAACCAATGTACATCAAACATCTTAATGAATACATACTTCATGTATTCAGTGATACTTTTCTATGTCTCAGACACAAAACTAGCCCACATTAGAAGTCCACATTAGAAGTCTGAAGTGAACGGCTGCCAAAGACAAACACAAGTGACTTATATACAACAAGATCTCATTCCGTATGGGCAAGCGACATGGAAGCGAGGATCGAGGATCGTCATGTCAGCAATGCACCCAACCGACAATGAATATTCCATGACTACTTCTGCTACATTGATGAGCCACAGGCACAAGCTTCCCCGCCTTTAATTACACCAGGCTGCTCCTTTTGACACAGCTTCATTGATTTTCACCCATCACCAAACACCTCTTTCAACCGAGTCTCTTGTTCAATGAAGTGTATACTGCTCAATAGAAAGAACCAATTAACGTCCACAATGACCCAAGGTTCTTCAAAGCATTGTCCAACACCCAATCATTCAGTATCTATGACAGCTGGCCACTTGTTTACATGTATATCCATGAAAAAAAAAAACACAACACTTTTCTGCCACTGAAATCTATGTGAGAATACCATCCAGTGTTCTTTGTTGTGGCTGTTGTTCCAAAGTACAGAACACCAAAGAACAATACACTGAGTGATGTGAAATAAAATCCAAAAGAAAACAACATCCAATTTTTCCTTGTTGTCGCTGTTGTCACAAAACACTCTAATGAACAACAACATAACACAAAACATCCAAACTGTATCTGTACACAAAAATATTCCACAGCTGGTGACAGCTTATCCCCATTATCCCATAGAAAATACTGGCTCTAACCCACTTGCAGCTTCTACCCGCAAAAGAGTAGTGTGATGTGTGCATTAGCTGCCGTGGAAACTCCATGCCACAAACAGCCAAGCAGTGCACAAAAGAAGTCAATAACCCGATGCTCAGCCTGCAATCATACCACACTGCCCCATACAAAATGACACGGCTCACCATCCAAAATCAATCATAACACAATTAGTTCTCATCAATCACACTTCTTACAGTTACAGCCACCAATATCCAGCTGTATTTCAATGGAACATATTGGTTGAACACTCACAGCAAACAGCCAAATCACAGAATCGATTCATAGTGTAAGGAGACCGGTGCCAGAAATCTAAATGCAGTGTTTTATGACTGATAACACACTCTAAACACAAGACTGTAATATGAAGAAGTTGCCTACAGATTCTTTGCTAACACCTTATCCTATCAAGTTACTACATTAACTACTGTACTACCTGCACCTTACACAAATTAACATCTATGAACAACATGACACTTTCAATTTCAACAATTGTTAAACAAATCTTCAAAAATGTCAATCAAACTCAAAAAACTTATTTCTAGAAAAACATGCAAAGAAAAAACACAATATTTCACACACACACACACAAACACACACACACACACACACACACACACACACACACACACACACACACACACACACACACACACACACACACACACACACACACACACACACACACACACACACACACACACACAAATAACACCAGTGTGCAAGAGAGTGTGTGAATGAGTGTGTGAGTATGTGAGTGTGAATGTGTTTGTTGGTAGTGGGTGAGTGTGGTGGCATGAGTGTGTGGTGTGTGGTGTGTGTGTGTGTTGTGTGGTGTGGTGTGCATGGTGTGTGGTGTGTGTGATGTGTGTTGGTGTGTGGTGTGATGTGTGTGTGCTGTGTGTGGTGCATGTGTGTGTGTGTGTGTGTGTGTGTGTGTGTGTGTGTGTGTGTGTGTGTGTGTGTGTGTGTGTGTGTGTGTGTGTGTGTGTGTGTGTGTGTGTGTGTGTGTGTGTGTGTGTGTTGTGTGTGTGTGTGTGTGTGTGTGCGCATGCTTGATTGTGTGTGTGTGCGCTGCTTAGATGTGTGTGTGTGTGTGTGTTGTGTGTGTGAGAGAGAGAGAGAGAGAGACCTAGTGCATATATAATACAGTGTTTATTACAGTGAAATTCACATTTCAACAACCCCACCTACCAAAAATGATCTAATGATCTACCTGAAAGACTTCCACTTCCAACCAAACCTACCAGTAATGATTTACCTGAAAGATTTCCACTACCAACTAAATGTATCAGTAATAATTTACCTGAAAGACCTCCAGTACCAATCAAATCTACCAGTAATGATTTACCTGAATGATTCTTACACTTCCAACCAAATCTACCAGTAATAATCTGCCTGAAGATGAGAAAATATCGTCTTCACCTAGTTGATAGACAGCTGAGCATTTGGGCATTGACTAGGGGGGGGGGGGGGGGTGTCTGTCATGTGAGACAAGTTTATACAGAATAGCTAGTTGTGATGTGATTCAGACCTTTAATTATTTATTTATTTACTTTGTATATATGTTCCTTTTCTGAAGGTAAGATACACAAATACACATGTCATTTACATGTAACCAAGATTATTCCAGTGGTAGGCTGATAAAATACCAGTATGATACATAGGCTAGGTAAAACACAGTCTAGGTAGGGCCTCAGGACCTGGCCAGCTCAAGGATTTATGTGCAGGCTTAAGGCATGTGCCACGGTCACCATACACGTGGCAATTGTGATGTTAGTGCATATGGAATTCCTTCCAAGCGTGGAGACGTCATCTTAAGAAACAAACTAAAACTGAAACTGCCTGAAAGACTTGCTGCCAACCAAATCTACCAAATAATGATCTGCTTAACTCTTCCACTTCCAGTCAAATCTACTATGAACAACCTGCCTCAAGGATTCTTTCACATACACTTAAATCTACAAGTAATGGTCTACTTGAAATAATTTTACATTCCACTAGTCAAATTTACCAGTAATAACCTGCTACAAAGACTCCTCCGCTTCCAGCAAGTCTACCAGAGACGACTTACCTGAAAGACTTTTCTACTTCCAGCCAAATCTCCCCTGTTCTCCCCTGTCGGCGTCACCGGGAACAGTGTTGGCCGCTGCACATGATGTCCTCACAAGTTGCCTCCAGCACTCTCGATCTTGGCTAAGTCTGACCACCTCCTGGAGTTTCTTGCCACTGATGTTTGTGATGTTTCTAGCAAGTGATGCAGGTGGCCGTCCTCTGTTTCTCTTTCCTTCCACTTTACCTTGGAGGACAGTGGACATCAAGTCTGTTCTCTCATTACGGATTGCGTGTCCAACATATTTCAGTTTCCTCCGTTGTATGAGTACTAGGAGCTTGCGTGTAGTACCCAACTCATTCAGTATGCTTTCATTTGAGCGCCTATCCGTCCATTTGACCCTCAGCAGTCTTCGGTAAAACCACAGCTCTGCCGCTTCCACTCGTCTTTCATCCTCTTTCTTCATTGTCCATGCCTCGCAGCCGTATAACATCACTGGCCAGACAAGACATTTTAAGAGTTTTATCTTAAGGTCTGCTGTTATGCTGTGGTCTTTCCAAATATTGTTCAATTGAACCATACTGTTCTTGGCCATTCCAATTCTCATCTTTATGTCTTTTGAGCATGTTCCATTGTGTGTCTTGACTGAACCTAAATATTTAAAGTCCTTGACATTTTCTAGAGGGACTTGGTTTAGCATGATCTGGTCCTGTCTAGTGTTATATTTGCCTGCAACATGCATAACCTTTGTCTTCTTTGAATTTAAGTCCAGCCCAGCTGCCTTTCCAACCCGGTCTACCCTGTTCAGGATCCTCCTAGAGCCTGTAATGTTGTCTGCCAGTAATCCCGTGTCATCTGCGTAGCGTAAATTTGACAGGTTTCTACCACCAATATTTACTCCCATGTCTTCTATGTCTGCTTCTCTCATGATATGTTCAGTGTATATGCTGAAGAGATGTGGAGACAGGATGTAACCTTGCCTTACCCCTTTAGTGATGTTAAAAAATTTGCAATTTTGATTATTCCATCTGATTGTTGCTTTTTGATCATTATATAATGAAGCTATGAGGGAAACTAGATGTCTTGGAAAACCCATTTTGATCATGAAGTGGAAAAGACTTTGGTGAATCACGCTATCAAACGCTTTGCTGTAGTCAATGTAGCCAAATCTACCAGTGACAATCTACCTGAAATCCTCTTCCATTTCCAGTCAAGTCTGTGAGTGATATCTAATTTACCTGTAAGATTTCCACTTCCACTAGTTCCAGCCAAGTCTACTAATAATGATTTACCTGAAAGACTTTTCACTTCATGTTCAAGTCAAATCTACTTGTAATGCTTTACATCTAAGACTTTTCCACTTCCAGCCAACTTTACAAGTAATGATCTGCTTGAAATACTCTTCCACTTAGAGCAAATGTACAATAATGACCTGCTGAATTATTTTTCTGCTTCAAGTTAAATCTATCAGTAATGATCTACCCCAAACACTCTTCCAGTTCTTGTTAAATCTACCAGTAATAATCTACCTGAAAGATTTTTTCCATTTCTGGTGAAATCTATGTGTAATGATCTACATGAAAGACTTTTCCATTTCCAGTGAAATTTACAGTAATGATTTGCCTGAAAGACTTGTCCACTTCCAGCCAAATCTACCAGTACTGACTAAACTGAAAGGCTTCCAAATTTTCAGCAAAATCTACCAGTAATGATCTCCCTAAAAGACTCTACCACTTCCAAAAAAGCTACCAGTAATACCGCCTGAAAGACTTTTCCCTCTTTCTAAGTCTACCAACTGTATCTTCCGGGTTGTCCTTTGTTTCTTTCTTTCTTTTCTTCTTTTTTCTATTTTGTTTGTTTGTTTGTTTCTTTTCTTGTTTTCTCTCTCTCATCGTTTTTTCACTGATATTATTTTAGGTGTTGGTTCTCCATAATTTTTAAAATATTCTTTTGATAATGAAAAGGACTTTTTCATTCAAAGCAAGCATCCATGCTGTGATGCCTATATTTTAAAAAAATATTCCATAAGAATTTTTTTTTAATGAAACATGATGAACGTGACAATGGTTTAAATCTCAATCAAATGAGTAATGGTAAAAACATGTAATAACAATCAAAAACACCACACACACACACACACACACACACACACACACACACACACACACACACACACACACACACACACACACAATGTATGCACACCTAAGGCTCTGGTTAATGGACAGGTAATATTCAAGTTAACTTACTTTTGAAGTTAAGAAACATGGATGAGGAGAAAATAAACAAACACCAAAGAAACCGACTGGCATACTTTTGATGTTATCACCCAGGATATTTGCAAAGCTAAAGTGACCACACCAGGTAACAGTAGCAATACCACGATAACGAAGACTAGGGAAACACGTGGACAAGACAGAGCACTCCAAAGACAAGCCAGTCTGCCTTGCAAAGTTTTACAGACACCTTTCATTATTTAACAAGATCATGGCAACACAAACTAGCAATGTGGGGTATCCTTAAGGACATGTGACTGTCTGCCTAGCAAAGTTACATGAGTGTCTGTAAATATTCAAGACATGGGCCAGTTATGCCTCTTGACTCTGTTTAGGTTTACTGTTTAGGGTTACTGTTCAGAAATAGGTTTTAAGTTAAGGTTGTGTTTAGCTTTAAGGTTGGGGTTACCATAGTCTGACGGAGCGAAAGACATCATAAAAGAATCGGTATTAAATCTGCAACATGACAGTTAACCCTTTTGACCCCCTTACCCTATCCATTCAAAGCGACAAATTAACCCTCTGATTCCAAATTGTGAGGAACTGAAAGGGTTAGAACTCTACTATCACTTCTGAAAATGTAGAAACCTGGTGGACAAGGTGAGAGGTCAAAGGTTTTACAGCATGATGCTGTTATCACAACAACCTGAAATCAAAGTTTACATTGCAAGGTTTTCACTTTTTCATTTTGAGTTCAGATCTGTGTGGGGGAAATTGAAATTCCCTTAGACATGTCAGTGAGTGTGTGTGTATGTGTATACATATACTTGTGTGTGTACAATGTGTATGTGTGGATGTGAATGAGTGTGTATGTATATTTATATGTCTGTGTATCACTATCAGGGTCTATATTATTATGATTGTGTATGGGTGTGCTTAAATAAATATGCGTGTGTGTGTGTGCGCATGCATGCATGCATGTGTGTGTACTGTTGTGTGTGTGTGTGTGTGTGTGTGTGTGTGTGTGTGTGTGTGTGTGTGTGTGTGTGTGTGTGTGTTGTGTGTGTGTGTGTGTGTGTGTGTGTGTGTGTGTCTGTTGTCTGTCTGTCTGTCTCTGTCTGTCTCTGTCTGTGTCTGCATCTGTGTCTGTATCTATGTTTGTGTATGTGTAAGAGAATTCATCATAGCATTAGGGATTAAAAAGTATTTGCTTTACAAGTGTCTGTCTTTGTCTCTTACGCTTTTGCAAACACTTTGAGCATTTGTGAGATGAGATGCAGTACAAGTAGTCATTATCACTGTCATGATATAATATCATTCATAGTGCAATGACGGCTCTATCTTGGCAATTCGATCATATCAAAGTGTACAATGTGTACTGGCTGTAGTTAAAAGTGGAAATGTGAAATGGTTGAGGGTGGGGGTGGGAGATATGCCTACTTATGGATTTTACTTTGTCATGCTGCCATCTGCATCTTAACTGAGAATTCAGGCAAATGACAGAAATAACAAATCCTAATTTGGAGCAAGGCTTAAAAGGGGTTCATCAAACCTGGATAACTCCATATGTGCTCTACCCAATTCTGCTAGTACTGCTCTGGAAGGTGTTTTACAGGTGAAAATTGGAAAACGGATGAAAACACAAGTGTACAGAAATGTAGAACATCAGTTCAGATCATGCACAGGTAAGTACTTTCTCTATAACAACACACACTACTGACAAAACTTACATCTATCCTGGGAAATTCTCTTCTGAGAATCTTCTGCTATCCACTCTCCCAAGAGTTTCTTACTACTTTCTCTGCGACAACACACACTGCTGACAAGATGGACATCTATCCGGCGGCATAAATCTATGGTCCTCCAAGTCTGAGAGTACCTACTGACCACCAGTTTACAATAAAAAGCAAAGTCTACAAAAAAGAGAGGGTATGAGTACTCAAGAGATCAGAAAGGTTCCTGAGCACTGCACTGAAGTCAGTATGTAAACATACAACAGAACTGTTTGCTGCCACTGACCAGTTCAAGTTTGACCATGTTCTTGAGCTATTCTCATCTTTCTTTGTATATATGTATGCCCATGTTTACTGGAACAAATTAAGCAGGTAAGTGTGTATTTGAGTGTGTGTGTGCATGTGTGTGTTCGGCCATGCATGCATTTGCGTAAAGGAACACACAGAGAAAGACAAAAGAGAGACAGACAAAAATGAAAAAACAAACAAACAAACAAAAACAGTCAGCCAGTCAGTCAGCTAAAACCAACAGACAAACTGACAAACTTGACAAAGATACAGGGAGAGGTCCAAAACATGGTGAGTTTATCTACCCCAACAGGCCCCTTTCCCACAGCTTAGCATACTATGGGCTTGTTGAGAAGACCGGACCACACAGTCAAGTCTCATCTACTTTGCCATGTGTCACTGTGGGTATCTTCTGGGCCTAGTTGATGCCAAGATATATAATGCAAGATAGTGTAGAGAACAGAACTGTTACATAGTCTGATTCAAAATGGAACTCCCATAGCATCATCACTAAGCTCACTATTCTCATCATCAAAGCATTGTGAAAAATTGTCCCAGATTCAGCAGCTTTTCATGCCTTGTTCTCATGTTGACCTCAGTTTGGGTGGGTTTGGAGGAATTTGGAGAGTCAAAAAGTGGCAGGAATGGATGGGTAGGAGGTGGCAGTGATGCAGAAGACAGGGCAGCAAAAAAAAAAAAAGTAAATAAATAAAATCATAAATCTAAAGACATGTGATAGAGGTAAACTACACCAAAATAGTGATGAAAGTCACTACATTACATAGCTCTGCAAAATCATGAAATCATCAATTTAGCTAAAATGCAATCCATCAGAAGGCAGGAGAAAAGCTGGTGAAAAGTAGTATCTAAAAGATCAAAAGATGTGCTGAAAACAAAAGCAATCTCCATATCCAATCTTTTTTTTAGAGCAAAACAAACACTGATACATTTCTCTCAACTTTTTAAATTTGTTTTCTTGTCATTTTTGCGCACCTTTTATTTCCAGCAGTGATTTTAGTTACTGTTCTTTTATTCTGGCCAAGTTTACTCAAATATCTAATAGGTACGACTTATTCAAAAAATCCCATACACTAACAGCGGACAATTCTCCACAGATATCTTTCTCTCTCTCTCTCTCACACACACACACACACACACAACACACACACACACACACACACACACACACACACATGCGCATACACATGTGCACACACATATGCACACACACATCACACACACACACACACACATTCTCTTTATCTCACACACACACACACATCACATCACACAACATAGATGCACAAACACTTACTTCCATTTAAGGAAGATTGAAAACTAAAAACAAAAGACTTATCTGGACACACACACACACATACAGACACACACACACACCTCTCTCTCTCTCTCACACACACACACACACACACACACACACACACACACACACACACACACACACACACACACACACATAGTTATACATATACATACATTACCTCAAAGAAGACTGAAACCCCCCCCAAACAAGAGATATAAAACAAACACATGCTGCTTGACTAACCATTACTTTTGTCATCATCAGAATCCGAGTCAGAGTCCGATGAGCAACTGCTGCCCTCTCCGAAGACAAATGTTTTCTCCCACTCGTTATACTGCTGAAATCCATTCCGGTAATTTTGGTTGCGACCTGCCAAGAAACACCACACTCATTAATGTTGTATTTCATTACATGAACATGTATAACTAAACCATGCTGACATTTACAGAAATCATCCCTAACAGAGAGAAAGTAGGGTTATCTGCCTTGGTAATGGTGATTACAAACAGACAGAAAATTAGGTACAAAAGTGAACAAAAAAGACCCTTTACTGAAAATTAACAGTACTTCAGCTCTGCTCAATGCACCATCAAGAAAGTCAAGCACTGTTTTTTTCTATTCAGTTATGTGGATTTATTCTCTGTTGTCTTTTGTGTATGCCTGATAAAGTTCTGTTAGATACAATTTTGCACTTGTCTTGTTGCATCAAACAGGTGTTCTGATTCTATTTTTGTGTATTTCTGGTTCCTGTTTGCTGGAATGTTAGCAGTCATCTTGATTTAGATTTTTTAATTTTTTTATTTTACAAAATTAACTATTTGGTCAAGAACAACACAAACAAAACAGACATTTTTAATGCAGATACTGCTGGGGAAAAAATGGAAGGGGTGGGGTAAAGAGAGAAAGGTCCTACGTGACCTCAGAGTGCTTTGCCAATCTACATGTCTTCCAAAAGGAAGGCCCAGTATGCTCACTCCCCCACCCACCCACCCACTTCAAAACATCCTTTTGTTATGTGTAGAACTCCTCAAGACTACCTGCCTGTGACAACAGCTGGAGAGAAACATCAATACACATACAGAATGAACCACCCAAAAATTAAGTAGCAGCACTTGACAAAACGTAGAAATCTGTGGCTCTCTTGTGGCTCTTCTTGGTCCAGACAAAATACAGTTTGTCTATATCTGTGTGTGTGTATGTGTGTACAGTGTATGTTTGTATGTGTGTCTGTGTACACATGTATGCGTGAGTGATCATACATGTATATGAGTGCGTTTTTTGATGTGCACATTTGTACATAAAATCCCACATTAATTAAAAATGTATTTGTTGTTGTTTTGATGAACTGTTTTTTGCTGCACTGTTGTACTAATATTTGTATCTGACAGTGTTTGTATTGTATTAATATGTAACTGACATGGATCCCCACCCCCTCTTTCTTCTTCTTCTTTAGTGTGTGTGTGCATGCGCGTGCATGCATGTATGTGTGCATGTGTGTATGTGGTGCAAGTATCATTATTATCACCAATATTAGTATCATTATTATCACTACCATCATTATCATTATATCATCATCATAACTATCATCATCATTACCTCACCTAAATGACTGAGCATTCATTGAAGTTAAAAGATACAGGTGGTAGACCTCAGCATATCAGCACATGCATATACCTTAGAATTGGTATTGTGTATAAATTTTTAATCTGCAGAAAGATGCACCTTTTCAATCACAGCACAGCTCAACATGTTAATGCACATTTGGATGATTGCATAATTGTGTTTGTACTTTAAAAGAAAAAAGTATATTCCCAGTCTGTAAATATTAAAAGAGAAGACAGATACTGAAAGTTTTATGTCCCACATACTGACATTTCATGTAACAAAATATGTTCCAGGATATTTTGTCACAAGATGAATCACAGTGTTTGTTTTTAACTTGGGTCAGTTTTATTTATTTTATTTATTTATTCATCTATTTTTGCTGTTGTTGTTGTTCAAACAAGAGGAAAAAGTGTAGTAAATGCTGACATTTTGATAGACTTTAGCTTTATTTCATTTCAGTGTGATCTGACTTAAGAAAAAAATCCTATTAAAACTAAGCCTTCACTTACCTCCATAACCAGAATTGGTATTTGCAGTCATACGGAAAGAAAGGTCAATGTCATATGGATTCTCTGAATAAGGATGTGCCATACTGTTAACAGCAGGCTTGTCCTTTCTACCATGCACTGCATAATAGTTGTCATCTCCACAATTGTTCTGTTTCCGCCAAGACATTTTCCAACAGAACGATTATCTCCACTGTATTCTTTAATTGTTTCACAACCAACGCAGGCATACATGCACTTTTGTGTGTATATATATTGTGATACCGGTACTCCCAACACTTTGGTCACACACACATTTCCTGCCAAATACTCAGATGACAATGTAAGACACAGACTGTAACTTGTTCAAGCCATCATATACTTGTTTCAAAATAATGTACACTAAATCCCAGTACCATTTTTGTCATTAAACCATGAATCCATAAACAGGAGGACAACATTTAATCATCTGATTTCCACATGTAACTAATTTCTTGTTACAGAACACACTCTTGTCAAAGGAGGAAACAATGCCACTATGTGGAACTTAATGTCCTTAGAGAACACGATTAACAACCATAAATCTGTGGCAAAATGCGAGATAATTACTAGCTGCGAACCATGACAGCCACAGATGACTGCCTTGAACGCTATGGATTAAGTCTTGTGAAATCCACACACACCAGTGGACTGAATGGTCGTGAAGCTGAAGGATAGAGGTGGCTCATGCTTCGTGTTATTAATAGGATTATGCTACACTGTAGTCACAGGTTCTACTTCAAGGTACGCACTGCCTGACTTCCTCTCAAAGCTTCTGACAGGTCAGCTACTTAACAGGTGCTTAGAGCTAGAACACACTCCCCTATCAGCTTACTCTACATACAAGACAATGTTCACCTCGTTCATGTTACCCTATTCTTGAAGTGCTCTGCACTATAAATCCATCAACAGCGCTATGGAGTCACGTGGCAACTATCTGTTCACAAAACACGAACACCCTACAGTTACAATGATCCAGCCATACTAATTTCCCCCCATTTAAGGCAAACTATAAAAACGAAGTTCATAAATGTTAAGTTATATAATACAGAGAATCACCTTCCAAAGCATTTCTGAACAACTAGATTCCAATTTCATGCAAATCTTAAAGACGGAACTGGAAAACAATCCCTTTCACCACAGAATCAGCTGATCCAATACAATCAATGTGCAACACTGCAATTCAAATAGTCTAATGAAAGAATGCTTTCGAAAGCAATAATCATCCCTCTTGAAAATACAAATGTGGTTTGTTCTCTGAATATCATTGATGTGTTGCATTTTGCACATTTTCATTTTAACATACCAGTTTTTTTGTTTTTTTGTTTTTGTTTAGATTTGTTATTTTTTGTCCCATTTTCTACATCACCTCAATGGCCACAGACACCTCAATGGCCACAGAAGCTGGGACAGTTTTTACAATGTGATGACAATGATGATGAAGATGATAATCATGATGCTATGAAGTCCCATCTAGAACAAAGACTACATGACGCAGCTGAACTCTATGTTTATTATCATAACATATCCTGGCATCAACCAGGCCTGGAAGACATAGACACCTGCAGTATGGACAAAAGATTTGACACATCTGTGAAGTGGATAGCATTTGACTGTGTGGTCCCAGTTTTCCCAATGAGCCCACAGCGTGCTCAGCTTTGGGTAGGAGTTGATTGGAGCTGAAAAGCCTCACAATGACTTTGAAAGTACAGAAGGGGATTCAAACCCACAATATTCCAGTCAGTAATCCATTGCACTAGCCATTACACCATGGCAACTGTTGACTTTACAGTTTAAGATGATACCAATTTTATTTCTCTACTGTAAAAATGAACGATTATGATACATAATTTTCATGCATTCAATAAAGTTTGTTGTCTTTTGTTGATTTAATTTTAGCTATCTAAACAGTACAACTTAAGCATCAAAAACAGCAAAGCATGCACTACAATTGTATTTGTGTAACTGCGAAACTTATTCTTTAAAAGTATACACCTAAAACACTTAAAACTGCAAAAGTCCCAATGTTCACTATCAGACCTCTGATCACTTTGCTGAGCCTCTAGTCCAACTTGGCCTGTGTGAGTTATTAATGATTTTGCCAAAATGGGTCATTCTTGACATAAAACTCTAAACAATGCCCATTCTGTCTGTGAGCCACATGTCTCACTCATTCTACAACTCAACATGATTCTAGGATCAAACGTTGAACATACATGTGTTTACTTTTATAAAGTTGCTTTTGACTTTATGTGTGTGATATTGTGTGTGTGTGTGTGTATGTGCACATGTGTGTGATGTGTGTGTGTCTCTGTATGTGTGTTAACGCACACAAGAGAGAGAGAGAGAGTGTGTGTGTGTGTGTGTGAGAGAGAGAGAGAGAAAGTGAGTGAGTGCGTATGATGCATGGTGCACAAGTCTGTGCATACATGAATGTACCTACGCCTGCGTGTACATATTACATAATTATGGATATATGTCAAAAGGTCATTCATACTTCTGGCAACACAATTTTTTCCAGAATCTATTACCCAGCTCACACATCACACACAGCTCAAATATTGAGAGCAATAAACAGCTTATGGGATTAGAGGGTAAACGGACCAGCAATGAGTTTAAGCTGGCCTGTGTATGTTAGTGCTGGTTTCAGTAAGTGAGTTAGACCAAGCCATGTAGGTTAGGTTTTAACAGATTTACACATTCACACATGTGGTGATCCAACACAAAGATGATGAAGTGCAGATGAACAGACTTCTACGAGAGAACAGAAAGCTCACCAAAAATGGCACAGACTGAGCAAGGTAATCAATCTGTTTCCATGTGTAAGTAATAGAATCTTGTAACAATTTCCATGACTGAACAAATCTAATGATAATATTCGTTTTCAGAGGAACATTGACACAAAGATTTAACACTGAACTGCTTTATCAAAAACTGAAAAAGATATCACAAGAGTATAAGTACTATAACTGAACTGGTGTCAGATTATCAGATGATCAATCAGCATGGACTTGACTGATTTTTTCTTGCAGATTTATCACTACAACAGGTATCATCTATTAAATAAAAGGATATCCACTTTTAAGAGAAATAAAACTTGATTGTGAAAAAAAGAAAAGAAAAAGAAACCCTGTAAGAAAAAGTATGCATGCACAGTGCTATCAACAATCAGTTACGATGTCTTATAATTCATATTGTTTTGAGATTGATATGTGTTCATCATACTATTCACAGGTCTGCCAGTAGCATATGTGTGCATGTATGCCGCATGTGTATGTGAGGAAGCTTTATGTGTGTGATTCCATGTCACTATGTCTGTGTGTGTGTGTGTGTGTGTGTGTGTGTGTGTGTGGTGTGTGTGTGTGTGTGTTTGTGTGTTTGTGTGTGTGTGTGTGTGTGTGTGTGTGTGTGTGCGTGCGTGCGTGCGTGCGTGCGTGCGTGCGTGCGTGTTGTGTTGTGTTGTGTTGTTCGTTCGTTATTTCTTTTAACGTCTATTCACATATGTGCTTTTAGACGGGGAAAAAAAAAAAAAAAAAAAAAAAAAAAAAAGGTGCGTAAGGGATGAATGAATCTATGTAATCATGAAGGCATTGTATCAATTAAGGTAACAATTAATGTAACATCAAACAAATTAACGAACAAAAGAAAAACAATCAGAACATTATATCAGTCAGGCTTCATCGGATTTCTCGGGGCTATGTGGGAGTTACAGGTATAAAACAGTTGGGCTGAATCAAAGAAAACGACCTACAGGACTGTGCAGTAAACGTCTAGCAATGTGTAAATACAGAGTGAAATCAGTATGTTTCTGTTTTAAGTTTGTAAATGACGCAGGGAAATAAGGTCGCATTCGCTGACAACACAAAAGGTGATCAACTGTTATAAAATCACCACAGATACATTTGATGGTTTTACTAAATTTAGTTCGAAGTGAATTGAGAGTTAATCTGTAAGCTAAAGTTATCTCTTGTCTTGTAAAACCCTGGTAAGTTACCGAGAAGGGGCGAAGGTCACATTGCGCTTTTACTTTGTTTTCTAATATAGCATTCATTTCATGTTCAGACAGTGGTAAATCAAGTTTAGTACTGCCAGCCCTATTCATTGCTGCATTTTTTGCTATTCTGTCGACCCGGTCGTTAAAAAGGATACCACAGTGTGATGGGATCCAACAAAAAGTAACCTGTGTATTATTTGTTATTAAACAATGAATTAGAAATTTTATCTCAAATATTAACGAACTATTTACTTTATGTTCGCAACATTTTAAGGATTGTAATGCAGATTTCGAATCTACACATAATAGGATACTAAACAAAGTTATGGGTAGATCTACTATATATTTCAGTGCCATTAGGATGGCAACTAATTCAGAAGTGAAGATTGAATGTCCCTGTCCTAAAGAGTAAGCCTTTTCTACTTTAAAGTTAGGAATTAGAAAGCCAGCGCCTGCTTTACCATCATCTAGAACAGAGCCATCTGTGAAGATTTTTAAGTAATGTGAATATTTTTTATGCAGATGTGACAGAACATCAATTGCTAACAAGTGTGGATTAATATCTTTTGTCAGGTCAGTATCAGTGTAGTTGATATCAAAAATAGCATTGGACAGTTCCCAGGGGGGTAGAGGACAACATATCATTTTATGTGAAACTTTGTTAGGTAATACGTGCGAAAGTTTGAAGAGCTCATTTGTGTAAGTGGATATTGTTTCTTGTGACTTTATTGTTCTTGCTCTCTTGGGGAAATGGATGTCAGACCGAATTTTAAGTTCCGTACTGGCATAATTAGCTACTGCATTTGCTCTAACTATATATTTAGCAGTTGATAACTTCCTCCAATCTTCCAAGGGAAGGATGCCAGCTGTTTTATATACTTCTTGTGTTTTTGTATACACCGGTACCCCAAGAGCACATTTAATAGCTTTACTATCTAAGCTTTGAAGTTTTTTCAAATAGCAGTTTGGAGCTGAAAAATAGACCTCTTGACCATAAGCCAACTTAGATCTGACTAAAGCTGTGACAAGATGTAACAACGTTTTAGTGTCCTGTCCCCAAGACTGTTTACTAATAATTCTTATTAAATTATAGCTTTTCATAGCTTTACATAACAAGGCATCAATATGTTCTTTCCACTGTAAACTAGAAGTCAATTGTACTCCCAGAAATTTCACGTGAGTAGTATATTTCAGTTCCTCATCATCAATTTTAAACAACGGTACTTCTTTCGGACTGAGACCATTATTAAAAAGCATCATGTGTGTTTTTTTCATTGGATATTTCCAGACCGTTAACTGTCAAGTAAGTGGAAATATTATTAATTTCATGTTGATAGAGCTTTTTAATGTATTTTATTTCTCTCAAGGAAGTCTTCCTTTTTAACGAAACATTCATCCAGATCGCTATATCATCAGCGTACTGAGCAACGTTTACATTGTTTGAGACTTGAGTTGGTAGGTCATAGATCAAAATATTAAATAATAGAGGAGATATTACGGAACCCTGAGGAATTCCCATGTTTACAGATCGTTTTTCAGAGTATGTATTACCTATTTTAGCAACTATACTTCGGTCATTTATAAATGTTTTGATAAAATTATAAAGATTACCATTGAGACCAATATGTTTAAATTTTAACAAAAGTTTCGCATGCCAGACTTGATCGTATGCTTTTTTAAGATCAAAGAAGGTAGCTAAGACATTTTTCCTTTTAGCAAACTGATTTTTTATTTGAGTTGTTAACTTAACTAAATGGTCTGATGTTGATCTACCTTTTCGAAACCCAGATTGATTGATAGGTATTATATTATTTTTCTCACAAAAGTAACTCAGTCTATTCACTATAATTTTTTCCATTAGTTTTGAAACATGGGATGTAAGCGAGATAGGTCTGTAACTACCTGGATCTGAAAGGGGTTTATTAGGTTTTGGTATTGGTAACACAATCGAAGTCTTCCAAATGTCAGGTAAGCTACCACTTTCCCAGCATTTTAGTATGATATTGTGTAAGTATTCAATCCATTTCTCTGGTAAATGATTTAAAAGGGTATATGAAACGCCATCCAGTCCTACAGCCGATTTTTTGTTGTTCAACGAGAGAAGGGCATCTTTAAGTTCTTTTAATGTAATTTTTGAATTTATGTACATGTGATTATCAGGGGCAGGATCTGAGTATGCGACGGACTCTTCAATTTTCCGTCTTTCCTCCCTTAATGGAGCAGACAAGCTACTGGAATTACTTGTTCTTGAAAAGAACTGTACAAATTCTTCAGCTTTCTCAGATGACGAAGGAAAGTCTTTATCTTTAATCTTAAGAGGAAATTGTGGTAAATTAAAACCATTTTTCATTTCTTTGACCTTATTCCAAATTTTAGGAAGATCTTTAGGCCCGGAAATTTGTTCAGAGCAAAAATCTGACCAATAGCGCTTTTTGGCTTGGACTATAACTTTGTTTGAGTGAATCTTAGCCATTTTCATATTGTAATGGTCTTCTGGAGATTTAGTTTTTAAATAGAGTTTATACATTTTCTTTTTTCCATTCTTTGCTTCTTCACATAATTGATTCCACCAACTATTTCCAACATGAGTACCTTTGTTTACATTTTTCCTTTTTGGAATGGAATTGTTTGCTGCCTCATGTAGCGCATCGGTGAAATGGGAATACATATCATTAATATTGACGCATTCATTAAACGTGCAATCTTTTCCCATTAAAATATTCCGATATTTTACCCAGTTAGCACGTTTGTACATATATCGAGGTATAACGTCGTCTTGTTCTGGTGTGTTATCAAACGGTTCATTTATAACTGTAACAATTGGCAGGTGATCACTTCCGAGGGAGTCAGATGTAACATCCCACATGCTATTAATGACAAGGTCAGGTGATAACAAAGTTAGGTCAATGGCAGAAACCTTATGTTGAGGATTATCCGGAATTCTAGTTGTTCTACCGTCATTTAACAAGACTAATCCGGAGTCAATGACATTTTCTACAAAACGATTATTAGATACATAGTGACAGTCCTTATCCCAAAATGGAGAATGGGCATTAAAATCCCCCGTGATCAACCATTTCTCATTGTTGTCTAAAGTCCGTAGCCAGTCACTATTTTCACTATTAGGCCCACGTGGATAATACACAGAAAGTATATTATAGATGACACAGAGTTAATCTTCACTTTCACAGCTACGCAATAAACACCGTCAGTGCCCTTTGGCACAGGAGGCGGAATGATCTTATAATCCACGTCTTTGCGTACATAAACGGCTGCATAAATCTTTGAGTTATTGTCACAGACGTGTGTCACTGGAGGAAAGTGATAATCTTCTAAATTAGGTAATTTTTAGGTGTTGTGTTGTGTGTGTGTGTGTGTGTGTGTGTGTGTGTGTGTGTGTGTGTGTATGTGTGCGTGTGTGTGTGTATGTATGTGGGTGTGTTGTGTGTATGTGTGTATATATATGTGTGTGTGTATGTATGTGTGTGTGTGTATGTATGTGTGTGTGTGTGTATGTGTGTGTGTGTGTGTGTGTGTGTGTGTGTGTGTGTGTGTGTGTGTGTGTGTGTGTGTGTGTGTGTGTGTGTGTGTGTGTGTGTGTGTGTGTGTGTGTGTGCATGTGTGTGCACCTGTAAACAAAACACTTCAGGAAGGATTCTGTGCAAATTTCTGGATAGATCTTTACCAAATATGTGTGTACATAGGATCTTTGAGCAGTACAGTATTTACTTACAATTAGTTTGGGCTTTCCATCACATAACAATAGTATCATGCATGTGGACTTACCTAAGTCATCTTTAGCAAACTGAAAAGCGAAACAAGTTTGGAAGCCTAGTCTAGTTAATGGAAGAAAGTTCAGTCAATGAAAAGTCGAAAATGCACACTGGAATGACCATTGTGACTGAATGTCAAAAACTACGAAAAAAATCACAATTTTTCAATACATTGAAACACTGCCATTTCAAAACAAAAGCCGTAAATGTGCAATAAAAACAACTTACCTGTGAAGTAACCATAATGCTGAAGGTGCCGTTTCATAAAACTCTCATATGGATTCTGAAAAAAAAAATGAAAGAGGTAAAACCGCTTATATAAACTGAGTACATAACAAGACGAACAGCTAACAAGAAAGACATGAACTGCAAGCATATAAAAGGCAGGCTAAATATCAAAAAGTGACTGGGGACTGAAGTGGCACAGACCTCATGGTTCACCATCTTCCCTAGGCATTTTCATGAAAACAGTTCCTATTCTTATCCCATCACCCATCACCCATCAGCATGATCAAATTCAATGGTAGCTACTGCGGCAGATGTCACAACAAGTCTCCTCCATTTACACCAGTCCTGACTTTTTCATGCCACTTAGTAGACCAAACCACTGATGTTTGTGTTGGTGTTGTGGGTTGCATGGCCAATGTATTTCAATTTTCTTTTGTTGATTTCTGCCAGCAGTGGACATTCAACTGTGACTTCATTCAAAATGCTTTAATTTGTTTTTTGTCAGTGCATTTGATTCTAAGAAGCTGCCTAGAGGACCACATCTGACTCTAAGAAGCTGCCGGAAGAACCACATCTTTGCTGCTTCAACCTTACTTTGATCTGCTTTTCTGCATGTCCAGGCTTAATACCCGACATTTTAGAATTTTAAGGACTGTTGGTAAACATGCTTCTGTCTTTCCAAATGTTATTGAATTTTGACATTTCTACTCTTTGATGTCTTTAGTACAGGTACCACCACTGAGCCTGAATATGCTAAACCACTCACTTCCTTTGCTAATTAACCTTTCCCAATGCAAAACTATGCATCACTGGGTGGACTGGAATCATATTCATCTATTTCATATTTAAAAGATAGTCAGATTCTGTATACTTGTATAATAGTCCACACTTAGCAACACTTGCCAAGGATTGCTTTACTTTTGCAGAATTCAGACTGATAATGAGCCCTACTCCTATACTGCAGTCTGTTTTAATACTGTATCAAAATTTTGCATGGACTTTCTTGATGAAAGAGAGAAGTTCAATGGAGATGACTGTCATTACCATGTGGATCAAAACTAGCTGAATATGACCATTAGAGGGACTGTTCAGTCATGGCCTGAAGTAACATCAGCATGAGGAATAACACAACCTCAGATTTTATTGGGTAGGGGAAAAAAGCTTCAGAGACACACCCTGAAGATCGTTCTGATCCAGCATGAACCCAGACTGGCAGCAACATCTTTCTTATCTGTCTGCTTATACTATCATGGATGTCATGGAGAGAAAGAGTTAATGGTCAGCAGCCAGCTGGGAGACCTAATATAGAGAAATGCTACATGATGTCAAGATCTCTTTAATGCTATAGATCCAGGCCTTCCTTGACCCACCTCTCCATATCTGTTCTTGCAGAGAGCCCATTTTCTTTCTCTTTAGTTTTTCACCTGTGAGCACCAATCTAATCTCTTCCTTCCCAATCAGTGGCAGAGCAGCCCACATTCCTGGCATTCCATGCTGACTGCCATTTAATTCTGTTATCTTTGTGAAGCACAGCACTCACTACTTTAGAGTTTTCAAACTAGCATAACTTTTCACTGTCACTTCCTACCGCTAAGTATTTATTTTTGCTGGATAGTGCACTCCCTGTTCTTATTACAGATTGGAAGTAACTAGGATACAGTGGAAGTAACTAGGACACATTTGAGTGTTTCAGTGCTCTGCGAGGTTAAGTAAATGCAGATGATGTAGGATGAACAACTCGGTGATTTTATGTTTTTTGGGGGGGCCCCATGTCCTCTTTTTCTCAACACCTCTCCCACGCACAAACATCCCTTGCTCCCCCCTTCCACACGTACACATCTTTTTCTTACTGATGCCTGCAATATTTTTACAAACATGCACTACGTTTCACCATTTCTGTTCTTGTGTATGAGCCTGTGCCAAAAGTTTGTCACCAATCATAAGCAATTCACATGAATTACAGAAGTACAAAATTTCTCATGATCAACCACAAGCAGAGTTGTGTAATGCATACCCATGGATTAATAGTGGATTGGAGAAATACATAAGATAAAACTGGAGTTGTTTACATTATAATAGTAATATAACAATAAAACAATGTTTGAATGATGGGTTTTCCTGGAGAAACAGAAATGGGATGATCATATCAGGGTGAAGTGTTCCATCTCATTTTATCATCTATGATCATTTCTCATACAAGTCTTCCATAATTCTGTTCTTTTTACATATATTTCTTTGTATTCAAATGCAAAACTATACAATGTATTGCTTTATACTTGATATATTTTACCTAGAAGTTGGAACATACAGATATAATGCATTCTGTCGGCTGACTGTGTACCACTTCACGATCTGTGTGTGCACATCACCACATGGCATACAACTACAGGCCCTGAATACACTACAGCCTCAATCTGAGGTTACTGAACAGGGAGTATGACACAAAAATTACAAATCTGATTTAGACGGCAATTATTTTTACGTTTTTTCAACATCCTCGATTATTTTGTCTAAACAGAACATTTGTTCTTTTAATCATAACTCAAAAAAAGGTGTTTGTAAGAAATGATCAATAATATATATATTCCCATCCTCACAAAATTTCATTCCCTGAGCCAAGACGGTGTTGCAATGGCGCTAAAGTATGTATTGTAAATTTTTTCCTCAATAATTCTATTTCAGCAAATCATAAGATCTGTTTTCTAAAAACATACATGCAGAAATTATTAATTTCCATTTGTAAAAACTGTAGGGTGATAATACTTAACTTGTTTAGCAGTACTTAATCATATTATGAGGAATTATAGATGAAAAGGCTTGCCACACAGGAGGAAAGCAGTCAGCTATTGAAATGTCATGAGTTGAAGACAAGATTTGGTCTCTCGTCACGATTGTAGCATCACATATAAGGATTCATAATAGTAAACTTGGCATTTATGCCTAATGGTTTACTTTAAACTATACCCTACTGATACAGTCACTGTCAAATGCACAGGACCATAAATTGTATATGGGGGTCAATCATTCTTTAAACTTGTAGCATTATAATCATAGCTTTAACTATAAAATAAAATGATAATAAGAGGTTAAAACTTTTATTGACTGAGACATGTTGCTTTTGCAATGGCAGTACACTGAAAGAACATCTTTTAACATGCTTTTTGAAAACTGTTTCAAGGCATTGAAACGAGAAAATGTTTTAGCCTACATGCTTTTGTTCCTTTTTAAAACTGGTTTGACATGTACACATAAATCATTCAGTTTTTCTTTTTTTGTTTTATCTCTTTTCAAGACTGTTTACTAATTCAAGCAGTATTTTTAGTTTGTACAAACATTTTGTTGGCCAATTTCCCTCTACTTGAAAAATAACATTCATACTGGATTACTTTCATGTTTCAGGCATCATACTTCATTTTTTGGAAAAATAACGTAGTCAAAGAGACCAGAAGAAGCAGCTGCAAGTTCCAGGAAAAGATTAAGGAAGATCCAATCTTGCACGAAGTACAAAAGCAGGAAGATGCTGAATGAAGTCACAAAATCGTCAAAAGAAACACTCAAAAGAGGAATTGAACAAGTGTGTCTCCGGAATCGGGAAAGGGTAAGAACACATCTGGAAGTAAATGGTGTACTTGGTAACTTCATTCATTCCACAAAACACATTAAATTGCATTGCATTAGGGCTCTACAATGGAAACAAAGCACTTGAAAGGGCAAAATTTACTTTGAGACTTAAAATATTAAGTGTGAGCAAACCAGAGCAATTAGGAACATGAAATAGGCCTACGTCAGTATCTCATTGATAAGCAATTCATGATTATCATTTAGTATAAATGTTGTAATTATCAGCTAAATGAGTACAATATGTATAGCATGATAAACTTTTTTGCAAGAAATACAAAGCACCTTCGGACAGTTGGAGTGACTGACTCAGAACCATGATGTATGGAAAACATTTCTTGGTGGCTTCATGTCCCAGACAGCGGATAGGCACAGATGAAATGATTAAGTTCACAGTTAGCATTACTGCTGCTGCTGCTGCTGCTGCTATAACTATGATACCATCTCCAAACACAGATTATTACACATGGCAGACATGTTCGTTTTAGTCTGTTTCTGTCTCTACTACTGATTTTGTGTGTGTTTGTTTGTGTGTATATATATATGTTTGATGTAATGTTGTCTTAAATCTTTTTTTGTTTTTGTTAGAAATGTACAAATTACTTGTTGTTTTATCACTATTAGTATTACTGATTTTCATACTGATACTCTTTAGTGAGGTGGAATGGGAGAGGATGCAACAGATCTAATAGGACATTTAACGAAGGTGTCCAGCTGAATCAGCTTTTAAGTTAGTTGCCTTAGTCACAGATAGTATTAGTACTATAGTAGCCTTACTTTTTCCTGTTAATTTCTTGTGTTGTTCCCAAAGTGATTTAAATGGTATCAAACATAAAACACCACAATTCAAACTTGAGAAGGGTATTACTATTAGGGAAGGACAGAAAAAGGCAAGAGTGACACTTTCTCCTTTTAACATCCATGACAAGGAGTCAGTAAACTGCCTTCACAATGAAGAGAATTTGTCATTGCTTTGCATTTGTATAATGTTTGTAAACTTATATTGAACGCATTTTAATAAAATGTTCTCATTTACTTCTTGGTATCTGTGTTTGTTCTCAGAGTATATGGATGGTTGTAATGTGTGAAGGATGTGATGGTGGACCAAGTAAATGCTTCCATATCCCAGCCTTCTATGACAGATAAGGTGAAATTTTTTATACTTAAATAAATGCATTCTGTGCTTAAAGTACTTATGAAAGTATACAAAATTCTATGTATGCTTCCCATCTGGACACACTGAGCAAAATGTTTTGTCTACTTTACTGTTCTCAACACCTTGGTAGCTATCAATGTGTATTTCAGATAAAAAAACAAAAAACAGAAGCAGTTATCTTTTTGCAACAAATTTCAACTCTAATAATAATAATAATTACAATATTTATATAGCGCAAAATCTTGATAAAATCAAATCTAAGCGCTGAAGCAGACACACACGCAGGCACGCACGCTCGCACACACACGCACGCACACATACAGACACACACACACACACACACACACACACACACACACACACACACACACACACCCCACACACACGCATGGCTATAAATGGGGAGAAAGAATAAAAGCAATAAAAGCAAGAATAAAAGCAATGGAAAATTATAGAGAGCATAGCATACAATTATATATTATAACCATGTGATTCCCTCCGAGCGGAGACAGGCTGCAGAGGGGAGGGTTGAGTGAGGTTAGGATTTTATGCAGGAGAGAAAAGGTGAGTTTTGAGAGCGGACTTGAATGAGACAAAAGTAGGTTGCTGACGGACTGAGAGAGGAAGTTTGTTCCAGGAGAGTGGACCAGAAACAGAGAAGGCTCGTGGACCATAGGTATTGAGCTTAGTGCGTGGAAAGCGAAGAGTCAGAGGATCAGAGGCAGAGCGGAGGGTACGTGAGGGAACATAGATCTCAAGTAGGCTTGACAGGTAATCGGGGCTGCGTTATTGAGGCTTTTGTAGCACATGGTGTCTAGTTTGTACTGTATGCGCTTTGATACAGGGAGCCAGTGAAGTTGTGCCAGGAGAGGAGATATGTGGTCAGCTTTTTTCTTTTTGAGTACAAGGCGTGCAGCATTGTTTTGAATGCGCTGTAGGATGTGAATGGTGGAGGCAGGAAGACCAGACAGGAGTGAATTGCAATAGTCAATGCGAGACATTATGAAGGAGAGAACGAGTTTTGCAGTTGTTTCGACAGAGAGATACTTCCTGATCAGCTTTATACGATGGAGATGATAGTAGCAGGATCTGGCAGTTTGAGAAACAAAGTTGTTCATGGAGAGGGTAGAGTCAATGCAGACACCAAGGTTTTTAGCTGAATCAGAAATTGGGACTGATGTGTTACATAATGGGAGAGAAAGAGGAGGCAGCTGAGAAAGTTTCTGACGGGTGCCAATGAGGATAGCTTCTGTTTTGTCGTCATTAAGCTGAATATCAAACACACTTAAAAAAAACTAGGATGATAAGTGACTTTTATTTTTCAGCCTCTGGGCCAGTTTTAGTGATGAACCTTTGGCACGGCTCATACATATTTCTCTTTGTGTCTTGTAAGCAACAAATTAAAAAGTTTAAAAACAAACAAGCAAACATACAAACTATGCAGTTAACTTCCCTTCTTACCTGTGTGTGTGTGTGTGTGTGTGTGTGTGTGTGTGTGTGTGTGTGTGTGTGTGTGTGTGTGTGTGTGTGAGTGTGCATACATGCATGTGTATGCATGTGTGTGTGCCTGTGTACATGCATGAGCATGTGTATGTGTGTGTGTGCATGAGTGTGGTGTGTGTGTGTGTGTGTGTGTGTGTGTGTGTGTGTGTGTGTGTGTGTGTGTGTGTGTGTGTGCGCGTGCGTGCGTGCATGAGCGCGTGCATGTGTGTGCATACTGTGCGTGTGTGTGTAGTGTGGATGTGTGTGGGCATATGAGGAAAAAATGTGGCAGAATGGTTCAGACGTTCGCCTGCCAGTAACTGAACTTGAGGTTCCAGGATTTGTTTCCCAATGAAGCCTTGAGTTTTCTCCTCAGTTCGACAAGAAAATTGAACTGAATGTCTAGTCCTTCAGAAGGGGACCAAAAAGCAAGTTGGATCCATGTGCCTTCTGGCCTGCACATGCTAAAAAATCCCATTGCATTGAAAATCATGGGCATTTGCCTGGCTGTCTGGCATAAACTAGACCTACATATACACGTATATTGGGGAGATAGGTTTATTTCCAAGGTTTATTTCCAAGGCACTTCCCCTTGAAGCCCAATTAGACTGTCTTTCTGACATCCTGAAAAAAAAACAAGCAAAAAAAAACAAGACAGAGTGAGTGAAAGAGAAAGTGAGTAACAAAGGGAAGGGGAATGAGAAGAAAAAAACAGAGAATATGTTGGAATAGAGTGTGTGTGTGTGTTTGTGTGTGTGTGTGTGTGTGTGTGTGTGTGGTGTGTGTGTGTGTGTGTGTGTGTGCGTGCGTGCGTGCGTGCGTGCGTGCGTGTGTGCACATTATGTACGAGACAGAGGGAGGAGGATGGCTTGCGTCAGAGCTCACATGCTCCCTTTCCCTTCTGTCTTCCCCCTCCCAGCTTGAGCGTTCTTTTGCCCTGGAGTTTCAGTCATTGCTGGGAGACTGCTTTTGTGAATGATGAGAGTGTAGGTTTGATTCTTGAACCAAGATTTGGTGCCTTACAAATGCCATTATTATTATTATTGTTGTTATTGTTATTATTGTTATTATTATTATTATCATTAATATCATCATCATCATTATCATTATTATGTGGGCATGTGAGCATGCACAAGTGCATGCATGTGTACATGTGTGCGTGCCTGTGTGTTGGCAATGACAAATGAAAAATATTGTCTGTGCAAATTCTTGGGGTAAAAAGTTACATAACATTGTCACTCATAGTCATACTGTGTACAAATCCTTGCGTCTATTTTAAAGAAATATAATGGTGCAGACCAAAAACACTCTTTCGCATTATTACCAGAGAACCTGACAGACTAAATCCCATAAAAACTTATTTTCAGGTTGTGTTCAGTGGCTGAAATTTATGTGAAAAATCCAAAATATGACATGTAACTGGGTGTAAAAACTAAAGGCCAGAGTATCTGTCACCTTTCATGGTCTTTTTTGTTTGTTTTGTTTTTTGTGGTCAATGAACAAACTGGTAGACCTAATTGTATCCAACACTTGATATGCATTTCAAATAATTAAGTGTATAATCAGACGCCAGCACAAGCCAGTGACTGGCAGTTCTCACAGCCAGTTTGACCACTGAAGAGTGTCAGTATACAAAACCACCACCCCTCCTTCCAGTGCAGTGTCACTCAAACACAGCAAGACTCTAGTGACTGAAACTAGTGAAAGTAGATGTTGTTGCCTTGAACTTTCTCACTTTCTGGGGAATAGCATTCTGTGTCCTGCCAATTTTATATCAATTTACTGGATTTCCTTTAAAAAAATTAGTTTCCAAGATCTGTTTGTAATGCAGCAGTTCACAGAAAATGTGCTTGTTTTCAAATTGCTATTGTGATCACTTTCTTAAAATCAAGCAAAATGTGTTTGGTTTTGATTTAACTGTCTTACTGAGATTTTTGAATGTAACTGAAAACAAGGCAAACACTACAAAGACAGAAAGTATTCTTGAATAACTGGATACACAGTTTTATCTGCTAACACAGCTGCCATGCACCAGCACAAACAATCTGTCCTTTCAACATAGGGATTGTGTTAATGGTTGCAGGTCTTTTGTGAGTCTGACTTCCATTTCCTTTTTCCTTTTCCCACTAAACAGGCCTGCAATGCACTTGAAACCGTGTCTCACTTTAGATCCAGATATCTTTTTTAATAATATCTTTGTTGAACCAGCTGGTAGAGTTGCATTCTAGTTATGACCAAACCATTTTGTTCTCCACTGATGAATATGATATTGGACCGATGCTGTTCCTACCATTTACCTGATCTTGATGTTTCTGATCACGCCAAGTTGGTTTTATTAGGCAGCCTTTCTCAAATATCACATTTCACAAAAGATAAGTTTGTGCTCCAGTAAAATGAAAAGCAAAGTCCCCAATCCACAGATACAAAAGTAATATTGCTACAGATCCCTTAATCAGTTAATGAGTAGATCAACTTTTAACCTTATCTCTACACACATAATGCAGAACTGAGACCCCAAACTACAGATGACTAATGATACATGATGGATAACAAAGAGAAGTAGGTTTGATTAGATTTTGCAACTATATAATCTAAATCTATAATGTGTAAAACTAAGCACACAGTTTGAAACATGTATGTATTTGTGTGTGTGTGTGTGTGTGTGTGTGTGTGTGTGTGTGTGTGTGTGTGTGTGTGTGTGTGTGTGTGTGTGTGTGTGTGTGTGTGTGTGTGTGTGTGTGTGCGTGTCTATGCGTGTCTGTGTGTGTGTGTGAGTGTGTGTGTGTAAGCATACATGCATGTAAATGTGCATGCATTCATCATTTCATGTGAATGTGCATATGTCACTATGTGTATGTGTGTGTAGGACTTGAAATTATCATGTCTTTTGTTTTGTGGGTGATTTCCCATCAAAATATCAACAACAGTCATTAAAATAGAGTGAGTTCAACTTGATAATACATATATGATATAAACCTAAGAATGCCAAAGTTGTTCTTTTTAGTGGGGTTTTTTGTGTGTGTGTGTATCTCATCCATTGTACAATATTTTAGCTGCTTGAAACTGGTGATTCAACTGTGCATGATGAAAGTTACAAAAAAACAGAAAAGTTTGTTTCCTTCAAGTCATCGGACAAAAATGCATGATGAAAATAGCAAAACTGAAAAGCCAAGAAAAGTCAGTTTCCTCCAAGTTATCAGGCAAAACTACATCATTACACATCCCATGGCATACATATATATACATGTGAGTGTAACACAGAGAGAGACAGATAGAGAGAGAGAGAGAGAGAGGAGGAGAGAGAGAGAGAGAGAGAGAGAGAGAAGAGAGAGAGAGAGAGAAAGAGAGAGAGAGAGAGAGAATGTGTGTGTGCCAATGACATGACAATTTTTTTAAAACGCAGTAATTTTTCACTGTTAAATCAGCCTTATAATAAGTTAAGTGATAAGCTGCCCTTCAGTTTGATTTTTTTTCAGTGGTCAATTTTCTGGTGGTCAAATGTCTGATCATCAAAAGTCAAATTCCCATCCATGTCCCTGATTAATGTTTACTGATTCATTCTACCTAACACTGTAAAAGAAAGTAACAAAGGAGATCTGATCCATCTGGTGAGTAATTCTTGCCACCTTGCCAAGCAGCATTACAGTATTCTAATGGTTCAACCCTCAGACTGGTCATATTTTTTTCAGAGGCCACATTTGGTCAGCTGATTAAGCTGCTTAGCTGATGCAAGTGGACCACCTTTTTATGCAGACCCGCTGGTTCTTTTGACAGAACCGTGGATTGATCTCAGGTTTCAAGTTCAATCCCATCCCACAATATAAAAGTTGGCAAGTTCATTGCCCACATTTTATTTTTCAGTTATTCTGGTGGACTCAGTAGGTGTGTTTCCCTTGCATTATAATTACTCTAATACTTTCCCGTGCACAGGACTTTGTGTAGATTCAAGGTATCTGACAGATAACAGTTGGAAGGTTTGGTTAGACCACACATAGAACTGTTGAAATGCAATGAATCCTTCTTCAACAAATACTTTAAACTCTAGATTCATTCCAATGGCATTGTCCTGGAAACGAGGTTTGGCTGTGGACGGGCCTGAAACAACAGAATGGGATACATTGATTAAACTTACAAGTGCCAGTTCTTGGTCACTCCCTCCCTCTTCTGGGGGCCACATCTTCTTAAAAGATGAAGTTATCACGAGGTGTGCTGCACTAGTAAAGCATTGCTCCACGATAATCTGCGTCAACACGGTAGCCTTCTGCAGTGCAGGGGAGGAAACACGGGCCTGCCCGAGTTACTGATGCCAATTGTAACTCACGAAACAAAACATGTCTTCAACTTTGCATGGAAAGTATAGTTATGCATTTATCTATTATACATTATCATTGTAATATCACATGATGGCCTAAACTGAGTATTCAAACTGTTTACAGCGGGGAAGAAGTCCTGTCTCAATGTTTACAAATGTCGAAAAACAAACTTTCAAGAGCCATGATCACTCGGCAAATAACTCAAAAGGACGCCAACTAGCCTATTCATCCGATTATGAAATATAGTTCACAAGTTATGTTCTTCGTCGAAGCAAATTCGGAGGATATTAAATCTTTCGTATATCTTGTAGAAAGTGAATCCTATCTACATCTTATCTACAGGAAATAAAAACTGTCTAATGCAAAAAATACAGCCATTAACCAAACTACGTTGGACTGTAGAGCAGAGAGCGTAGTAATTAAAGTTGTCAGCTAGTCTGCAGTAAAGGGCAAGAGACATTATGGGAAACCTGGAAAATAACGTTATGCATTTGAATGAATAAAATTCATATTCTATGCATTTTCAGGGGAAAAAAAAAGAGAGCTTCATGTAATTAAATTTTAGCTATTGTCTCAACTATATATTTGTTAACAACGTCCGGTAACATTGTGCAAGGACGCGGGAGTTTCAATATCACTCTGTGCAAACTTCTCTTGCATCAAGGCGATATCATATCTTTGCCGGCATGAGAATAAAGGTGGCTGTTGCATTTTAGACGACGAACATTCTTTAGCTCGTTCAAAGCAAAACGAAGCAAGAACACAACTTACCCACTTCAGCCAAAGAACATTTTCAATGTGTTGAACAAATTATATGCAATAGGTCTATAACCACGAAGACTGACAAAAAGTCTTGTAATCCCTTCCATCCCCACTCCAAACTCACGGCATCCTGGAGAAAAAAACAAACAAACAAAAACAAAACAAGTAGTGCAGTTATATCGTAGGGTTGTGGTGTATATATAATGTCTTACGATTATATTGCCTTTAATGTCACCACACATGTGTTAAACTTTGCTTTTTGGTAGTTTTAAAAGTTGAAAGGCTTTCAAATTTATTTGTAGAAAATGGATGTATGCAGTTGCATGGATTTTTGGAGCACATGTATCATGTATGCTGACCTGAAAACAACAACAACAACAACAAAAACAACAAATTTTCACGTTGCCCAGCTTGACAATACTGAGCTTCCTTTGGGCTCATTGGGAAGACTGGGACCACACAGCCAAGTCTCATCCTTTCATGGATGCTCAGGTGTCTGTATCTCTTGGGCTTAGTTCATGCCAGGATATATCATGAGTATAGTACAGTCTTGTCATGCAGTTTCAATCCTAGTATCTTGATTATCATGATTGTCATCCTCATCATAATCACCATCATCATCACACTATAAAAGAAACTATGTCAGCTTCTGTGGCCATTAAGGTGGTGAAGAAAACGGGACAAAAACAAAACAAAACAAACAAAACAAAACAACACACGCACAGACACACACACACACACACACACACACACACACACACACACACACACAGAGAGATGGATGAATGAATAATATAAACAATTATACAAAATAACAACAACAATAAAAGAAAACGCCTGGTTGAGTCAAAAAGAGAATGAGAGAAAAAAACACATTTTGGGGACATATAGGCCCTTTGGGAAAACAGATAGCGTTGGTTACTTTGAAACAACAGTTTTGTCTGCATTTTTTCTTGGCTTCTTCTTGTTCTTGTTCTTGTACTTGTTCTTGTTCATGTTCTTGTTCTTCTTGTTCTTCTTGTTGTTGTTGTTGTTGTTGTTCTTCTTCTTCTTCTTCTTCTTGTACTTCTTCCTCCTCCTCCTCTCTCTCTCTCTCTCTCTCCCTCCCTCCCTCTCTCTCTCTCTCTCTCCCCAGATGTCTCTTACGCCATCAAGTGGATGCAGTCAAGTCAAGTTATGTGCACGTGCCAATCACCTCTAATTTCATTCGACAGAGCTGTTCTGATAGAATAAGATACGTACGTATACATGTATGATTTTTTTTAAAATTTGGACCAAGGACTGTAACACACGTCATCTGCCAAGGTTGCTTGCAATGTTTCATTTTCATTTAAAGTAACATGGACAGAGAAGAGACAAAACAATAGAAAAATATGATAAAATGTACCAGATAAAAGCATAACACCATTTATGTTGTTCGTCAGTTTGTTGTTAGAACGCGCATGTTATGTAGTCTTGATGTTAACCCCTTCAGTGCCAAGTACATTGTTTTGTAAGTGTATGCCATTTCCCAAGCGATTTTGGCATGGGTAGGGTAATAATTAACAAAAAAGTTATAGCATGCAAATCATTGCATGAAAGTAATCATAACCTTTTTGTTGTTGTTGTTTTGTCTTAAAGGGCAATGAAAAGACTTTCCATTTACGATAGCTTTAATGTACTCCACAGCATTATTCAAACTAATGTAACATATTATATTATAACACTTGAACACTATTACATGTATTTTCCCAAGATTTTTTATGAAAAGAAAATTCCAATGTATTTCAACTTAATAATGTCCACACTTTAAATCGTTTAACACTACTTTGTTCTCCAGCTTTTCTTTTTTTATTATTGATGTGGCCGTGCACATCAAATAACATAGCAGATGCCTTTTCTCCTCAAACGACCTTGATAACAGTTACCTCCCCTGGTTGAGCGATTCTTAAAATATTAGGAAATTCTAGTATTTTAAACCCATAAAAGCAAGGAACTGAGTAATTCGTGCATTCTAGTACGAGAACATAAACGCAGTTACCAAGAAATAAATGAGAACATTTTATTAAAAAACATTCTGTGTAAGTTTACAAGCACTGTACATATGCAAAGCAATAACACATTATCTTCCTTGTGAAGGCAATCTTCACACACACACACACACACACACACACACACACACACACACACACACACGAGTTGTTCCAGTCAGCCAGGGAAAAAATGCATGCCATCAAATATTATCTCATAACCTTAAGGGGGAGATACCCGTAAAGTCAACAGCCCATTGCGTCGACAGCTCATTGCGTCGACAGCTCATTCACATTTTAGGGGGGGGGGGGGGGGGAGGGAGGGAGAGAGAGAGAAAGAGACAGACAGAGAGAGACAGAGACAGACAGACAGAGACAGAGACAGAGAGACAGAGAGAGACACACACACACACACACACACACACACACACACACTATTTTTTTTCCCCCGTTCTTTATTATTTGTTTAAGGGACATCATTTTGCTTTCGCGAACAGGGAACGTAATATGAGTTACTTCCCTTACAAAATAAAAATAAAAAGGAGAATACCTGATACACATTTGAACACTAAAAATGCTAAATGATTGTCTTGACAGAAATGTGCAAATGTATGTGGACCAGTTAAAGAAAGAAAGAAAAAAGGAGCACAGAACACAAACCAGACGAAATTAAATCAACGTCAACTAGTAACGTGGAGGTGTTGCAAAATTAGAAACGCAATGAGCTGTCGACGCAATGAGCTGTTGAGCTGTCGACGCAATGAGCTGTCGACGCAATGACATGAACCCCCTTAAGGTCATAGGAGAGTTGTTTGGTAGAGGCCTCAATTTTTTAAAAACAGTATCATGAGGACATGTTCATCTCATTCTCCTGGTGCTTTACCTTCTACAACTCAGCAGATGATCAAGTCCCCAGAACCTGTGGTGTCAGACTGGAAGACAGTAGCTCTACCTCCACATCTACTGAGTTTTGCTTCTTGCAAGAGAATGTAGACGAGACAATATAGAACAGACAAACCAACCAACCAACCAACCAACCGGCCAACAACCAACCAATTAAACAAATACAAAAAGAGAAAGTATACACTGAGTCAGTACTTGAGTGCCAGTGTATGTGGTGTGACCAATTCCCGGTCAGATAGTGACTTCTCTCCTCACCTCTATCAGGCCTAAGTGCTTGTCTTTTGAATAAGATGATAATTGAGGAATTGCTCTCTTAGGATATGCTCATTTCATTTCATACATGGCAGCAGCAAAACTGAGCAAGATTTCAATGTCCCATTTGTGAAGAAAAACACAACACCAAAGTAATCTCTATCATAACATTATCGACTTCAAGAAAACTTTGCACAGAGTTTGAGATGATAGTCTGGCAAATCATGAGAACCTTCAATATAGGTGTTTATTTTTTTTTCTGGTTTGGATCCATAATAATAATAATAATGATATAATAACAATAATAATAATAACAATGATAGTAATAATAATGATGATAATAATAATAATAAGAAGAAGAAGAACAACAGTAATCGTAATAATAATAGCAATAGCAATAATAATGATGACAATAATAATAATAATATTTATATGGCACAAAATCTTGAGAATTCAAATCAAAGCGCACTCATGCACCAGACATATGCATGCAATCAACAGAGTTACTTTAAAAAAACGTTAATGAGGTATCCAGAGTAAATGACTTATTGAACGCTTCCTAGATTCAGTCCAATGAACAGTTACATTAATACTAATTGTAGTGTTGTGGTTGGCCATCAACTTGGGTAGGAAATATCAAAGACTGGTACTGATAACAATGCAACAACGAAAAAAAAACAAAAAACAAAAAACAAACAACAACAACAACAACAAAAAACGAAAGAAAGAAAACAAACAAACAAACAAACAAAACAAATCCCCAAGCTTTCTTTAGTCATAGCTGCATACATGCATTTACCATCTACTGAAAACAAGATTTTGCATCTTGCAGCAAGTTTTTTTTAAGTACAACAATTTTTCTCGTATGCATGTACGCACGTTGTTTTTGCATACTGTCATTGTGCAGGCAATGTAGTTCTGCATAATCTACATACTTTATCTTTGGAGGGAGTGCATGCTGAGTGTTTTTAAAGTTTCCATAAGCCAGCTACTGACATGATTTATCGGATCTTCACCGTGTGTTTTTGACGTTCTGCATGCATACGTTGGGGATATATACACTAGCAGGTCTGCAAAAATGGAAGATAGTAGATATCGAATTCATGACATTATGATAAGAAATCCCAACGTTTACCCACTTTACTACTGAACCTATCAGCAGCAACATGTATAATGCTTGCACAGTATTTGCCAAACAACCAAGACAATGTGCACACATCCAAGATAGCACGTTTTATACCCACAAAAGGAAGAATGAGATGCACGTGCGAAACATTTTCATTATTATAAGTGTGACGCCAACACTTCACACCTCCCATATGCCACCCCCATCCCCGTGTGTGTGTGTGTGTGTGTGTGTGTGTGTGTTAGTGTTTTCTTTTCTATTCAGGGTGGCCTTTTTCTACGATTACCAGTAACCAGACTCATCAGAAAATTGACCTTGACCTTTAAATAGCAAGAACCATTACTCTTATCTCCTCGCTGAATTTCTGCCTCGAAACAAAAGTGCTAGCAGAATATGTGAACATGTGTCATTCCTTGCATGCTCTAGTGGGTATGGAACGGGCCTTTTTGTAATGCATTTTGGCCGTCCTTTGACGTGTACTAGTGACACATAAGATGAATCGAGGGCAAGAGTGATCAGTCTGGCCACTTTGAGTCCGCTGGATTCCACCATCTGAGGTCCGTAAGGCGTAACACTTTTAAATCAACTTTAGTTTGCATACTCACTACTCTGCTGATTCAGATCGGTACCAGTATCAGTAGTGGATGCAGCGGCATGGAGCATCGTACGACGGGCGTATTCTTCTGCCTGTACACCGGGTACATGGTGATCACATACATTAGGAAATCTGTTTCGTTTGCATCTCCGGCAATGATAGAAGAAGAAGGGATGAGCAAAAGTCAGCTTGGTGAGTATATAGTGACATAGTCAGTCTGCAAGATCAATGGTGGAGGCATGCACAAGAGCCGTTTCAAAAAAAGAAAAAAAAAAGGTGGAAATGTCTCTTTGTACATCAGGGTAGAGGATGGACTTCGAGTATTAATTAAGGTGATGGTTATGATAAATTGTATTCAAAAGTGAAAGGCAGTTGTGTGTTGGGTCACCCTTGGATGAGTTTTGTATTATGTGAACTTGTGGGCCATTAGTATAATGCAGTCATTCTGATATTTCTTTCTTTTTTGAAGACATTGCTGATAAAGATATATTTCACAGCAAGAGAACCTAAGTTGTTTCAGTTACAGAGGTACAAGGATAGACCATAGAAAACATACGCTAAGTAGGGTTTGGAAATCTTGCCAGCTTGTAGGGCTTATGTGCAGGTACAGGGCTTATAACCATAATCATTATGGAGCTTATCCCTATCACATAGCATCCATGGCATCAGTGCATAAATAAGAAATTTATTCCAAACGAAGAGACACCATCTTGAGGAACTGAAACTGAATCTGGTGTTTTGATCCAGAAGCTTATATGTTATTTTGTGTGTGTTGGCAGGATGGATCCTGAGCAGTCAGATGGTGGGCTATACAGTGGGCAAACTGTTGGGAGGTGTGTTGGCGGACATGTACAGTCCCAGTGCCATCTTCACCATCTCTCTTCTCTCAGCTGCTCTCACAGTCTTTGCGTTTACATGTGAGTTTTTTGTATGATATATGCTCCTGCACAATCATCAATGCATGCATATACACACACATACATACACATGCACTTGAACACGTACATGCACGTGCATACAGATGCACACATGCATACACAGTCCCACACACAAGACACATACACACACAAAATCACATACTCACATGCACACACACACACACACACAAACACACATACACAGGCTCATATATACATGCACAGGAACATGCACATGTAGGTACACACACACAGAGATCTATCCCAAAACTTCTGACTTAAGAAAACAAGAAAAAAATAGCGATATGATTATATATTGCAGTTGTTTTAATGTTTATGGTGTTTTCACTATTGTCTGCATACTTGAAACTTTAAATCTCATCTTTACTAGTGCTTCTCAATTCAAAATTTCTTAGATTTGATAAACTTTAACTGCTGTGAAAAGAAATATGT